>CM043112.1:55885898-56290223 GCA_023701765.1 Hylyphantes graminicola | reverse complement strand
GGGGCGATAGTGTTAGTCAACTTTTAAAGAAGGGGGCGGATATTACAGAAAAGGTTGGGAACCATGTTTTAAATATGTTATTGAAAGGATCTTCGGATTATATAACCAGGATCTGTCTTCAGCAGAAGAAATGTTACTGGGTGGATGTTTGATGGTTTGCGCCACGATATCTTATAGATTGAAGAAACAAGGTTTACTGTTTCTGAAGGGCTGGACCAAACATCACTTTAATTGGCCAGGTTAAGTTCTATGAAAATTCTTATTAATTCCTTTTTGGATGGCAAAACTATGGCTTTTGATTAGATTTTTTTATGCATGATAATACAAGTATCCACATTTTCAAAACGAAATGGAAGACTGGTTAAATGAACTAAGTGTTGTTAATTTAGATCATCCTGCCAATAGCCCCCCCCCCCCCATGACTTAAACCTCAAGAATAAATGTCTGAGATCAATTGGTTTGAGTTAATTTACTCAAATGGAGTATGGTTTTTAATGAAGTGTGCATCAGTTGTCGGAATACAAGGACTTATTTTCATTATAAACTGCAAATCTGCTTGACCAAAACTTGACCCAAAGTTTTTGTGTTCTCTATGAAAAACAAAATCAAGGAAGCATTTAGCGACAAAAAATAGTTTTAGCAATTATTAATTTGGAGAATGCAATGTAAAAAGATTCATAAATCAATTTCCCCTATGCTAAAACTAAAATATCTAGCAAATTTAAAATTGTTTACGAATTTATATAAAATTTTATTTACGTGTAATAATTTAAAATGCAAAGCCTGTATAGTATATAAAATTTAAATCGATAAAAAATTGCATGTTAATAAAGAAATACTGTTAAAAAACTGTCAGTTCATAAATCAATTTCCACCACTGTATATAGTCCAGCCTGTGTGCATGATCAAAGACCCGCTTATAAGCCTTCGTCAAGTAAGACAGACACAGAAAGAGTTCTTACTGTCACAGAGAAAGGAAGCACACCCAGGGCGGGAAAAAGGCAGGTTAGGCAATCGAACCCGCACACCGTTACAGCGCAACAGACTGCTGGCCCTGCGATCCGGGTCCCCTCGATAATGTATACTGGAGAGTTTGTGCAATGTTAAGAATACACTATGTCAGATATCTGGAGACAATTATTTGGGCTCTTTCTTCAACTTCGCCACTGATGTTTTTGTCTCCTCTTAACTTTACCTATAAGCATAAATGCCTCTTACAAGTCATTAGTTGTAAAACAATGGACAATAAATATAAATTAATAAAAAAAATTATACATATTTGGGATTAAGTTTAAAAGGACATGCAAATAACGTTATATTTTATATACTGCATTCGGTAAGCCGTTTTCCTGGAGTCAGATCATGAGAAAATATTTAGAAATAAGGTATTTCACATAATTATTTTTTTAAATGCAAATAAATTTAACAAGGTATAAAAAATGTTATTTGAATTTGTGGAAGAAAATTCATGAAAATGGGAAAAAAAAATAAATTTTTTTTTCCCCCTTTTTTCGCCCTTTAAAAGTTTAAATTAAAACTAAATGCTGTCATCTTGCTGCTTCCCCACACACCTCTCACTCCCCCCCCCCCTCAAATCATTTGTGGTAGCGATCTAGGGAACAATTACTGTTACAAAACTAATTGTTTTTATGTTAGAATTTCAGTGAGTATTAGAGTTATATTTTAGGTCTTTTAAAACTTCTTGTCGAATTTATTATTCGCAAGCCGCATATTTTAATACCCATTGTTCAAAACCATTTTAAGCTGGGGAGCCCAGTCGGTTATGCACTCGCCTAGCATGGGAGGGGTCCTGGTTCGGGTGTTGTCCAGCATACCTAATAATTTATATTTAATTTTATTTATATAATGTTAAACAAAACTGGAATTGAATGAATAATCACGATTTCTTTTTAAATAAACTTTTACATTAAAAACTTTATTATCTTGATTATCTTTTTCATTTTGCTTAAAAAAACGATTAGTGGTATGCAGGTAACAAAATGCGCTGGAAGAGGAGTGAGAATTTAAAAAGGTTAAAAATTTGACGATTTTTTTAAATTTTGACCAATTATACAAAAGTTGTTTTTAGTTATTTTGGCTGCAAAGTGATTATTATTTTTACTGCTTATGTAAAAATAGGTGAATAGACTAATATGTAAAATAAACCTACCACGCGCCACCTACACAATTTAGACATGTCCCTGAAGGGGAGGGAAATAGTCTCCAGAAAACACTGTTCCAACATTTACAATCGAACAATAAACTTGTTTTAAAATTAAAGATTGAAAGACAAACTTTTTTTAATGACATCATAATGTATTTTATCGCAATATGATTCTTTGATGGTTCATTATTCAAGTTAGTTTTTTTTTTTTAGTTTATATTTGTTTTTTTTTATAAAGATATTTGAAAACCTTACCATCGATAGTTTGCTACAAAATTTTAAATAACAGAGCTCGAAAAAATCAAAATTAAAATAATGATACATTTCGTTTACATTTTAAAGATAGCAATTTTGCATGAATTTGCTTCGAACGTAAATAAATTTAACAAAATCTGAAGAATATTCATTGAATTTGTGAAAGAAAATTAATGAAAATTAAAAGCTAAATGGCGCTTCTAAAATTTTAACAATAATAATTTCTATGAGTGTTAAAGTAATTGGAAAGTAGGTTGTTGTGTCAGTTCTTTTAGAAGTTCTTGCTTTCATTGTTATTTAAACTTAACTTAAACTTAAAATAAGCTCAAAAACAATTTTATTCGAATAAAACACGTTTACTTTTGGAAATTACCCAATAATCATTGATTATACCCTGCAAATATGTTTACTTATCGAAAAACTCGTGCAAGAACAACCAAATTAAGTATTCTTATAAATTGCAGATTTTATATTGAAGCATATTCTTTTAAATAACTTTTTCTTAAAAACGTATTTGTGCTAATCCAGCAAATTTCAATTGCAATTTGAAAAAACTAAATCAAAACGTTCGAAAAATGGGAAGCTATAGTCACAATGGCCTTCTAAGCCATATTGAAAGTAACTAACACATTAGCGTTGATAAGAATGTCTGGTAGAGAAGAATACTGAATAACCCCCCGCTGAAACGGGCGACAAACAAGTTTCAGCTTACTGGCAAGATCTTGGAATACGCGCACTTCATTATTAGAGAGCTTTTGCATACCGTTCGGTGAACCGTAACGTTAACGCTAACCCAAACCTTATTCTCTCGACCAATCAGAATGCGCGTAGCGATAAGGTTAAGGGAATCGCTCCCTTATTTCGGAAATTTACCGTAACCCTAACGCTATCCCCTAACCATAAACCATAAGGTCACGTGGGCAGTTTGTTGTTTTATTGGTTAAGGCATTGAATCTCGGTTTGTTTTGAAAAGTAACTTGACAAAAAAAAAGGACTTTCGCTATAATATAAATCATTTCAGATTTGATATCGTTAATGTAATAATCAAAAATGTGAAAGATAAAAATTTTAAAAGTTTTGTTTAAAAAGGTTCAAAATCGCTTCGAATTGCAATAAAAATTGTATTACTCCGTGTGCATACTTTTGTATACTGTATTGTTATTTTTCTGTAAAAAGTTTATATTTATGTTTAGAAAAAGTTCATTTTTCCAGTTTGGGGTTATTTATTTACTTTGAAATATATTTCCAAAAGTACAAATCCTTTTTTAATTGTAGTACTACGAGGAATCTTACAGGGTTGAATACTCATTACTTAAAAATCACCTACACTTTCATTCATGTTTGTTAATTTCAAATGTGTTCAAAGAGAGATAAATATAAAAATTTTATTAATAGTTCAAATTTAGTTGATAAATTAAATTTTCGGAACAGAAATTGATTTATAGACAATCTCGTTAATTGATCAAAATAACACTACCACTTAAAAACACTTAAAGTATATGTTTTTATGAAAATTAAATTAATGGAATGTGTTTCACTACCATATTTTAACAATACTTTAAGCATGGCACCCCAAAGCATGACTTTTTTAAAGAGCCAAGTAAAGAAAAACAATATGTGCAAAAGTACTTTATTTTTTCTCTATTTTATATCTTAGATATTCATTTTATATGCAGAGAGCTTTTAAACAATCATAAAGATGCTCAAATTTAGCTTTTAATAAAATTTTTAGAGCAATAACTTATTTTGGCATTCCTTGTTATGATTAAGCAAAACAACATTCACAAAATACACATGATTAATATTTTTGACTGCACTTTTAGTGACTACAATCAATTCTAAAAAGCAACTTCGATTTGGTGTTGTGTCATACTTTCATGTTATGGAGATTTATTTAAGCTTTAAGACCCCAACCCCTCCCTATGATACTGCCTTAGATAATCGAGTAGCACTGAAGAACCAAACTAGCCTAAACTACCCTTTAAAAAGATTTTCTCATCTTTTTATCACTACATTTGTATTTAAAATACATAGAGCATTTCAATAATATATAAAGTTGCCAACTGTAGCTTAGAATGTAACTTTCAGATCAGAAACTGTATTTTTGGTACTGCCTCAGATGGTCGACAAGACTCAAAAAGCTAGATGGACCCTAAACCCTTTGAAAGTTTCTCACACCTCTTTTATTACTGTATTTGTATTTAACAAACAAAGAGATTCTAAAGAATGTCTATGGTTGCCAACTTTTGTTTAGAATTTAACTTTTAAAACAGAAACTGTATTTTTGGATACACCGTTATCATTAACAAAATGCACCTGGCGAATAATTGTAATGGAACTGTTCTTGGCTGCAATTAATTATAGTAGATAAGTTCTATCCATCGACACTTTCACGTTTCAGTCACACTTTCATGTTTAGTTTTTTTTTTTAAAACTTGAGGATACCCCCTCCCCCCCCCCCCCCCCCCCCCCCTTATAGTACTGCCTCAGATGGTCGACAAGAAGCAAAATTCAAACCAGGACCCTACGACAAGAAGCAAAATTCAAACCAGGACCCTAAACTCTTTTGCAAGATTCGCCTCATTTTTTATTATTGCATTTGTGTATTTAACATAGAGAGCTTTTAAGGAATATATAAAGTTACAAACTTTAGCTTAGAATTCTATTTTTAAATCAGAAACTGTATATTTGCATCCACGGCTATCATTGAGTAAAATAACTTTCACAAAATGCACCTGGCAAATAGTTTTAATGGAACTGTTCTTTACTGCAATTAATTCTACTAGCCGAGTTCTATTTATGGATGAGTCACACTTTCAGGTTTAGTAACTTTTTTAAACCTGATGATCCCCCCAATAGTACTGTATCAGGTGATCGGCAAGAAACAAAAAATCAAACCAGGACCCTAAACCCTTTGAAAATTTCCCCCTAATCTTTTATTACTGTATTAAACATACAGAGGGATTTTAAAGAATATGTATGGTTGCCAACTTTAGATAAGAATTTAACTTTTAAATCAGAAACTGTATTTTTGAATTCACTGTTATCATTAAGCAAAATAACATTCACAAAATGCACCTGACAAATAATTTTTGTGGAATTGTTCTTGACTGCTATCAACTCCACAAGATGAGTTCTGTATATGGATAAGTTTCACACATTCATGTTTGATTATTTTTATAAACTTGAGATTTTTTTAAACTTGAGGCAGAGCTCTATGGGAGGGGGGTGGGATACCCCCAGGACCCTAAACCCTTTGAAAATTTCCTCCTCATCTTTTATTACTGTATTTAACATACAGAGGGCTTTCAAATAATATGTGTGGTAGCCAACTTTTCTAGAATTTAACTTTGAAATCAGAAACTGTAATTTTAGATTCACCGTCATCATTAAGCAAAATAGAATATTCACAAAATGCACCTGGCAAATAACTTTAATTTAACTATTCTTGACTGCAATAAATTCTACTAGATGAGTTAGTTCAATCTATAACCGAGTGTCACACTTTCATGTTTAAGTATTTTTTTTTCAACCAACCCAAACACATTATTTCTGACTGTCCACTAGAAAATATATAAGGATGCCAATAAAATCTGTTATTCTGTGTTACACATTTTTAGGTTAAACATTTTATTGACATTTTCTTTCCCAAAATACTTGAAAACTAAATTTATGTGTCGTTTTAAATCTTATGCATTGTATACAGCTTTTGTTTCTTGTGAAATATCAACAACAACATCTTATACAATCAATTAGTAATCATAGTTGTTTATACAAAGGGACTCCAAAAGAGCTAAATTGGATGGCAACAACTGCAACAATTTTTGTTTTTGCACAGAAGTATCTATATTTAAAAAATTAATATGTTAAAGTTACCATTCAATTAGAAATAGTCTACAACTATCGTAAAATTCGCTATTATCTGTGGTTTACTTATATGTTTGGTAACCTTTATTTTTCGCCTTCCAATTTTCATTAGTGGCCCGCAATTAAAAAAGCTTTAACGAAACCATCAACTGTCTTTTAATTTTTAGTCGAAATCACGATTTCTACGTAGATAAGGATAAGGTTTTCGTTAGCCGCTAACGCTATGCAAAAGGGCATTTTTGCAAGGTATCCCTTATTCTTTGCGCATGCGTAATAAACACAAAATAAGGTTAGAGTTAGCGTTACGGTTTCCCCCTAACCGTATGCAAAATCTCTCTATTAACTCGACTCCCCCTCGATCTGCTTGTAGAGTAGGGGGGCGTATAAGGACAATTGCTTTTATTACGCTATCAACCCTCAAAGTCTCAACTGGTGAGAGAAACATGCCAAAACTACAACCCCTGAAAATGGTCAAAGAGGGGAAGAAATAGTATGGCAGCCATATTTTGGGCAAGTGTCGTGTAATCAAAAGTTTTAGTTAACGAAAAAACTTAACTGTCATAACGGTATTACCAAGAAGGGTCGTGATGAACGGTGCATGGACGTTTATATTTTTGTTCAACTATATGATCATAAGCGATAATGTCTTTAAGGTTCTCATATGCAGATCCATCAATAGAGGTTTTGTAATTATGTGATGCAGAAAGAATTGCGGAGTCAATAAAATCAATATTAAGGTCTCTGTGAAGGATCTTATTTCGCACATACCAAGGAGCATTTGTCATTCTTCTCAGGGTTTTATTTTGAAATATTTGTAGTTTGTGTCTGTGTGTCTTGCGAACAGCGGCCCACGCTGGAGAGGCGTAGAGTAAAATTGGCCTTATCATTGACTTATAATACATTTAGTGGCATTAATATTTTAGTGGTAGTGCTTCGTATTGGCCACCTTACCGGGACATATGCCTAGCACCCCAGAGCCCTTGATCACGAAAGCTGAAATGGTCACGGCAGACCTCGGCAAAGTAATGGGCTGTTGCGCCGGGAAGTTTGGTTAAATTTATATAAAAACAACATTGCACATGATGGTGCTCAATGATGAAACCGCATTTAAAGAGTATAATTGTGTTGCTTCGTATCTTAAAAATCCACGGTTATGTTATTCTTAGAAATAACGGAGGGTGAGATAAAATGCATCTTTCTTTGCGTGAGCTTCAGGTTTGACCAGCGAAAACCTTGATCTTCTGCCATTTAATTCTAACGACTTATACAGTCGTTTTAAAAGAGATGGATTTCTTATGGTTCTCAGAAATATTGTCCTTATTTTATATTATATCAAATATGCAAAAAATAAATTTAGTGGTATTAATATATTATCGTAAATAAAAAAAGATTTGTTTATAGCTTGCTTGAGCTTTTTTAGTTCTGTTGAAACTTAACTTGACAAAAAGTATTTTCCAATTACTGTCAAAAGTTGCTTGAGTATTAAGTGAATTCAAAATTAAACTTCTATAAAATTAAGATAGTTCCTGATTATTGAATCGGCATAAAACTTAAATGCATAATCATAATTATTTAATATTTATGCATAATGCACACAGTTCATGTGGAATGTAGTTTCCTGGTGGATTCGTTGATAATGAAAAAGTACATTGTCACCACTTTTTTCCATAAAAATTTTCGAATAATAATTTTTTTTAATTTATTATATACACAGAAAAAGTTTTTGATTTCTAATTTTAGCATGGTTAATTAATTCGCTATAAAAATAAATATGTGAATTCTTCTTGACTTTAATTTCTGATGTGTTTGTAATGTTGTTTCAATTAGAAGGCAAAGACCATTTACAATTATATACTGTGATAGTTTTGCATTATTTTCCCCTCTACACGATGAAAAAAGGGCTGAGAGACGCCCTGTGGTCAGTGTAGCGATCTACGGATCGGAAGGTCCCGCGATCGAAACCTGGTCGCTGAAAACTCACCGAGTATATGCGGAGTACGTGCTCGTTAAATCTGTTGGGTCCGTAAGTCCTGTGGGCGGTCATTGCGCAGTTTCCCGCGGGTACAGGTTCCTGGAGACTATTTCCCTCCCCTTCAGGGACATGTCTAAATTGTGGAGGAGGCGCGTAATAGATGGCAGCATCTGTCACGTATAAGTGTGCATGTGAATGTCTTACTTGACGAAGGTTTATAAGCGGCTCTCTGAGCAAGCACACAAGTCTGAAAATATTTGTATATCAACCAACCAACGATGAGAATACTTCACCCTCCAATCATCGGACCCGACTATTTCCGTATTTTGAGCATAAGTTAAATTTTATAATTGACTAATTTTTTTTTAAATAATATACTTTTTTTTTAACTTGAAATGTGTTTCAGATCATCTCTTTCAAAATAAACCTGATTCTTTTTTTTTAAATACATATTTCATTTGAAATATATTTAATTTCAAACGTATGCAGCGAAAACAAACCTTCATATTTGCTCATTTCCCTGCCGCTCCTGATGGTTTTGCAACACATTTTTTAAAAGTAAAAAATATCGCTTACGAACTAACGCCATTTGCCAATTTTTATTCCATAATATATTTCAACCCTAAAACCAATTCAAGGGCTAAATATCACGTTTTCAGGCGGTTGTACACTCTTCACACAACATGGGATAAATTTTTTCACTTCAAAGTACCAAGAAACTACAATTTACCTATTACATATACAAATTTGATGTTTTTAAACTTTAGGGAAAATCCTCATTCAAGTTTTTGAGTTTCTTGACCAAGCACTTAGGAAAAATTCCAGTGCTCATTTCTAATATGAGGGCTGTGAGGCGCCCTGTGGTCAGTGTCTCGATCTACGGATCGGAAGGTCCCGCGTTCGGGTCCTGGTCGCTGAAAACTCACCGAGTATATGCGGAGTAAATATTAATAATATTAATTAAAAATCACAATCAAATATGAAAAAACTAAGCCTCAGGTGCACACGTAGGTATTAAAAGGAATCTATAATAAAAATTTCGAATTTTTTAGAGCAGTCTAAGTAGGTCTTTTGCGATCCACAGACATACACACAGACAGACTCTTTCTTTTATTATTATAGATTAAGCCCCCTTCAGACACAAAATTTGTTCATTAATACGGTAAAGTAAACAAGAAAAACAAACTGCAACATAATGGACGAATATTTATTGGACTTAAACATATACATAAAAAATTCATGCTATATAAAAACACGTCCTGCCTACATTTTTTTTTATCTAAGTAGAAATAAACCAAAATAAAATCCATTTGTATATAATATAGTAAAATAAAGACTAAATAACTATGTAAAACAACAGTTACCAAACTTATACCAAGTTTTTATACAGTAAAGGTTTTCCAAAAGCCAATTAAAGATTTTTTTGGTCATGATTCATAGGTAAATTAAAAACAATTCATGCATTGGTAAATAAATTACATTTGATTGGGCAATTCAATACGACTCACTGGTTAATTCAAGATGATTTATTCATAATTCCATAAAAATTTATTCATAATCATAATTTAAAATTATCAAATAAAGCATTAAAAATTATTTATCATAATTGAAGAGATTAGTAGAAGAATGTGCTAAGTGACAAAAAGATGAAAACGAGAAAGTGAGCTTTAAAGTTTTTCGTTTGCATTTAGATATGTTAAAAACGATACTTGAAAATCGGTTAAAATATACTAAACGTAAAGTTTATTATAAGGGGGAAACTTGTTATCCTTAAACAAGTTAGTAATATGTTCATTGATAAAGAAATCTTTTTTTTTTTCAAAAATGTCACTTAGCACGTTCTTCCACTAAACTCTTCAATTCTCTTATATTAGGGTCAAGTGGGGTAAGTGTGATAGGGTTTATTTATTTTTCATTAAGAAAATTCGTTCTCTGCTTCAAGTAAATTCCAAATCCTAAAATTGGTAGTGAATTATTATAAGAAACATACATATGTAGAAACAAAATTATATGTTTGAATTCCAATTTTAAGTGTACAAAATTTGCATTTCAAAACCATTGCTATTTTATCACACTTACCCCACATAGGAAAACCCACATAAAAAGAAGACAGTTGCACTTAAATTCAAAAGCTCAAAACTTTCTTTTAACAAAAAATAAGGTCGATATTTCTTTTTAGTTTAATTATAAGTAGTCTAATGTTATATATTGTAAACTTTCAGATTTTTAGAATGATTTCCAAAGTTACAAGAGCTGTTTATCACACTTACCCCCAATCACACTTACCCCACTTGACCCTATGTCAAGTATTTCAATTATCAAATTGTAAAGTTATCAAGAAAATCTTATCAGATTGTGGCGCCGTGCTTTGCTTGTTTCGTACCGGGGCTGCTTCAGGTTGCATCCCGTGGCTTTGGTGGCGATCATTGCTTTGCGCTAGAGCTGCGTGGTGCTCTGGAGCGGTCCCAAGGAAACTGACTAATTTTGTTACTATTGGCATCATTCTTGAGCTTCCGGCCACGCATAGTAAAAGCGGCCGAAGCCGATGCATTTCTCTCTTTTTCCGTTTCGAACACTTCCCCCGCTGGCCGGGATTTTATTTTAATCTTCATGATTGTTTTAGTTAATCTTTGATAATTTAAACTTGAAATATTAACCTAATTAATTGTAAATAAAAATCTCCGTTTTAATATCTACACTTGTGTTGTGTCTTCTGTAAACATTGACAGCATCGAGTCAAAAGATGGTTACCGACGCAGTAGACTAAAGCGCGGTAACCAAAGCTGGTGACCTTCGGACTTGCAACTACAAATCACCGACTGGCCGTGGTTCCTCATCGACTGGCCGTGGTTCCTCATCGACTGGCCGTGGTTCCTCATCGACTGGCCGTGGTTCCTCACCGACCGGCCTTGGATCTTTACCGACCGGCCCTGGTTCTTCACCGACCGGCCCTGGTACATCGCTGGCTCGTTCGGGTTCATTTCTGAAGTGCGCTGGTACACCCCGCCTGGCTCTGGTTGGTCACCTACTGGCATCGGTCGTCTACGGACCTGGTCATGTCATGACCAAACCTTTCTGCGAGTGAAAGACTTCGCCTACTCCAGACCGGTGAGTTCGTTTCATTCTGTTTTTGTGCCCGCAATTCTTTTGTCGACGTGTGTGTTGTGCCTGGCCTCAGTAAAGATGAATAACGCAGATTGAGAGCGACCTGTTCAGCAGCTTGTCCCGGTTTCTCGGAGCTCAAAAGACCCGCACCACAGCCTATCACCCTCAGTCGAATGGAATGGTGGAGCGGTTCCACCGGCAGTTGAAGGCTGCAGTGATGAGTCACGGCACTACACGTTGGTCGGAAGTGCTACCCACGGTCCTGCTGGGAATTCGCGCCGCACTGAAGGAAGACATCAAGACTTCGTCAGCCGAGTTGGTCTTCGGTGCTCCACTTCGTCTACCTGGAGAATTTCTAAGGCCAGAGAAGACTAAACTCCAGCATTCACAGTTCCTGCAGCTGCTGAGACAGCGGATGGACTCTCTACGCCCGACACCGGCCTCCCACCACGCTCCCGAGAAAGTTTTTGTGCACTCTGAGCTGTCAACATGCACCCACGTTTTCGTTAGGGTGGATAGCGTGAGAAGGCCACTTCAACAACCCTACGTGGGGCCATATGAGGTTGTGGAGAAGAAAGGAAAGTTTTTCAAAGTCAAACTTTCTGACAAAGTCAAGTGCATTTCTATTGACCGGCTTAAACCCGCTTTTCTGTTGGACAATACAGGAACACTTTCGAAGACTGTGCCAGTGAAGAGTTCCAGTGTTCCGGAACCAATTTTGAACACTAAACCTATTTCAAACACTAACTGTTCTAGTGACTCTAAAGTTTATACCACCCGGTCCGGCCGAAAGGTCAGGTTCCGGATAAGGAGTTAATTTCTTTTGCATTCGTCTGTAACCCGACTGGAGGGGGAGTGTGTGGCGCCGTGCTTTGCTTGTTTCGTACCGGGGCTGCTTCAGGTTGCATCCCGTGGCTTTGGTGGCGATCATTGCTTTGCGCTAGAGCTGCGTGGTGCTCTGGAGCGGTCCCAAGGAAACTGACTAATTTTGTTACTATTGGCATCATTCTTGAGCTTCCGGCCACGCATAGTAAAAGCGGCCGAAGCCGATGCATTTCTCTCTTTTTCCGTTTCGAACACTTCCCCCGCTGGCCGGGATTTTATTTTAATCTTCATGATTGTTTTAGTTAATCTTTGATAATTTAAACTTGAAATATTAACCTAATTAATTGTAAATAAAAATCTCCGTTTTAATATCTACACTTGTGTTGTGTCTTCTGTAAACATTGACAGCATCGAGTCAAAAGATGGTTACCGACGCAGTAGACTAAAGCGCGGTAACCAAAAGATCTTTATTTCCTTTTGTTTCTATACAAAACACTACATATTCTTTTGCAATGTGATAAATTTGCAAACTATTTACATTCAAATACAAATGTGCAATTTCAATATAGTTAAGTTGCAATTCTTTCTTCAGTCACTTAGGTTAGATTAAAATTATTGTCGCACTAGAGCTACATGAGGGCTATTGGCAACTTATTTTATAACCACATCAAGTGACAAGCAGACACCTGAATAGGCACCCACCGCAACCATTAAGGGCAACATCGTACGCAGCGTTGGGATTTTGAAGGATATTTAATGTGCACTCCCTTACACCGGTATAATTCGTCAGATATTTTTGGCTGCACAGGCCGTTTGCATGTCAGCGGTTATTTTGGCGATGCCCGGACCCGAACCTGGGACCTTTAACACGCTATGCGAGTGCCTAACCGACTGGGCTCCCCAGCCTTTCTTCAGTCACTTAAACAAACATCACAATACAAACAAAAATAAAATAGTTCTCAATAGACATTTGGCAGCTTCTGAATATGCATTGTCGAACAGTTTGCAAATATGAAATGTGATGAAAATATAAATGCATGGCAAACTTGTATCGATAAATATGGAACAATATATACAAATCCCCTTGTATAAAGTGCTTTAAACCAATTGGCAGTGCTTAAAAATATATAGGAACAAAATAATTTTGTAGTGAATTTAAAAATCTTGAGGCGTTGGCACTTCACTTTAATCTCTTGAGACCCTAGCAAAATCCTACAAGCATATTCTTAATCGAAACATACTTTTCATACAAATATATGCTAAAAAGTATGTTTCAATAGTTACTGAGAGAACATGCCTTAAGCGCTAAAAATACACATTTTTTTGCCATAAATGCAAAACAAAAGGCTGTATCACTTATTTCTGGTTAACAGTTTATTTTAACATTGCTTTTTATTCAAAATGCCTTTAAAATGAACCAGTAAAACAACTTTTTGAAAAGTTTGAAATTTTTCTTAATTTTTTAAAGAACTCTAATATTGTATTGACAATCGTTCAACTAATTTTTATAGAAATAAATGACTGATGCCTTTAATCAAAGGCTGAAAACTGATATTTGATTCTTCCATCGGACCAGGTCAATTTTGGAACTAATGAACTTGTTAATTGTTTCTGGGGAGGTTTTAAAAAATGTCCCCAATTGGGGACGCCAGGTCACATGAGGTTAAATATAAACCTCTAAAAGTCAAGTCTAATTTAATATCAAGGCAACTAATAAATTGTAAATGTATATTTGTTTACTACAGTGCTTTATTGGGTGAAAAATAAAGATTTAAAATTACTTTGTGTACAAATTGCAAGGCAGTCTTTAAATAGCTTTCTTTTAAGATAGATTATTGACTGCTATCATTAGCTATTTGTAAAGTAAATGTCAGCTTAATTTATTTAATAAAACTAAATATAAGATTTTCATAAAATAAAAAATAATAATGGATTTGTTTCATCCATCTCAAATAAATTAAGTCATTTTAGTTCCTTTTTGACAAAACTGAATCAACTTTGAGGCACATTGTGCTATTCAACCCTTTCAGTTCCAATGACAATTTGGCATTATCATATTAGAAAAAAAAATTCTGATCGCCAAGAGCCATTTATGATATCATAAAGCACATCATTCGATTCTTCAAACTTTTTTCTATAAGAATATATTTTTTTATTAATCCCAATAGATGTCAGCCCTATTATTTTTTTTTTAATTATGATCAGAAAATTGATGCCAAATGCAATCACTGGGACTTCTAAGGTAAATAACATAAAATCAAAATTAAAAACAGAGTTCATGGATCTTTCCTTATAGAAAGAGCCTGAACAACAAAGAGCAATTAAATATTAGGCAATTATGTTAATTATAATTAATATTATTCAATGAGAAACATCTTACAGTAGATAAGCAAAATATAAGAAACTGTTTGGTGAGAACGACATCAGTGCTTGACTTGTTTAAGTAATATTTTCCTTTTCCCATTATTGGCGGCTAATCCTTTACAGACACAGCATTTTCCCCAGAACTGATAACCATTTCTTTGTGGCACCATCTAGATGACTCTTGCTACCAATTTTGACACTCAGATTACAATGAATCTGAGCTCTCTGTGTATTTTAAAGTATGCCAAGATTTAATTTTGCCAAGATAACTCAATCCAAATGAAAACTCAAAAGACCTTTTACATGCCACATAATCATATGACATGCGTGCCTATGATTTTCCATTCAGAAATGCCTACGATTTCCCATTACACACAGAGTTTTGATACATTTAAGTACTCTATAAAGAGCTTAAGTTAAGGTTTTATATATAAAAAACACATAAATTCCTCATTGACCTCAATTTAATCTCTGTTGATCAAACAGTTCTCAACAAAGATTTTAAAAAACAACTAATAAACACTGCCATTTAGTTAAAACCTCACACAATACACAATATATACAACATTTCTAATAATGATATATGCACAAATAAAAACAATGAATGAATAAGGCTACAGTTTATAAACAATATTTCACCACTTATGAAGTTCTTTTGTCCTCCTTTACATTTCTTAAAGGCATGGCTTGGCATAATAACCCGGAAAAAAGTCCCTATGTATACAACATTTCTAATAATAATATATACACAAATAAAAGCAATGAATAATGAATAAAGCTTAAGTTCACCATAAACAATATTTCACCACTTTTGAAAAGTTCCTTTGTATTTCATTAAATTTCTTAAAGGCATGGCTCTACGTAATTACCCGGAAAAAGCCCAGTAACTCCGTTCATAACTCCTTCGTACCAACCGTCATCGTTCTTCTTTAGTACGTAAATAATGGAATTTTCAGAAAAGGACAGTTCATCTTCCTTGTCAGCGGAATAATCATAGATTGCCACCACTGAAAAAGAATACAATTTTATTTGAAGTTGTGGCAAGAAAAGATAATTAAATAAAGGTTCAAATAATCAGGTCATTCTCAAAAATTAAAATATCCCATCTTTTATAATATTAGTAGCATAATGAAATCAAAATATTGTGTGTTCTTTAAAATATAAATACTTAATGCACTGATAAGTAAAAAAAAATTTACAATAAATGATAATGGTGCAAGCTTCTTATTCATAAATAAGTCTTAAAACATAAAAATTTGTAAAAAAAACACACACGTTTTTGAAGGAGTGAGTAACAGAAATACTAAGATGAAGTAAGAAATAACGAAGTAAGAAATTATGTAACAATAGGTCATTTTGTTAAAACTTAAAGTACCAGAGCAAAGTACCAAACATTCTTTGGGTTTGGAATTTGATTCCCAACAATTGATAACAATTGACTATAGAATTTGTTAACGAAATTTGTTTGTATCTAACTCTCAATAAAATGCTGCTTTGTAACCAAAATTAGAAAATATCAATGGAAAATATAGTTATCTTTACATTTAAAATACTTTAGTTTTGCTGAAAAAGCAATACCAAGCGCACTGTAATTTCATTAATTAAATTTTCAAATATATTTTTGACTGTCCCAAAGTGCCCCACCAGGTGGTACACCTTGGGATAAGGAACAAGTTTTACTGAAGATTTTTTTAAAATTTTCTATGATGGAAATGTCATCGAAAGCTATTTAATAATGTAGGTAAAGGTTAAAAAAATACCTGGTGAAATTTTAATAATGATTGTTCAATATTAAAAAATTGATAAAATTAGTGTCCCAAGGTGAGCCACTCTCCCCATAAAGTAAGATATAACAAATTAAACACAACTCCAAATTACATTAATAAACAATTAAATGCAAGCTACAACAAACCAGTTTTACATGCAAAAAAATTTGTTCCACTTAGTGAACAAATAACAGAGAATCAGTTTATGTGTGTTATGAGGTCATTACAAACAGATTTATGTGTCAAAAATAAAAAAAAATTTCACATAAGCATTTTCAAAAGTTCTTATTGTATTGTTGATGTGGCAACAACAAATCAAATTAAGGGGGGGGTTAGATACATGTAAAAATCCTTTTTTTTTTAACTTCATAAATAGTTTTTAAAAAAAAACATCTCAAAAATATGCCTGCAAATTTTTATAATGCAATTTGCATTATTTATTGATGAAAAACTCATTTACATGCTTCACCTCAACTCGGCCTTTGAGGGCTTTGTAAAAACTTTAAGCATGTTTATCTCTCTCAAAACTATTTTTTTATTTGGCGGGCAAGGTAACTAAAAAAATTATAAATTGATCCTTATAAAATTTAATATACGTCTTCTCTAAAGCATTATCTTTTAGTTGAACCTCAAAAATGCCCAAAAAATATTAAAATTAGTTTTTTAAAAAAACTGAAAAAAGGGTACAAAAATCCAACTATTTATTGTGAGGCTCGCCGATTTACAATTTTTCAACTTTTTTGATTTTTTATTACTTTAATTAGAAAATGTAAGTTTTATGAACATTTTCAAATAAAAAAATTTGATTTCAGATCAATTTTGGAGTAGATAGAATTACCACTGATTGATACTTTTCTGCGGGGGTCTCGGAAGGTTAGTTACTACGGCGGCCATTTTGAAGAACACAAAAAATTTAATTTTGGTATTTTAATGTGTAACATACAAACATACTGAATTTTAAAACGATTCATGTATTTCGTTCCTTTAAATAACGCCACTGAAAAACGATCAAAATTCGGATGGTTACATGTATCACCCCAATCAATAAAAGTTAAATTTCAAATATAAAAAAATAATTGAATCTTTTGATCCAAAATATGCTGAAACTTTTGAAATAGCAAAATAACTACAGTAGACTCCCACCTAACCAGCCTCCCTTTAACCAGATCTCCGCTTTAACCGGGCTGAAAATTTTCCACCCTTAAAATGTTAAAAATAGCTAAAAATACAAGTTTTTGGTTATTTCAATCGGTTTTTGGTGTCGCACTTGTTTCAATCCTGTTATTTGTTGAGGAGAATGGGGGGGTTACTTGTTGACCTTGGACGGCTGTGTGGGGATCGACCGGCAAGTTGTCGAATTTCCAAACTTCGACAAAAAAAGGTCACAGATTTTTTTTAAGGTATGTAATCAAAAATGTAAAATACTGATAATTATATATAATGTAACCTGTAAAATGACATCTTATTTCAATTGTAGGCACATGTATTTCAAAAGGCAAGTATCATCAACAAACAGAAGTGCAATCAAATAAACATCTAAATTTCAATTTATTTGATTTCCCCGGTTTAACCGGATTTTCGTTTAACCGGCTTACCTTCGTTCCGATTAAGAGGGAGTCTACTGTACTAAAAATAAGCTATTCAAATGGGTAGACAGTCAACAGGAATACAAAAAGATATAAATAACTAAAATATAGATCAGTTTAACTAATTAAAATACCCCCTCCTACCTTTTTCACAGTAGTTTTTGGGCACCCAAGCTGGCTCACCTGGCCTACAGAGGAAGGGAGGGGAAGGAGGGTTGTCATGGTACAAATGGTCATCTTCAGGAGGTGGTGGTAAAGGAGGCGAAACTAGAAGAAAAACATTGTTTTTAGTGAAATATGTTGTATGATAAAAAGGCATCTTTAAACTAAAGAATCGTGGGCGGATATTTTACGCCAAATCTGGGAATCCCTTTTTATTGGTTGTATGGCAACCTTTGGCAAAATTAGCAAAGGGAAAGTTTCTTATCATGTCACTTTCTCCATATTGCGGTCATTCACTGGTTGTCTCAGCACGCACCAGGGTTTGTTGTCAATCGACCTGGGGATATTTTTGAAAAGACGCCAAATCCGGGTATGATTCTTTAGTTTAACTATCCAATGTATAGAAGTATTGATTATATAGTAGTCTTATTAGCTCAAAATCTAAAAAACCTACAGAATTATTTTCTTTTAAACATAATTGAAGAGCTTAGTGGAAGAATGTGCTAAGTGACATTATTGAAAAAATTGATGCATTTGTGTCAATAATGTTATGACATGTTATTCCCGCCTTTAAAGATTACCACATTTCATAAACTTTACGTTAAGTAAATTTTTTGCCTTTTGTAGGTGTCGTTCTTAAAGTCTAAGCACAAAAAAAACCCTAGAAATCACCTTTTCATTTTTTTATGTCACTTAGCACATTCTTCCACTAAGCTTTTCAATTCAACGAACACGAAAACATTGTAAATAACACCATTTGTAAATACAACAAGACTGAGAACAAAATAGAAGTTATTTAGCGAATTTAAAAGTTTTCGCATAGTTTTGATTGAAAGTTTCAATTATTTTAAATGGATCTCGGACTTAACATAGAACCAACATTTTCTCTGGTCTTGTGAAATAACAAATTAAAAGCAAATCATCAAATTAAGACTGGTTAATGTATTGTAGCAGTTTGGAACATTATTTAAGGTTCACTTCTACAACACTATATAAAGAAAATGTTGAATAAATAATCTGTATGTTTTTGGTCTTGAGGGGAAGCAGTAATGCTGAATATCAAAAATTCTTTTTAAGCATCAATAGGTGAATCAATGTTTCAACGGAACAAAGCAATAAACAGAGCACAGATGAAAGGCACAGCAGAATTAAAGTTAGAAGGAACTATATCACCTCAAGCTTTGTAATTATTTCATCAGTATATATACCAAATATAGTTGAACCCCGGTATAGTGAACCCGTATGGAACCAACAATTGGTTCACTATATCCGATGGTTCGCTATAGCCAATTTTTCTGGAATAAAGTTTCATACAATACAAAGCTTTTACAAGAATAATAATGGCTGTGAATATCTTGCATAAATTAAATAAATAATTAAATTAAAAATTAATTATTTAATCATTAATAAACTAAAAATAATTATTAATTATTTTTGAAATTTTCCCAAAATATTAATTCAAAAATTATGCAAGCATATTCAATTTAGTAACTAATATTTGAATTTCCACAAGATACATCTGCATTGTAGAAAAAATTAGCATTTTTAGGCTTTTCTCTTTACAGAAGCTTACATTTTCCAGAGGTCACCTTCTATTCAAAATCTAAAATCTTTCATAAGTAAATAAGAGAGTAACAGAGAAGTACAGGTTAAAGGACACACACAATTGAACAGTTCCATGGACTTTGACCAGACACGCCCTCCAAGAATCTAGAAGAAGTGTGTATGAATGTGGTGAGGGATATGAATAATGGGTTGGATAGAAAGGGTGGTTCCTGAAACCCAAAGGGGGGAAATAAAGGTGTGTTTACTTTTAAACAGGTCCAGTTTGAGTACAATAAGATGGGAAGGACAGGTTGAAATATGATACATTGTTAAAGATTGCTATCTCGCAGCCACTTCTTGCCACTTATAGTATAACTTAAAATATGGAGTACTGAAAAAATATATATATATTAAGGGAAAGAAATTCAAGTTCAGTATAAGCGAACTCCCATTTTCAAAGTAGTTCACTATATCCATATAAAATAACATTAGTTTTATAGGAGTTTGGAAAGGACCACTAAAAAGGTTCATTATAAGCAAGGGTTCACTATATCCCAGGTTCACTATAGTGAGGTTCGACTGCAGTAAGTTGCACATATAAAAACTCGACTGAAGTAAGTTGTATAAAAAACACACAATTTTAAACAAAATACTGGTATAATTAAAAAGGAAACTTTAATTCTTGAAAAACTCATCTTTCACTACACTTTAATAAAAATTAAACCACAGATTTCTTAAACTTATTATTACAAAGATAAAGATAAAGAAAGAAATACAAAGCCTTACTGTTCCCAGGATGGTCAAAAACGGTAGAAACATGCATAGGAGGTCCTATGGGAAAAAAATATAAAAATTAAATTTTAAGTATAATTACAAAACATACAAAACTAATATGACCTTTTACAATCACTTTCTGGAAATGCATAGCGCTGGAGCAACAACTATCAAAATAAGCTTCCTTCCAAAACTATAGTAGGACAATTTAGAATGTAAGCTTCGAAAACATTTTCCTCCCCTTCCCAGAATGCGGTTTTCTTCGAAACATCGGGAGCGTGTTTTTTCCCCACCCTACATGGGGAAATACGAACTGCTTTGATTGTAAACCTCGAGCGAGCTAGGATTAGATAAGCGATGTTCCCCCTTTTCGTAGAAAAACCCAGTGAAGGGATGGGGGAAGAGTTTTTTCGAAGCTTACATTCTGGCTAGAAATGGTATAGATAAGTTTTGCTCCGAGACACTCATTCTGTTCTACACACTATATCTGCTGCGATAAATGAGTCTTTCAGAAACAAAAGAGAGTCGAGTAAGAACTGAACGCAATATTAATTTGACAAGAATTTACGATGGGCTCATGGCTCACAGAAATACTAAATGTTAAATAGGATAAGTGTGTTTGGGGGATCCTGTATTGTACACTGCTCAAAACAATTAGGAGAATGCATGGTCTAAACCATTTCGCCCCAAATGATTCCATTTGGTATCATCAGCTTCCGATTTTTTTGCTCACCAAGTTGAAATCGTACTTATTTATTGTTAGATGGAAGAATCATGTCTTTTGATGAATTAATAACGTTTGTTTTAATTGAATGAAAATATGAAAAACATGGTAAAATAAAATTCAATCCCAAAAACTTTTATGAAATAAATTGACCCTAAATTCTTCACGCTTGCATTCTTAGAAGTCTAAAATTTGATTTCACCTTTCTTTTACAATTAAAATTTTGAAAAAATTATTGTTAATAATTTATTCACAAGTTATGATTCCAATTTTTTGCCCCTTAAATTTTAGCTAAAAAATTGAGATTTGTTTCCCTGGTTTTTACCATTTCAATCTGGATGTATAAGGAATCTATTTCACAAATTTTATATTTTAATAAGAAAAAATAAGAAGTTGGAACTGGACGGGTAAACAAAAGTATGCAAAGTGCTCCCCTAATTGTTTTGAGCAGTATACAATACGTCTTAAAAATTTGCATTTGTAAATTGTGGTTAAGTTCAATTATCCGCCCATTAGAGCTAGATGAAGGCTATTGACGACAGGTGTCGCAATTTCAAAACACAGTCAAGTGACAAGCTGACACCTGAGTAGTCCCCCATTGCAAAATTTAGGAGAAACATGGTAAGCGACTTTGGAGCTTATTTAATTTGCACTCCTTCTATGCGAGGTATATTCATCTGACTTTTTGACTATATAGAACGTTTATAGGCTGGCAATTATTCTGGCAATGCCAGGGAACAATCATAAGACCTTTCTTTCATGGATGACGCCTCCTTAACTGACTGGGCACCCCAGCGCATAGGTTAGAATATATCTGAAAGAGGCTTGTAAGTATAATAAAAACTGTTTTTAACACAGCAAAGACAAACCTTGTAATCAGTATGGTTGTGATTAGAATACAGTATTACAGTTCAAAGATTATGTACTATGGTTCCCTCAGTATCATAGCAAACTAGCAGGGTTCCCACTGACTCTTATTTCAAAATAAAAAATCAAGGAGTTTTAAAGGACTTTTCAAGGACTCAGAAACAATTTTTCAAGGATCCTTAATCATAATGTGTTGATTACTATACCTTTTAAATCAACCAAACATTAAAATATAATAGCGTTTGAAATACCGCTGACGCCATTGTTGCAATGGCAACTATATCAGAGAAAAGCACCGAAGTATTTGACAAATATATTTAAGTGTTTATATGCAAGGAACGTTTTGTACCGAATGCCAAAGTGCTATGTGCGTCATTTAGAGCCGACTTTAGCAATGACTTTTAAGAAATAACTTCTTGAAATTTGAAGGTCGCGAACTAAAAAAATCAAGGACTTTTCAATGATTGTTTGTCAAAATCAAGGAGCACTAAGAGGTACTTTTTGATATCAAAAATCGAAATCAAGGACTTTTCAATGATTTTCGGAAAAATCAAAGGTGTATTAAAGGGTCCTTGAAATTGAAAATAAAAATCAAAGACTTCTTAAGGACTTTCAAGGACCTGTGGGAACCTTGTAGACAATCAGAACCACATTTTATTGAGTATAGAGTAACAAATATGGTAATCACAGGGTTTTGTTGAGAAGACTAAAATATTTGTTTGGTTTGAGGTTTATTGGTCGTTGTGAATCTGCGGCTAGTATTGTTGAGGATTGTGAAATTGATGGCTTTTTGCATATGTTTGAATTCATTAATATTCAGCTGTTTGGATAAGCATCTTGAGACCAATTGGAAAAATTATCTTATTAAAAGTCATCTAAAAGGATTGGAACAAAGCTTTGCGTATATAAACAAACAACTACAATGCAATTCGAAAGTTGAGAAAAATCATACCAGACATCTTTTGCGTCCCATATCCAAGATTGGGCGGAGGGGGCGGTATCGACGACTCCCTCCCCATCGTATTAGCATGATGAGTCATAGGATGGACCATCCCAACCTGCGGCTGCTGACCAACCACATTCCCCGCTGCCTGGGCGGCCGACGCCATTGGCAGCGTCGAATAACCACTCGCCTTCCTCGTCTCCTGCCTGTATCCAATCGGGTAATTAGGGGCGTAATTACTGGGGACAGTGGGCGGAGCAATGGGCGGGACTGGTGTGCGATACTCCTTATTAGTGGTTCCCCTGGACAAAGATCCGCCCGCTCTGACCGATTGGGGCGGAGTGGGCGGTTTTGAAGTTGGTGCCGGCCCTGCGTAGGTTCCCGTAGTATTTGCGGTGCTCTGTTGGGAAGATTGTGATATTGTTCTTTTGGAACGAGGGGTGTTGCTTGTTGTTTTGACGCCATGGCCGATGTTATCAAGGATCGTGTAGTCGATTGGTTTCCGGATGTATTTGATGGGTCGTTCTTGGTTGCTGGGGGACAGGATCTTGTGCATTCTTGTGGTGTTTTTGCTGGTGGTCAGGATCCCGATTTCTCTTCTGGCAATTTTTTCTTTGTGGATCATGACGATCTAGGGTGGTAGACAATGAAAAAAATTAATACAAAAATACAATAATTTAATATATTAAAAGACATTGATTCAAGCATCCAAAACTAAACCCTTGATAACTGAATTTTTTCACCTATAAGAAAAACAATTAAAATTTAACGTGGGATAGGCAATATCTGGTTTTCCATGCAACCATCATCATTTCAGCACCCTCAGAGGGGAACGATTTAACTCCAACGCATTCACTTTTAAGTAAATAAGTAGATAGTTCTGTGAGATACGTTGTAATGTGGGAGTTGCAACATATACTCTTCTATTAAAATTCAAAGTGCCAAAATTGATACTGACACATGCAAAGATTTAGTAAATGTGTTTTAATTTTAAATTATATTTTACAATATTCTCAAACTTTTAATCATATTACTAGGTCCATAGTTATAAAAAGCTTTTTTTATTATTATTAATCATGTGGTATTAAATACCTTATAAAATTACAACACTCAAAGCTCAAATTGAAGAGGCTTAATTTAAATAACCCAAATTTAACAAGTAAATTCATAAAATTAATTTATTTGAAACAATTTTGACATAATAACAGTTTATAAAATAGAAAAAGAAGTTGATCAAAGTTATCCATATGTAGAGTGTTCATTAACAAATTATCTTATTAATAAAATTTGTTTCAGACCATTTAAGTTTTTACATCTATTTCACAAAATATTACAAAAGCATGCATGATAATAAAATATAAATATTTCGACACAATACTCTAAATAACAAAACACAACAGCATCATAACAATAAAAGAAATACACTGTTAACAAGTTTGGAGTAGATTGCACCAGAACCTTTTAACTTTCTAGCTGCCACTACCATCTAGAGCATGAATTTACCAATTTTGTGGTAAAACCATAACTTTGATACACCACAGGTATATCAAATCAAAGGTACACACAAATAGTGGTGGCAGCAATAGTTTCAGGATTCTGGTACAATTTTGCACCAAAATTTTTAACTGTGTAGTTACAGCAGAGATTGAATAAAAAATTTGGATCAATTATTGCTAATAACTGAAAAAACTAGGAGCAAATACACACTATCTGGGTGCATTAGTGAGACAAATATTCATGGGAAAATGCAAGTTTCATGCAAATTATGCATAAACTCTTAAGATTATTGTAGTTGATCATACATAGAATCACCAGAGTTACAGAATTCCAAGAGAGCTGAAATTCCTACATTTTATTTTTAATGATCACTTAACGAGTTTCTAGAATTTACCGATTATCAGATCAACCTATTTTAGGTAACCCCTAATTTAAAGATCTCATTATAAAGATGTTTAAAAAACTAAAATTGATGAGGATTTGCAATTTTAGGATGGTTATTTTCGGCAAGTTTGTTGGAAACCACTTTCAAAATTGATATTGAGATTTCAAAAAACGAGTTGCACTACACTTCGTGCCAACTTAACTTGGGTAAAAACAAAGAGTAAAGAGGCAGAGGGAAAAGCGTGATTGGTCTGTTAGTTTGAAACTCTTGTAAGGTAATATTTACATACAAAATGATCTGAATACAATTTAACCAAAATGCAGTTTTCGCTCAGATAAAAGTAACAAATTTTCTAAAAAAAAAATTCGAATCTGTTAGACCTTCAGCGAAATTAATGTTTTAAACATGTTTTCTGGATGGATTCACAAATTATTTATGGAACTCTTTACATACGTATCTTTTTTAAAGCATATTTCTATTTACCCAACATAGGTAGGCAAAGAGTATAATACATTTATTTTGAAGTCGCAAAATTTTAGAATTTGGCTTGGTCGTTGGAATTTGGTTAGTGACTCTTAATTTTGAACCTTGGTTAACACAAACATAAAATAAAGCATCTGTTTTTAACACCATAAAAACCATAGTTGTGCAATAATAACGTTAAAATTTATAAGAAAATATGCACTTACGTGGTTGATATGATTAATTTCACTTTCCATATCAGCTAGCTGATTTGTTTGCAGCTCTAACAGATGCAGCAAGTTGAAAGCCAAACTGTTAATTTGGTAGGCGACAGAAGCCAGCGATTGAGTTGTGTAGGTTTTCGTTTCCTCTAGGGCTTTGCGTTTTGAAGCAGCCTAATGGGAATAAAAATATTTTAGTCGAAAATTAAACAAAATTAAATGTTTTATGGTATATGTGGCAAAGAACAATATACTTTTTTAAGAAAAAAATATAGGTTTTAATATGATAAAGTACACCACAGAATAAATATGCTGAGGGCAGATGGACCTACATTTTTAAGTACTTATCAAGGCTTTCGTAAAATCTTACCAACTGACAACTAAGCGACAAGCATAAATTATCTAAAAAATAAGCTTATTTAAACCGCAAGTAACTTAATTTACCAATAAAGTTTAAAAATATTACGCTAGGGAGATCTAGAATTGGAAGTAAATCATTATAAAAGTTCTTACTACTTTAACACTAAAAAAAATACTCACAGACATTATGCCATTTATAATATTTATGAATTGTTAAAAAAAACATAATACTTATCCATTTATATGTGCATCACTCAGACACTTAAGCATTGGGCAGGTAAACTGCAGTACCACATCAATAAATTGGACCATTTTTGCCCTCAAATAATTAATAATTTAGAAAACTTTCTTGTGGGTTAAACCAGGGATCAACCTGGGTCAAAAAATGCTGTAACAAAAATGCTAAAATGTAGAAGAATTACTAGGCAGTAAAATAAGTAAATCAGGAAGCATTATTGGACTCCTCTTCTAATGGGAGGTGGCACTGGCTGGCCGAGATTTGAAAACATCTTAGTGTAATCCAATCTGAATTCATCTTCCGATTTTGATTAAAAAATTTATCTTCATTATTAGAATCAGTTCTAGGAAGTGGTTATTTATTGAAGTTTAAATTTAGTTTCACCAAATTACAGAACATATTGTGCTTGTATGTTCTCGGTTTGAAAATGAAAGGATTAAACTTAGACAAGGAATTGGTCGTATTCCCCTTTATTTTCCTTGGTTATTTGATTTTTCTAGTTATGATCCCCACAAGGCTAAAGCGACTATTAGATTCATTGAAGCCATCTCGAAAGTCTTCTAGCTTCAGTTTGTTCTGATTCTATAAGCCAATAGGATCTGAGTAAGATCAATGCGATGACATCCACTGTGGCAGAATTATGATGACCTGCCAAGTGGAACTACGGAGTAATAACGGATGCAGCCTGCTCTGTTATACGATATACAGGAGGGTGTCATGGAACTTATGATACCCTCCTTATTATCAACACCTTTTCCCGACTATTTGGTTGAGTAATTGATTCACTTACATTTTTCTGTCATCATATGCGCAGAGAGTAGGGGAGAGTGTTGTACCTTGGGACGCTTGTACCTTGGGACGCTTGTACCTTGAGACACTGACAATTTCTAAGAATCTATTGGCAATATTCATACATTGTTTATTTCTAATAATAGCCTTAACCAACAGACATCATCATAATAAAATGTAACACTAGCATCATTGAATCGATGAAATGGTGACAAAAAATAATATTTCATTACCCCAAAGTAAATATTTTTCTCATTCTAATATAATTTTTTACCTTAGTACTCTTACAAAAAGTCAACTGCATTTTATTTTCTTCATAAAAGAGAAGATTTAAAATATTTTGGTTATGAGAAAATAATGATAATGCATTTGGATTGGCCACTATCTTGCTTTTATTTAAACCATGTAGTGTGTTGTACCTTGGGACAGTATTAATAATTTGATTAAATTCTTAATAATTTGGATAAATAAAAATATCTTTATTATTTATTTTTAGAGCAATTACACAAAACATGTAAAATACAACTCAGCTTTGTTTTGGATATATTTTATAATGATTGAAGTTTGAAAATATAATTCTGGCAACACCTGATAAATCTTTTTCCTTCCATGTGATGAAATGTTCTAAAGAGCACATTTTCTGATGTATTTTGAAATAAAGTTTGTTTCCTGACACAAATTAGTTCAAGTGTATGACTATTGACTGAATTATAAAGCATGTCCCAAGGTACAACATCATGTTGTACCTTGGGACAGTTTATCCTCTCTACTTTAAATGAGTGGAAATTTTTTAATTTCAAGCTGCCAGAATTTAAAAAAATATATTATAGAGGAATATATTGGTGTATTGAAATGCTGCTTTGAAATTTTTATTTTGACAATAATTATCGAAGAAAAAAATTAAAATGTAAAAATTGTCCCAAGGTACAACACTCTCCCCTAATGGGCTATATAGCCTACACTCTTCCCTAATTGGGCGCTAATACTTGTTATGTTATGTTAAGATCAATGCGATGAAGCAGCCAGGTTGGCGGGCATATGTCTCATGTTATCTACTACTACTTCACCAAATTACGGGCTACGGCGTCACATTTTCACAATGGCCATTTTTTTTTTGCATTTTCGTGCAACTCGTCAAAAAATGCAACTGCAGATGGATCACTGGTTAAACTATTGAGTTCTTAAAACAATGGTCCAAAGCATTAGTCACTGCAGTTTACCTGCACTCGTCAGTATGCTAATACGTCAGCAGCAGATATCTCATACCTCGAAATAATTGACTTCGCAATACTCGGCTACTTTCTCCAAGTTGGTGTGGCTGTCTTGAAGTGACTGCCGTCCCTCTGGGATTTCAGAGTCGATGAGAGAGTTTATCATGATGACCCTAAAAGAACAACAGAAAGGTCTAACAGATTTGAATATTATTTGAGAAAATTTCACAATTTTATTGGATGAAAAGTGTATTTTGGTTAAATTGCATTCAGATCATTTTGTATATAAATATTACCTTACAAGAGTTTCCAACTAACGGACCAAACATGCTTTTCCCACTGCCTTTTTACTCTTTGTTTTTTTTGCCAAGTTAGGTTGGCACGGAGTGTATACTGACTACACAGTTATGATATCATAAATGGTCTGTTCATTGACAACCTTGTAAATTTAAAGTAGGGACGCTATACCTATCGATTTATGAAATATGAAGTGGAATATACCACATTTGGGCAACTTCATTGTTTCCAACATATCGCTAATTTCCACATCGAGACAGGCCATAATATCATACCTGTTCCCCCAATCCTTACGGAACTGTCAACTTCTAGTTGGAACTTTCTCAACACTGGAGATTTTGACATTGAATTAAGTGTAACAAGAACTCCATGGTAGGCTGGGGCTTTGTGCTATGACCTTTACTACAAATTGTAAGTAAATCTTACTAATAGTACATCTAGCTTTTTTATGAATAACTTCCTGTCTGCTATGTTCCAGAACAACAAAATTACAATTAAATGACATTAAATCATGGCTGTACTAATGAAATTTTCAATATGACATACCTTAATTTTTATATTTCGCTTTCAGATTTGCAATAAATGTAAATGAATTATGTTTTGAAATGAGAAAATACAATTTTCCTCAAAAACAAAACTGTCGATATTTATTTTATTCTTATTTAAAAACTTTCTTTAATAGTAAATACAAACAAAATATGAAAATATTCTGAAGCATGATGGTTATAACGAATTACAAAGTGTATATGCGTTTATAATATTTCACATAAAATAACTTTATAAATAAAACCTAGTTAAAATGTTTTATTTTTATTTTGAACGTACTTAGACGAATTTAATTTTAATGAATATTCCCATATTTTCCTTTACAACGACGCTTGTATTCTACTTACCCTTTTTTTTATGAACACCTTAATTGGTAAAGGGGCTGTTTACTATTTTAGACACAAAATAAACTGTGTGGTAACTGTTAAAAACTATATTTCTGTGCTTTCAAAATAAGGAATGTGTTAAATAATTGTTCAATATCAATATAAAATCGCAAATCTTTCGATTATCGTAAACAAAAACAAATTCGTGATATTTTACTACAAGCAGCTACAGTTAATAATCAAAATTTAACTGAAGTTTTGGTTTGCTTGAAAACGAGAACAATGGCAGAACATGTGGGAACATTTCGGATTGCCAGATATGTTTGTTTCCAGGGGAGTATCAGTATGAAGCGTTTTTATAATTAAATTAATATTGACTTGGGATTGTTATATCATACTTTTCCAAGGAACACTGTTTAGAATGGCTTAAATGTTGAAATCGAGAAGAAAGTTGAACGCGGACACAAACAGAAGGAGTAAAGCGTGTAAAATATAATTCTTTGTTATAAAATGAAAGAAAAACTTGTGAAAGATCTGAAATGACCTACATTTCTGTTACTTTTGGTAACGCTGCGTACGATGTCGCCGTTAACGGTTGCGTTGGGTACCTACTCACGTGTTGGCTTGTCACTTGACTGTTGCTCTAAAATACGAAGCCTGTCAATAGCCTTCGTGTAGCTCTAGTGTGACCATATTTCAAACATAACCTGCTTCTTTTGAACCTAAAATTTGCCATGCCAAAATAAACTTTCTGCAAAAGTTTATCGAAGTAATTTATAAAATTGTCGAAGACATGAAGAGGCACCGAACAATTTATAAAGGACAAATTAAGTTACACGAAAACCGAATTTTAAGAACTTAAAATGACGGGTTTATTTCGTAAGGAATGTGTTAATAGTAGTGTTCACAAGTCTTATGGGTTTGCTTTGATGATTAAAGTTTTTTTTTTTTTTTTGTTGACGACATACAGGGGAAGGGGGAGGGAGTCTTAATTTTTGACTTTAAAAAACCGATCGCATTAACAATACATTTTTTTATCATACTTTTTAAGTATAATTAGTCTTTACATGACTTACAATATTTTCTTTAATTCATTTACAAAAAGTTCCATGGAGCAATTTCTAAAATATGTCATTATGTCAGGTTTTAAATTAGGGGTGGACAGAGAGGTGTTGACTAATTAATAATCAATTGAAATAATATACAATATGGTAGCATAAGCAAACTAGAGCTTTTACTGGAAAAGAGAAAAAAAAAAAACTTTCATAACAAAGTTCTGAAATGTCGTACCCTAATAAAAATATATTCTGCGTTGCTCAAGACATTAGGTCATAAAATATAGCAATTATCTTAAAAATTAAGGCAAATGTGTTTAGGGAGATATGACTTGTTTGAGTATAAAAAAAATACAAAACCACATTTTTATACCAACAATTTAATCATAATCAAGAAAAAATATGCAAAACAAGGTACTAACTTTACTGGATGCACTATCACTTAAAAAAAAAAGTAGAATATGTCTTGATAGCGAGTGTAGCAAAACATCCTTTGCACCTGAATCATGTCCTACTATCTCAAATAGAAAAAACTCCCACTTCTCAGCACATTTTTACTTCAAGTATTAGAATAAATTATTTGCATGTACAGACTCATTTAACTCCTAAAGCCATTTATATATTACATACAAATAAAACACTCATTTAGAATGTCCAAAGCCCCATTTACACACCCTTGACTATCAGCAGTAATAAAGGTATAAATTATTGGCCTGCCACTGCTGTTTAATCCCTATAATAAATTGAAAAGCAATTTTAATAGTGATATTCACTACTCTTTTTACCGACTTGAGTGTTCTATAAGGTTTTTTTTTTTATAATTGGAAAATGTCCTATTAAATTTATTTATTACCAACTTTCAAAGGTTTTGTGTACCCCAGCATATTTTAAAATGTATTAAGAATTAATATACTTAAAATCCAAAGTTTGCATTACCAAAAATAATTCCCTTCCCAGTGTGTATTCCTTATAACCGTGTTTAGACATTTTATTTAATTGAAAATAGAGTCAGACTACCATTAAAACTAAGCAATTAAGATTATCTGGATGTATGACTTTTAAACAATATGAATTTCATTCATGACATTTCAAGTTATGGGGAGAGATTAAGACTGTTGCTGCAAACAGGGCGAGGTGGCGCACCAGGGCGGAGGCCCTAAGCTCCATGTTGGAGTGAAAGAGGTATAAGTATGACATTTAATTCTTAAACTTGTTGTTAAAGCGAGTAATGCAACATCACTATTAAAATAAGCCTTTCAAATGTTAACCCCCAACATCTATGCATGTGTAAACAGGGCTCAAGCAGGCTGATCGATACACATGCATACATTGTGAATAGAACTGTGTGGTGCCCTAAAAAACCAGGGACGACAGTGTGTGTGCATGACTGTTATAACACCTATATTATGGGGAGAGTCCCCGATATTTAAGGATAGAATAACATCAAGTTCCAGCCTCAAAGGACAAACTAATAATAGTAATAATAAAACAGGCCAATCAAATTAATTAGACCTATGACTCAAAAGCCTTATAATACACAAACAGTTTATTCAGTTTCAGTTGGAGAACCAGGGTCAAACACAAAAATTTCTTGTTTTTTTTTTCTTTTCTTCAATGAGGCTTGCATGTGATGATACGACGTGACTTGATACTTTGAGTAAGAAAGGAAACGAGGATGGTATATTATACAGAATCGAAGAAAGCATTTTCTCCTAAATTAAAAAATAAAAACATCTGACATATTTCAAAACACAATTGTATCACAGTTTTTTTGTTGTTTAAATTCATAATAGCAGCACCGTTTCATATTTGAAATATATAAAAATCAACACACTCATTATAATTACCCATGGTTCTGAAATATATTAATTTGAATACAGAAAAATAAAATTTGAGCAGATATTTGGATAATTAAAATAAAGTAAGAGTTAACAGACCTCAAACATAAGTACGTCCATTTGTTTCTGACACTGTAAAGGTTGACTTACTTATAACAACACATAGAAAATTACAGAGCTTGAGATCATAACCGTAAATTTATACACAAGTTCACTTAAATGGGTAATAATAAATTAAGCACTAAAAAAAAAAAGACTAAAATAATCTAAATTGATTAACTTTTTGTGTTTACGTTTATACCTTTTTGTTGGATTAAGAAGCTCATTAGACATAATTGAAATGGTCATTTTGAAAATGGCCAAGTACTATTCAATGGTCCTTTTTCAAAATATTCACTTCACTTATTTTACTACATGGGCATTTGAGCACAAGTTTCAAACATTAATAGTTGAACATAACAAAATACAATTAGCACATTGTTAAAGTATAAAAATACAACCAAGCGAAAAGTTCCATAAAAAAAAGTATTACATTGCGTAAGATGTAGTATATGATGATTTGAAATTGTAAAGTTTGAAGAACATAAGTTTAAATTACAAAGAAGACTTATAATAAATAAAAATTGAGAAATATTTTAATATATACGACTATTATTAGGATTATAATATGACATTTAGTTTATAAAAAACAAGTGGCACAAATAAAGAGTTATGTAAAATAAAAAAATAAGCTAGCTTATTAATGTATTAAGAGAAGAAATATACACAATGATGGTAAGGCCGAAAATAGTTATTTCGAACTTTTTCTTTTAATAAGGATATTTTTAATGCATAAATATTAAAAACTTGATACAAATGAAATGAAGGTGGATGTTATTTTGAATACATATGAAAAGTATAAGTATGCTTAGATATATATATATGAATATTGCTCAGCAAAAAATAGCAATGTACATAGAGCAATATTATTTTATATATAGATGAGATACTATAGATAATTGATACTAAGTAAATAAGCACAGTGAAATGAATCCATAAACTTTGGAGCATAAGGATAATAAACTAATTTAGGAATATAATAATGTGACATGAATTGATGAAATTTACACATAGTAATTCTAAATGTTTGGAAACATACAGCCCAAGGAAATAGATTTCTAAGGAACTAATTAAGTACTTTACATAAAATCTTAGGAACATAAATGTTATTTCAAACACTTTAGTCATTAGTAATTTATTGAATCGAAATACTAATACATAAATTCACAAGGTAGGAATAACACCCTTGTTAGTCCATTCAACAAAATTAACAGATAATTGAGATACTTTTTTTTTTCAGAGTCAGGCAATACAGTATAATTTTTAGAAGTGATCAGTTGCTGAATGTGAATTTTGAAAATATAACCGACATGAAAATGAGGATACAAGTGCATACAGAAAAGTCTTACAAACCAAAATCTCAAGCACAGTTCATCGCATACGTCACAAATATTAATACAACAGAACAAAATCGAAAAAACACCCCACCTTCCCAAACAAAATTTGACCATTACAATGAATAAAAAAATCGCGCAATATGTGACTCTGGTTACTCCAACGCGGCAGTCTTTATTTATATCCTAAAAAACCCTCCCGAGCCGGTTTATTCCGGCGGGGGAGGGGGTGGTGGGGCCTGGGGGGGAGGTAGAGGGGGTTGCAGCAGCGGCCCAGAGTTCAGTTTGTAGTTGTAGGTAGAATTAGGGAATCCGGGTGGCAGCGGAGGGGGAGCGAGGGGTTTGTAGTGCGGGGCCTTTTGGAATGTTGTTTTGTCATTGTGTGAGGACTCGTGGCGCGGCACCTTGCTGGGCCGCTCATAGTTCGAGTCGGTTTTGTGGTGGCCCTTGGAGGAGGACGATGAGTGGTTCGACTTAGGGGTGGAGTTCTTGTGCTCCTTGCTGCTGCTGTGGGACCGCTTACGACTGCTGTCGTTGCGGTGCGATGACGTGCTGTACGACCCAGACCCGGATTTGTCCTTCATTATCACCAGTTTTATCGAAGTAGGGGTGCTGGGGGGCTCTGGGGGAGTCATAGGGGGTTTAGGAATCTTGATTTTCAGCATCCGCTTCGGGGATTCTGCCTTAGGCGGGGTTGCCACAGGAGGAGGGGGGTCCTTCGTCTTGAGGGAGATGATGTCCTTGCGGATTTTGACTTTTATGCCCTCCAGCGGGGGCTGGTCGCTGCTGTGATTGTGTTTGTCTTTGGAGGAGTGCTTTTTGTGCTTCTCTCGCCGCTCATGCTTGCTGCTGTGCGAATCGGACTTTTTACTACTGCTGTGGCTGGTAGTCGGGGGATTGTGTTCTAGGGCACGGACTACCGCAACCGGTTTGGTAGTTTCAGGCGGAACCACTGCAGGAGTACAGTCTTGTGGGCCACCAAAGTCGTAAACGTCCACCGGATTCGAGCCGGGCGGATCGACAATGGGCGATAGACCGTTTCTCTTGTCCGAAGACAGCGTTGTCAGGGGCCAACCTGGCTTGAAATCCATGATCTCAGGCTCAGTCTTAACCTTCACTTCAGGTTCTGGCGGTTTGATCCTTATCCCAGGCTCTGGCCTGATCTTTATACCAGGTTCCGGCCTGATCCTTAGTTCTGCCCTAATTCTGGCATCAGAGTACTGAGCCTCCTTTTCTGGCTCCGACTTGACCCTCACATCAGGCTCTGGATTGATCCTGACATCAGGCTCCCGCATCAAGTCTTGCACATTAGGCAGTGGCGGAAGTGACCTGACATCAGGCTCCTTCATCCTCCCATTAGGCGACTTGACCCTCACACCAAGGTCTACCTTAGGCCTCAAATCGGTTTCTGTCCTAATCTTTCTGTCCACACTGGGTGACTTGACCCTGGCAGCAGGTTCCATCCTGGGCCTCATCAAGTCAGGCTCCGGCCTCATCTTCATACTGGGCGACTTGGGCATCCTCAGGTCAGGGTCAGGCTTGATCCTCACATCAGGTTCAGGCTTAACCCTGATCTCTGGTTCTGGCCTAGGAGGAAGGGGAGATCTGGGCTCAGCCTTAACCACTGGTTCTGGCGGCAGAGGGGGTGGCTGATGCTCTTTCCTGACCTCGTGGTGGGGTTTCCTGCTGACAGACTTCCTGGCTTCCGGAGGCCTTCTGCCGAACTCTGGCCCATTTTCCATCTTTCCGTGTTCCAGCTTTTTGTGGTGGTAGGTCGGACTTTGAGGAACTGATTCGGATGGAGGAGACTCAGGCGAGTAGTCAAAAACATGCGCCTGGGAAGATGGGCCAGGGGAAGCCACCTCTTTCTTGACGTTGACGCCATTTCTCTTTTCCAAGGAAGATGAGTGGGCTTCTTTGATGTCCTTGGCGGTGTTTTCCAGGGATTTTGAGTTCGAGTGACCAGCTGATGCATCCTGTAAGGGAATACATTTCAGTTTGATAAGCAAACAAATCTACAGGCAATTTACAAAGCACTACAGCCAATTATCTAGAGATAAACTAATAATTAGTGCTACATAAACTATTTAGATTTTATTTTTATTATTTAAATATTGCAGTACATGGTTTAAGATCTGGAAATGTGACATGGTAGAGTTATTACAGGGTGTCTACCAGATTTGTCAAATCTAATTTCTTGACCTTTTTAGAACATTTCTTTACCTTTTTCAGAAATGTTTACAACCATTTAAATGATCAATCAGTTAAGAAAATATTACAAAGGCAAATCATAAAATAATACTTGATGCAATACAGAGCAAATTCGAGCATCTATTGCATGGTTCATACATTTATTAGGGGGGGGGGGGGGGAAATCTAACACTTTTCGAGGAATACTAACAACATAAAATCTCAATATGTAAAGTGGGGAAAATTAGGCTTTTTTGGTGATTTTTTTAATTTTTTTTACTTTTGCTCTAATTTCATGAGTTTATGGGTACTTTCTTGACTGTTTTTCGATTTCATGACTTTTTCTTGACTTTCCTGACCGGTAGACACCCTGGTGAAGCACAGTACTACAATTTAGGGGCTGTTTAAAGACTCATTTTTAACTAAAAGATTCTAATCCAAAGAAACATTCCATGTAACTATAAGGTAACAATTTGAGGTCAGAAACTTACTTTTTCTAATCTTCTCTTGAAGGGATTAGGACTTGCTTCTAAGATAGCAATGAATTCTTGCGTCAGCTCTAAAAATTGAATTAAAACCTACTTTAATAAAAACCTCAAATTTTCCAGAAACATTTGAAAGATTCTTGATGCTGCTTGAACATATTTAAGCTTATCCCGATATAACTTAAACTAATACTACAGAATTTATTTGCAAATATCCCTTGAGTTTTACATATGCATTTATTATTTTTGAACATGAATTTAAAATAAAATGTTGACTTAGGTATGGCTATTTTAAAACAAAGACAAAAGAGCTTATCAAGGTTATAAAATTGAGTGTTTAAAGAACTCAAAAGCAATATTTCTTTTTAAGGTTGTCATGTACTTAAGACAGTAAATAAAGATTAAATGTTAAAGAAAGACATACTTTCCAGAAGGTCCAATGTCACAGTTCGGTCAACATAATAATACCACTCTCGTCCCTCAGAACAAGGTTCGATCTGGACAAAATTTCACACCATTGTACTATACAGTAAACTTGTTGTATCATGTATACATTAGAATATTACACTGTATGTTATAAATCGAGCAAGTTAGAGTTATTGTGATCACAAGTGTTACTTTTTTTAATCATCCTGGAAAAGTTAAAGAAAATTACTTAAAAGAAAAGCAATACTATACCAATTTTCTTTGAATTTTATACATGTACATTGTATTTGAAACTAAACTTTTTAATAGAATTACTTGTACTAAAAATGGCACTAGTTATAATATACCAAACTAATCTTCAAACACTAAAGCACCAATTTAATTCCATTAATATATATTTTTACTCTAAAATCTCAAGTAACTTTCATAAAAATACAAATATAAACTACGACTATCAAGTATTTATTTAAACCGAAACATATTGAGAAAAACAATAATTACCAGATAGTTGGACCATTTGCATGCCAGGTGTATGCAAACACAAGCAACAACAGTTGGCTTATATTGCACACACATGGTAGTCATGTGAAGACTCGTAGTTGCCATCAAATACGATGACTGAGCCAGGTCTTTACTAGCTGTTAGATAAAAAGAAATTATATTAATATTGACAATAGCATACGACACTGTACAAATAGAATTTTAGTTAGTCTACAATAGGTTAAATTGATATTAGTTTATGTTCGGGCAATACTAAGGGGGATATCACACGAGTGAAAATTCTCCAACCCAACCAATCTGCTATGGAAGTTGAGGTTAATGAAAGTATTTTAAATGTAGACTCCACACAACCTTTTAAATTTAACCTAGTATTTGAACCAACCAGATAATCTTGTAACCTCTGTTGTTGTAGTGAAGAGATACATGTTATTATAAAGATAGCGATTCTTTCAATCGCTGCCTTTTTTTCTCCAATCGCCAATCTTGCTGATGCATAGATTCAGCCAAGATTAATGAACAAACATAAATTTGAGGAGGAACGTGAGGATAAAGCTCTTTTTATAACTGAACGAAAATTGAATATGCGAGCAACTGTTTATTCAACTCTGGCAACCGTATGTCAAACTTCGTGAAGTCAAAATTGAGATATATCAGGTTTTGTTATATGAACAACCGTCCATGTGATTATGCCCCTTAGTCAATAATTTTATGGTTAAATTCATTGTAACTGCTTCAAACTGGAAAAGAGCTGGTACCTGATTAGACAGATCACCAGCTCATGTTTTTTTCTCTTATATTGCACTGTAAATTAGTACAAACTTTGAATAGATAATGTCCAACTTCGAGAAGTCAAAATTAAGATAAAAGTTGAAGATTAGGTTACGTTTTATGAACAACCAGACCACCCATGTGATTATGTCCTTTAGTGAATAATGCTATGGTTAAATTCAGTGTAACTGCTTCAAACTGGAAAAGAGCCTGAGCTTTCAGGTACCGGATTAAATAGATAACAAGCTCATGTTTTTTTCTAATATTGCATTGTAACATTACAGAACTTTGAATGATATATGGTTGGTCACCATTGCAAACATCAACATGCATAATTTATCCTGATAATTTAAAATGCTCCACCAATTCTTACCTTTCACTAATTGGCAGACTTTCACAACATATGTGTGAGGGTGCTCTATAGCAAGAACAAATCCTGAAAAATTAATCATGCTCATAAATGTCTAGGTAAATATTAACACATGAACATCTTCAAAAGGTATGGCTGGATTGTTTAGCAAGCCAATAAATTATTGAGTTTAACAGAGTCCTGTAATACGAAAGAAAGATTATTTTTATTAGTATTTTATTTTTAACTACTTATACATAAATGACAAATTAAAATGCTACTGAGTGAACGCAAATAAATGTGGGCATTTCTACACTGCTCAAAACAATTAGGGGAGCACATGTTTTAAACCCTTTTGCTCCCAATGATTCCATTGGGAATCATCAGCTTGTGATTTTTTTCTGACTAAGTTAAATTCGCAACTTATGTGTCGTTAGATACATCATTATATGGAAGAATAACGTATTTTGAAGAATTTAATATTTTTTTATTATTAATGAAAATATGAAAAATATGGTAAAATAAATTTCACTTTAAAACAGTTTTAGAAAATAAATTGACCCTAAATTTTTCATGCTTGCATTTTTTAGATGTTTAAAAATATATTTACACTATTTTTAACAAAAAAAGTTTTGAAAAAATTATTTTTATAATTTATTAAAAAGTTATTATTCCATTTCCCCCCTTTAAATTTAAGTATTAAAAACTTGAGATTTTTTCTCTTGCTTTTTACTATTTCATTTCGAATGCATAGTGAACCTATTTAACAAATTTCAGATTTATAGGATAAAAATTAAAAAGTTGGGAGTGAAGTTAAAGTTGGAATCAAAAAGTGCTCCCCTAATTGTTTTGAGCAGTGTATTTAGTACAAAACCTTTTTTTCAAACACCAGATCAAAATTCTGTTTTTGTTGTAGTGAAATTGGATGCAAGCAAAACAAAACTTGACTTACTAAACTACTGCAAAGCAACCTCCTTTTACAACTTATTCACCGAACAGTACTCGTAAAGTACATCACTATACCGTGTCTATTTGCTATACGAGCCTCGAAAAGACTTTCTTCCCCCACCCCTTCGCTTGGTTTTCTAGGAAACGGGGGGAGCTTCGCTTTTCTAAACCCAGCGAGTTTGAGATTCTGTTGTAAGGTTAACAATCCGAACAGTTCAAACCCAAGTAGGGTAGGGAGAAAACACGCTGTTTCGAAGAAAAACCACATGCGGGGTGGAAGAAGAAAATGCTTTCGAGTCTCACATTCTGGACAGACAAGGTAGCATTGTGCAATCTTTTCATTACAATCACCAATTTTAAAGTTACGAATCACTGCATGACATTTGTAGAGCGACATAGTAGCATAAGATATATATTACTAAGCAGCTTATTTAAAGAAAGAAATTTCTTAAACTTGATTTTTTCAAAAGGCATATATTGTCACTTAAGGTCCTACATGTGCTATCTCACTTTGCATAAAGGTAGAAATTTACTGAACGACCCTTGGCAAACTTTCCAAAATCGCGCCACAAGTCGGCTGAAAACCCAACCGAAATGAGCAGATATCGGTCATATAGGTTTGCCGGAAAATTTAATTGTGTGAAGTCAAAGTATTCATATCATCAGTTGAAGTCAGACAGTTTCCACAAAAAATTATTTATCGCCAAATCCGAAAAGGGTCTCGCCAAGGGTTACCGTACAGCAAATCTGATTCTTGCACAACAATGAGATAGTACATGTGGGAACTTAAGTGATGATATAGTAATGTTAGAATATTAAAAATCTTTAGCCTACCTAAGGTTTGTAACAGCACATTTTCATGAGCAACTACTTCTTGTGCCTTTTCTGCATATGCCTAGAGAAAAAAAAATATATTTAATCTTGATGCACAATAAGTGGGGCAACAATATATTATACTCGTAGCCAAATAAGAATTTATGAAAAATTAACTAAAATTTTTATCAGTATATAATGCACTACAGATTAAATCTAAATATAAAAAACTGCCTAAAACATCTGTAAAATAATATATAAATGTTTCATTTAATACATGCTGAGAGTATAATAGATTTGCGACCCCACTGATCAGAATATTTAAATAATTTTTAATCACATTTCCCATGTTTTGTTATTTAATTTTAGAACTATTTAGTCGACATTTAATTATTTTTTAATTTAAGGTTTGGTTTTTACAATTTATTTTAAGTAAGGGAAATGCTACGTTTGTTTATATACATAAAATGAACAGTCTCACCACGAGGCGGCGTTTTTTAAACATTTTACAGGCAACGTCTTGACATTAGATTTTGATAAATTTTGTTAATTTATCCAGCTAATTCCCCATAAATAAATTTGAGAGTAGGAAGTAAATCGCACATTTTAACCTGCAGTAACAAGAAAGAAATAAGAAATATAAATTAATCGCATGCATTTCACATTTACATAGACATCGAAAAATACTATAAAGAAAATATTGAAATTGAAGCAATTTTTGTTAAAAGCATGCTGGATTCCTAAAGAAAACTTACTACATTTTTGTAAGGTTTTTTTTTTCATAGAAAAAATTCTTTGATTGAGATGTTATTATAAAGGCAGAATAGAAATCACACAAAGTTGCCAAATTTAGGATTATATAAAGTTAAAAAGCACACTCAGGAAAATGTCACAATATCAGGAAAAGCTTTTCTTTATTTTATTATTTTTTTAATTTGTGATAAATAAAATACTAAGCCTTAAATTTAACCTCACTTACCATAAACCCATCAGAAAAAAGTTGAACTTTATTTTATATATATATTAAACCAGATAAATTTTGAGACAACTTTTATAGATGTTTTTATTATACACAAAATTTGATAGCAGGAATCTCAAATTTAGTTGCATGTGACGTGGATTTGATTAGGGATACTAATTACTAATTTAAGTTCTGAATCAATCTTAAGTCGACTTATTCAACGAAAGATGTAGAAGATTTATGGGCATTGAATTTAGTAAAACTCAGAAACATGGAATGATTGTTAAATTTTAAGTAAAATATTAAGGTTTGCAAACAACCATAATTACAATAAAATATAAGCAACCTTTAGCAAATAAACAATCAAAAGCAACCCAAATCGCAAGAATACCAAGCGAATTTCATCATTTTGAACATTATTTAAATATGTAAAAAGAAAATACTATTTTAAGAAAAAAAAATTACAAAATGTCCCAGAAGAAAAGCAATCAAACTTTTTATTTGAAGGATTATGATGCAAATTATTTTTTCAGTATTTTGGTGTTTTAGACATTAAATGTCAATCTACTTTGAGAAATTTAACTAAACGATAACTATGAAAGAACCACCAATAGTATATCATAACCTATAAAACAATTAAGCAAACATATTAAATTTGTTAATCTAGGAAATGCTTGTATCAAAGTGATTTACTTACATTTCTAAGAGTCAGCAACAGGGTACTATTTAAAAACATGGTCAGAATTATAGAGTTTCAAAGCAAAACTTAACTTTGTCCCTATCAAAACACCTTCCCTATAAATTCTTGGAAATCCAATGATTCTAAGATTTATAATTAGGGTTCGACCTGTATATTGGAGTTGATTGCTTAAAAAATTAGCTATCAGCTTTGGATCGGCTGCCAATGTAAACAAAAAATCGCTCCTGAAAAACATTAGTATGTCAATGGAAGCCGATGTTTTTGAAAAACAACCACAAACATTTTTGAACTGAAACATATTTAAATTTCGATTTGCACTAGTATAAGATCAAAACGAAGTTTCGCCGTAGATGTGTTACGATGACGCATTGAAATATATACAATGCATCAGCCAAACTGCAGAATTATTTCATTTGCTTTATAATATAGTTTTAGCTCAAGACGGATTGTTGAGAAAACTAACGAATCTTAATATGTCTAGTTTGACAGCAAAATCTAGTCATAGTGTACTCAAGTTAATTTTAACGTTTTAGTTCAGGGCGGATCTACCAGTCAAACCTCAATGTTTCATAATTTTTAATCTTTGATTTGCGACAGAATAGCAGTAAATTCTGTTGATTTCATAGTTCAGGACAGATTGGTAATCTAACTTCAATGCCTTGAAGTGAAAAGGAACCAGATAAAATCTAGGTCTTGACTTTTCAAAAATGTTAACACTCATCTCAAACAATAAAGGTTACAAACAAATGTATGTAATATGCAATTCCTTGGATCAGTGCTTGACATTGGATTGAAAAATTTAGGAGCATCTGCACTACTAACTTAAAAACCTAAGAGAAAATTCATATGATATACGAGCATTTTGATAAAAACATTTATTGAAAAAATGCTATTGTGTGAGTGTGTAATTTACCCACATAATTTTTCTTGCTGCGACTTTATGATATTAAGATGGTCATAATTATGCACATAAAAAATCGCCCCTAGTTACGCACTCGCTTAGTTTAAAAAATTTAGGAATTTACCATCGCCAGAGTTTTTAGATATTAAAACTTAAAACTGATGGAGTATTGAAATTTACATATCGCCAGAAGTTTATTTGCGATTTATAAGATGATAATTTTGAAAATACTCTTTAAAAAATTTATAAGGGACTAGTGATCGTTATTTTTGAACCATCCTTAAATACAAAACCATTTTGATAGCACAAAGAAAATTTCACATTGAAACTCCAGAACAATTGAAACAAAAAGCACCTGATAACCAGCCTTATAGACACCTACTGCATGCAAAAAACAATGAAATAACATTTACCTCTGTTCGGACATCCAGAGTAGGGGGTCCGTCTTTCATCATTTTGTGAAGACAGACGTGTGCAACCTTAATGACGTGTTCTAGCTTTCGAGGCTGTTCCTCAACTTTTGCTGCTAAGAACAGCGCTGAGATTGATAAATTCTGAAATAGGTGGATACATTAGTAAATTAATTGAAGAATAGGATAATATGTATAATTTTTGGTGCAATAGCATGGTTTTCTATAACCAGAAAGTAAAGAAATAGTTAAAACGGCAAAGCATATCCATATAAAAAAAAAGGTATTTCAATCGTGTGGATCAGGTAGATGGAAAACTTCAATAGGTCAACACCACCATCTAAAAGTATTCTGTATAAGATACACAAGACTAATATCTGGTTCTCTTACAATAGCTAGTCATGTGAATGTACAATTCTTAGCAAACCAAATACCATTAAGGGTAACATAATAGATGTATTAGCTGCTGCAATTTGGGCTTTACTCTTTGGCTGATGTGAACATTAGCGCCCGGCAATTAAGTCGCCAATCTGGCAACCCCGCCAAATTCTGTTTTACGGCAACGCTTGGCGATAAAAATTTTGCGAAATCGCCAAATTGTGAAATTCACCAATTTTAGCAGCCTTTCCCATTGTTTTGTCGCCAAAAACCTGAAATCCGAAGTTTGGCAACCATGCATGTTTAATTTTTTTTCTGCATTCCGACTCGCCGTGGTAGCGGTGCACATGATTCTAAAACTCTATTTTTTAATCTATTTAAATCTTAATTGTTTTTACTTAAAAGTAAATATTTTTCGTGCAGATCCATTTTTAATTTAAAGTTTAACTCTTTAAAATGATTATTTTCATTATTTTTTTCGGCACCTGCAGTGTTATGACCCACGTTTTTTATAATATCTTGGTAGGATTAGGATTTGCCTTTTTTTCCTGGTATGTAATAATGTTTATCAATTTTCTTTTTTTTTTTTTAAAGCAATTGTTTTTTAATGCTCTTTTGGTCTTTTTTTAAATACTGTTTGAAAAATCCTTTCAGCTACAGAAATCTTTTCCTACTAGCAGTTAATCGTAAACGTGCAAATTTTTCCTTATTTTATTCTTAATTATGACGAATTAATATTATTTATAATTATAAATGTACACTGTTTAAAAAATAAAAATTAAATCAAGTTTTTGGTCATTCTGAGATCGTTTTTGTTTATTTTGAACGTTTAGTGTCACGTTTTTGGGTATTTCGATCGTTTTCTAAAATTTCATGTTTTTGGTCATTTTGCGATCGGTTTTTAAAAATGCCTTTTTTTTTTTCATTTTGATATTTCAGCCGTCTCGGGAAACCCCGGGTGTTGGCGTCATTTCGACTTGGCGCCTTCTCGGTAAACACCGGGCGTTGGCGTCATTTCGACTTGGCGACGATTTTTGGAAAGTCGCCAAACCCGGGCGCTAATGTTCACATTAACCTACTCTTTGATTTAAAGCAGTGCATTTGGTTCACAAAAACAAAGATAAAATATTTCTTGTGGGACCTGTCTGTATTTTTTTTAATGTTTAAAAGTTTAAAACATAACACCCTGTTTTGAATTTTAAATCTTGGTCAGATAATAAAAACATAAACAGGTACCTGCCCCTGCCATTATTTAACAATGGCATTTTGTTCATACTTATAACATTTTACTCAACGGTCAACACAGATTTAAAAAGCACTGAATCCTCTATGACAGATGTTATCAATGTTAGAAGCTTATTAAGTATGCACCAAGGCTAACAACATATTAAAAATAGCATCTTTTTGTCTTTTATAGTTATACCTTGTCTACCTTAAATGCGAGATTCGAAAGCATTTTCCTGCCCCACCCAGCATGTGATTTTCTTTAATGGTGTGTAAGTGTGTTTTTCACCACCCTATTTGGATTTGAACTGTTTGGATTGTTAACACCACAATCGAACCTTTAACGCATTAGGATTAGGAAAGCGAAGCTCTCCACGTTTCCTAGAAAACCAAGCGAAGGGATGGGGAAAGGAAGTCTTTTCGAAGCTTGCATAGCAAGAAATAGACAAGGTAATCATAGGTATTCATGCATACAAAAAATTTTATAAAGTTTAACACACATAAATGAAATAGATTAAAATTCAACTTACATTTCTATGGACTTCTGAAAAAGAGTGGAAAACATAAAACCTATGCATATACACAATTGCGGTGTTAATACATAGTTGTGATCTATATTAGAGTTAAGGCATCTAACATGGACTCATGAAATTTCAAATATTGTATTTAGTAACAACTGCAATGTTAAAAAAATATTTCATTCCTCACAAATTTATGAGCTCAATTTTCATAGTTATTGATTGTGTTATGTTAGATCACGTAAAATTTCCAACGAAACAAACTCTTTAAGCATTTACTGTAAATGTAGGTACATAGAGAGTCACTTGCAAATTATTTCAGGCATTAAATTCCAAAATAAGCGATTATCAGTGTTTTTACGCATAAGCTGTTAACTACGCATTCCGATTTGAAACGGTAATTTCCCAAATTCCGTAATATGATTATCAGCAGCTTAAAATGAAAGGAAAGTTGCCAATTTTTAACTAATATTAGTTAGAGGCATACAAAAATTAAAAACAACGTAAAAGACGCTTGGATTAGTAAAAAGTTGCATTCGATGAGGCAATATTTACTCCAATTACATTGACCTAGAGCTAAGCCTAACGGAATTCAATTGATCGACAGTGCCTAAACAACACTTTACCACACGATTATTATTATCAATTACAGCACTATTTCACATTTTTTAACGAATATCAGTCCATTTACAACCGTTAAAAGCCATTTTACACATTATTAACCATGTAATATTACTGATGACTAACCCTAATATCACAGATAACGACTATTTGATAAACAAGTATAAACAATGATATATATTCATTACAAACACATAAAAAGGATACAGTTGGAGCCTCTGTCCCATATCCTGGATGAACTTAGCCGCCATTTGTCTGTAAGACAGTTCTTTTGCATTATCAATGTCACATTTTTTGCTTGGCGTATTAGCCAACTGATCCTTCGTAAAGTACCAGCGGTTGACATTCTCCATTGAGTTCTAAGCAGACCGCTTGTTGCTATAACCACGTCTCGTAAATTTTCATATCTTTAAGGATGCGATAAATATTAGTTTACGAACATTTAAGTTATTTAAATATATAAAATATACAAAGTTTGTTGTACATCCACGTGAAGACGATTACATCGCGGGTGACGTCAGAACACAATAAACCAAACGGGAGTTCTGGTGTTGCCAGTTACTGGTAATTGTTGAGAAATTTTTCGAATTCCTACTTAAAAATTAATTTAAACCAGTTTTATTAATATAAAACAAAAAATAATAGGCTTCAGATTACTTTTTGAAGAAAAAAAGCAAAATTTTCAATTAAAAATATTAGAAAAGAAAGTTTTATGTCAAAATCGAAATATTGTTGCACGTATTTGAATCATGAGTCATGTGCCTACTCATGCGTACTTATTTTTTTTTATTTTACTACCTTTGGGTTTCTGTTTGTAGTTGTAGTTCAATGTTCGTCCTTCAAAAATTTTACTTTTAGATTTAGTTTACGTTTAAAATCGAAATATACAAACGTAATAAAAAAGAGCTTCTTGAAAAACAACTACAACATGCAATTCCCTATTTACTTACTTAAATTCGAAGGTTCCGACCTAGAAGGTTCTACTTTGTTATCCTGATAAATTAAACACGAATTACTAAAAATAAAACTTTTCATTATCATGTTTATGATATGCCTTAATGATAATATAGTTTTCTTTAAAAGAAATTAAGTAATTTTATAGTCCAATAAGTTTTAGATTTGTCGGAACTTTTCTTAAAAGTCCAACTGTTTATATGTGATTCTGATATAAATATTTTTTGTCTTGAATATACATACATATATTTATTCCAAACCACTATTAATTTAGTATTGAAAGGATTCTGGCTAATAAACCAAGTTGAAAATTGTGACTAAAATGTATGTTTAAAAAAATTCAGATGTTGAAAGTTTTTCTGAATAAAGGATACAGTCAGGTATATTTTTATTTTAGAAAAGTACATAAAACACCAATGAAATCATACAACATTAAAGTTTGAGTTATATATCACAAAGAAGTTTTCATAGATTGAACCAATTTTCGAAAGTCATCAACCCAAAAGTAACTCAGAATAACAAGTAAACTTGACTGATTAAATCATTTTGTAGTACATAATTTATAATAGGTCCAATTTATTTTAAGTTCAAAGTTTCTTTGTAGCGGTAGCACTTTATCTACATTCTTTCACAGAAAGTTTAACTTATTTTTATAGTGAGTAAATAAAAGGGCAGTAAGGTACTGAAAAATAACGTCGTACTGAAACTGGCAAATAAATGACTTATCCACACCCGAATTAAAGAAAGATTAGCTTACAGTTTTTCATTTGTTTATCTATAACATAAGTGAGCCATTTATCCAAATGGTAACTTAAAGCAGAGAGTTAATATTTTTTTTGTTATTAACATAAACTGTTTTAGTTGCTCTGCATGCTGCAATACAAAATGCAATGATTGTCAATTTTAAAAATGCAATCAATGTCTGTCTTAGTTTCTTTATTTTAAACAGATGAAAAAATATCTAATTCTTTAGTTCATGGGAAGTATCTTTTGCAGTCAATCTTCAGGTCGCACAACATTTTCTTGAAGGGAAAAGGTGCTCAGGATGAAGCTTTGTTTTCATTCATTGTTTCCCAGAAAATATAAGCACCTATAAGAATAGTTTCAGGACTTAGTTAAGTACTATAAAAGCATATTCGATAGTAATATAGCTGGACCATAATACGAATTTGATAGAGTACTTATGCATTAATGCCACCACAGCAGAAATTGCTGTAAAGTGCTAATAAGAGCAAAGTTTCGATTTCAAATAAACTGTTTTATTTTAGGTTTTGTGTAAAAAAAATATGTATAGATTGTCTGCACATAAAAACCACCAAATATTTGGTAAGATGGCTTTAATATGTACATACCAATAAGAGTAGACCATTACACCTTGTCTATTTACTATGCGAGCCTCGAAAAGACTTAGCTCCCCCATCCCTTCACTTGGTTTTCTAAGAAACAGGGGGAGCTTCACTTTTCTAAACCTAACGTGTTTGAGGTACTGTTGTGAGGTTAACAATCCGAACAGTTCAAACCCAAGTAAGGTGGAGAAAAACACGCTCATGTCGTTTCAAAGAAAACCACATGCAGGGTGGGGGAGGAAAATGCTTTCAAGTCTCGCATTTAAGATCGACAGATATAATTATTAAGAAGATAAAAAAAACATAGGGAAAAAAGTGTCATACTTGGCAACTTAGCACCTGGTGGCGAAATTAAGTTTTTTTATGCAACATTTTCTTATTAGATTTGTCTATTTATATAACAAAAACCAAAACAAAATATTCTAGCTATAGGCATTTGGTGAAAACTCGATCACCAAGGATTTAAAATTCAAGTGATGGGAAAAGAAAAATCGAGTTAATTTTGGACTCTGTAGAATAGGTTTACTGCAACTCTTAAGTTTGATGTTTGAGGAACCAAGTGTTGTGGAGGTGCTCAAGGTAGTCCCAAGCACATACTCCATTGCCTCGGTTTGACGTGGAAGGACGTCATCGACGACCCACTTTTCTTTTTGAACTTTCTCATGGTCACACACATCTAATTTTGTCTAATTCTGGTCTAATTTTGTTCCAGGGATATATAAAAAAAAACTGCACTTCTACTATGATTCTCGCTCTATGATAAACCAAAGAGTTTACTTACCAAACACGCAGAAAAATGTGACTCCTAATAGGATGGGAATTCCCAGAACTAATTCAGTAGAGGGAAAATATTCGTTTATGTAATGATCTTCGGAAATGAATGGCTAGGAAATAAAATTATTGCACTAGTTAAATTAATGATGAAATATTAAACAATTTTGTGAAAATAACACAATTAAAATATGTTTATAGCAACTTGACTGAAAAACTGTTTCCAAGAAATAGCTTAATATCTCAGAAATTGACTAATTTTTGTCAGTAGTATCTTTCCTGATCAAATTGGCTATTTCAGCTGATTGCCTATTCAGTTAGTGATTTAAAAAGTTTGATAACTTTATTTGTAGTTAGTAAGATCAAAATAAAATACTATTTTGGGACGATAGCCTATGAAATATATAGTTTTTGTTGAAAAAAAATCTTTTATAAGCACTTTTTTTACTTAAATATATATGAATACTGTATGAAAAAAAAAACAAATTTTAAATTTAAAAACTTAACAGTAATGACAAAGTTGTAATTTCTTTCTTAATAAGATTTATTGTCTACCCACAGTGACAAAAATAAAGAAATTTAAATATTATTTTCATTAAAATAAACGATACCTGCACTAGTAGCTTCAAAGAAAGTGCGATAAAAATGCCAATTCCTGAAATAATCATCATAAAACCAACTTTAGCAGACATGTTAAGAACGAAAGTAAAACTATTCACGGCATCAATTTTCCAAACAACTGTCGCAAATTCTTTATTTATTAATAATGTTTCATATTGTTTATCAAAATAAAAAATTCTGCAAAACTAAATAAAGAAACATTTAAGGAATATACATTTTATTTGGAGACTTAACTATCTTTAAATGGAAAAAAAAAATAGAAAAAAAAAACGAGATGACATCAAGCAGGAGTTGAGCAAGTTTTTGTTAGACTTCTGGTTTGTAAAACTTGGATACTTTTCGTTTTTAAGCATCAATTTCTTTTCGAAAACTAAATAATAAAATGAAATTTATTGATAAATGATATCCCTTTTATATAATAATACTTGAATAATACTGAATTCATCCTTAAATAGAATAAATTATTAAAATGATTAATATATTTAAAAAGTGAAGCGAATTAAATTAATTGTAAAGACCGCATGGTTTGTCTTTGTCTGTAAACAAAACTGCTTTTTGTTCTTTTCTAAGTTTTTGTTTTAAATACAGTATTTAAACAACTATTTACTGTTAAATGTTGTGAAAAAGTATATTTTCATGAATTATAGTTATTTAAAAACTCATAAACTATCAAATTGAGTCATGTACATTGAAGCTAAGTGTATTTATTCAAGTTCTGCTTGTAATAAAACTCCTAACGCAATCGACTGGGGTAATAATAACATTATTTGTTATGGAGCATGTAATGTGATACACCTATATTCTTATGAGGTAAATATATTTGAAATACATTCTGGTTAGCAATCAAAGTAAGATTGTTGCAAAAAAATCAGCTAATCACAACAATTAAACCCTATCATTGAGCTAGAAGGGAAACTGGAGTGAAGTGTCAGTGGGCCGAAAACCCACTCGCACCCTTTTGAGTAAACAGGGCAGAAAAGGACTAATATCCCTGCATTTGTATACAAGGATTGTATGATACCTCCCTCTATCATATTGACTTGGGCTCATTAATGTATTTAAACCTTTTTTTAGTTCAAAAGACATTAACTTTCTTTTACCTTTTATAGGATCGCCTTTACTGTACGGTAACTATTGGCGCGATTTTCAGATTTGGGGATAAATAGTTTTTTGTGGCAACCTGTCTGACTTCGGCCGAAATTCATAACGGTAAGTTAGGGTTGCCGGAAAACGTCAGCGTTGCGAAGAGAGCACAACGTCAAAAGTCACCAGAATACGGACTTTTGGCGTGATTTCGGAAAGTTCGCCAATAGTTACCGTACAGTAAATTTCTACCAATTTTATATTCCAACTTGACAATCCTAAATTCAATTGATGAATGAATGAGCCGGACTAGTTAGTAACTGTTGTGAAATTACGTCGTTGGCAGTATTCAAAGTATAATAATATTAGTACTAAATACAAATAAATTGTTTTGAAAAAATAATTATAGTTCAAGAGGGTTATTTTAAAATGTATTTAGTAATTTTTTTATTGTCATTCTTATCTAAATTGGAATTTTGTAGTTGATTTTTGCCATACGGCAAAAATTTAAGAAATTGAAATTATTTAAATTCCAATGCAGTTTTTTTTTCAGTATTTTTCCCATAATGTATGAGCATTAAAGACCCAAATATATTTTTTTGGGATGAAAAAAGAATTAATGCATAACATATCGTCACTTAAGTTCCCACATGTGCTATCTAACTTTGCAAAACAGTTGAAATTTACTGAAAGGTAACCCTTGGTGAACTTTCCAAAATCGTGTCAAAAGTCGGCCGATAGCCCAACTGAAATGATAGGATAGGTTTCAATTATCGTCCCATTAGAGCTACGCCATGGAAAACCGAAAAATGTGTTTATTTAACACCGGCTGTTCGGACTTTCTTATTACATAATATCGGTCTACATAATGTAATGCTGAGATATGTAACCAGAAAGTCCGAACAGCCGGTGTTAAACAAACATGTTTTTCGGCTCACCCTCGTGTAGCTCTAATGCGACGATAATTCAAACCTATCCTAACTTATCCTGTTGGGTTTTCGGCGGATTTTTGGAGCGATTTTGGAAAGTTCGCCACGGGTTACCGTTCAGTACAATTCTACCATTTTGCAAAGTTAGATAGCACAAGTGGGAACTTAAGAGACGATATAATCTCTTTATTTAAGTACAAACTGATATCCTTACAAGAAATAATATTCTCTGGTAATTGTACTTTGGCTTAAACTTAAGAGTATTGTCAATATATTTTAATAGAAAAAGCATTGATTTATGTTTTAAATTTCTTTTATCATAGAAAAGTTCTGGAGGCTCACATTTACAGACATTAACCGGACATAAGAAGATCATTACTTCAGTACATTGGATCAAGAAACTTGATCCTAATGGTAATTATAAAATGTTTAATTTGACTTAAGACAGTTATATTGCTTTATGTTGCTAAAAATACTTAAGCAGTTAAATATTTATGAAAAACAGTGCATCATTTTCTTTATCTTGTAATACATTGATGGTAATTAGTTATGATTCACATTTTAGTACGACATACTAGCAACAAAACTTGATGACTTGGCATTAATTTTAATTCGAAACTATAAACAGTGAAAATGCTAATAAATGTTAAAAATTCTAGAAAAATTTAATTTAAAAAAGAAAATACTTGTGGGCCTTTGAAATCTAGGCCCAAAATACAATGACTTCAAGACCTTAAATTACTATTAATATTTTTAAAAAAATTAAATGAGAATAAATAACTAAAATTTCTTCCTAGAAGTGTCTCTTAAGAATTAAACTATTTTCTTCGTTCTTACTTAGCACTTCGGCTGCTGAGGACGCGCCAGCGCGTCCTGTTTTTCCGATTCATCGATAACAGCACATTCTGACAAAATTCATAGAACCATTTTGCCAACCGTTCTTAAGAGTTCAAGTTCGTTTGTAAACTTGATAAACGTGATGGTCTAGTGGTTACACAAACTACACGATTTAGCTCTTTCATTTACCCATTTGTATGATATTCAATTGACACCTAGAAATTCCAGATGTGATGAATTTCCGTTCATAGAGTTTAAAACTTATGCAGTTTTTGTGTTATTTGTCACCTATTTGAATTATGTGAACCTTTGAGCAGGCGCTGACTATTGACAACACATTTTGATGGTGATTATTTTTTAGGGGTATCTCTGCAGTAGATAAATTCAGAACGTAAGTTGATCGAGTGACTTTCTAAACAATTCTAAACGTTTGGAGAACTTTGGAAAACTTTGGAAAACATAAGTAACCTAAGAATATTAGTTCTAAAAAAATAATCGAGTACGTTACACCCTGCGCGCCCTTTCCCGGGTTCACCGCAAGCAAATTTAAGGTTATTTGATGATCAATTTGAAGATTAGGAAGTAGAATATTAGATTTTACACTTTTGCAACCGATCCCACTGTGCTTGGAATAATACTTGAGGATTTGAAAGAGTACATTCAAATTCAAAATACGAGGTAATTAAACCTTTCGTTTGAAGTAAAGGGCGACCAGACATACTGCATTTAGCAGGGGGTTTAGTTTTTTATTGAACTATCTAGCTATTAAAAATTGCAAATAGTCTGTTTTATTTGTTGTAGTTGTTTTAAACAAAAACAACCCAAAAAATATCAATTATGTAAATTTATTGATGATTTCATAATAAGTTAATCACTTAAACTAATCTTGTTATTGGCTTTCAATTCAACGATTGGTGACAGTTGATGAGTTATACGATCGGAAAAGGCCAGGATAATTTCCTCGTATTTTTACGACTAGCTGTCGTGTAGCTTTAGTTAGCGACTTAATTCAACCTAACCTTGTACTTTTAGGACCTCAACTAAGATTTTTATTTCATTGTAAATGAAGAACAAATAGTTCATTTCTATTGTAACGAACTGGTTTAAGAAACAGGATATTCTTCTACTTCACATCAGCCTCTATCGATGCCAATTTTTAATCTCTATCGCCGCAGTCAAAGTGTTACTTTTAAACTTTTTCTTCCCAACTGTTTTTAATGCTGTGTAAACAAGTTTTTTAAAGTATGCTTTTATATTTCATAATTAAATGTATTTATAGTTCCAGAAAATGAATTGATAGCTACTTCTGCAGATCACACAGCTTCTATTTGGACGGCTGATGAAACTAATAATGTAAGAACTAAAATAGCGTATTTTTTTCTTAGTATTAGTTTATTTCTATTGTTGTTTGTTGAATTAGTTTTAATGATGTATTTTTAAAAGATCTTCAGATTATATTTAATGCCTTTTTTTCTGGTAATGTTTTTACAATGATTTTTTGAAAATTGTATTACATTAAAAATGAATTATATGTTTGTGTATTGTCGATGTATAACCTTTGAGAACTTTTATGTAAATAATATTATTTTTGTGGAAAAAATTGTAGTCCATATCTAAATAAAATGATTTATAATAAATTTATTGAATATCATTACATACTGTTGAATGGGACAACTTTGGACCCTTTGGGGTAACTTTGGCTTAAGCATAAAAACCCTAGTGCTGAGTTTCTTCCTCAATGTTTTTTTACTCATTAGAGGCAAAGTTTTCACTAATTGAAAAAGTCGAGCATATTTTTTAAGAGCGTATTTAAGGGAAAGTTATTAGTTTGAAAGGCTTGAGCAAAAGTTACCTTCCACCAATGCCTAAGTTACCTCATTTGATGGTAATAATAACAAAATAAAATAGATGCCAACAGAGTAATATTTTTTAATAGCATTTTTATTTCATTTTTTAAAATTTATAGCTTACAATAAATCTAAATCTATATCATTAATTAAAAAAATATATAATAAATTTTAACATTCCTTACCTACCAAAAGTTTAAGCATTATTATGTTGCATATTTAACCCTGTAATGCAAGAAATTTTTTTCTTAATGAACAAATATATTTATCTTTTATACTCATACATTATGGGAAAAATTCAACAAAAAAAAAAAAACTGCATTGGAATTTAAATAATTTCAATTTTTAATATCGTTGCCATGTGGCAAAAACCCATTACAAAATTTCTATTTTAATAAGAATGACTAGAAAACTACTAAATATATTTTAAAATAACCCTCTTGAACTATAATTATTTTTTCAAAACAATATATTTGTATTTAGTACTAATATTATTATACTTTGAATACTGCCAAAGATGCAATTTCACAACAGTTAATAACTTCACTCTTTAATTTTGAAAACACGTTTACTACCATCATATATGAGGGTTATTAGTAACTAAAACTTCAAAATGGAATGTAATAGATAAAAAAACACAGATTTGTCAAGAGGGAGCTCTACTTTAATAGAATAAAGTGGATTATGTTACTTGTTGTCATATGGCAACAAGGTGCATTAGAGAGTTAATATATTTTATTTGATATTTTAGTTTTCGTTGTGCTGCTATTTAACTGGTCACACCAATGTTGTGAGAAATGCAACTGGACTATATCTTCCTAAAAACGAAAACACTGATTTGATTGTTGTCACCTTATCAGCTGATTCTTTAATAAAAATCTGGAATAGAACAGAAAAAGAAGGTAACAAGTCATCAGAATAATTTAAAAAATTTAATGTTCATCTGAGTATGTATATCCCTAGATTTATAATTTTAAAATATGTTTAAAGTTGAAATAATGTTTAAAAATATAATTTTATATTTGTGATTACATAAAGTTGCATGTAAAGCATGTCCAACATATATAGCTATAATTTAAACGTAAAAATGAGTCGATTAAAATTAAGTTATAATTAAATTGCAAGGAGTATTTTTAAGCTTCTTCATTTAGATTTAATGTTATTCAATGGATTAATTCATAGTCATTGTTATTTTTGAAATTTTAATAATATATTTTTAAGCCAGTCAAAAATTAAGACTTTTACACTTTTTAAAAGTTAATTTTATGAACCAAAAATTACGTTTGTGTTACCTAATTTATATGATTTTCTGTTACTTAGACCTTGGCTTATAATTAATAAATGCTACAAAAACATTTAGACGTTTGTTTTCGACACCTTGCATAAACTTTTTTTTAATAAAAATGATTTTCAAAATTAAATTCTATATATTTTTCAGTTGCTTGCACACAGACGATATCACTTGGAAATGGGTTTGCTCTGAGTGCTAAGTTAACTACTTTAACTAAATATGATGGTATGATTTTCCTTATATTTGTATTTGATTTTTAAATAATTTAAACTTTACTTTTCATTAAAAAACTTTTTAAATATTCTCTGTGCTGATAAATTAATAGAAACAAATTTCAAATAAATCAATTAATGTTTGTCAATAACATTCAAACATACAAATATATTTTAATGAACATAAATTTTAAATATTTTTTTTAATTATAAAAAAAGTTAATAAAAACTTAACTTATTGTGAATGAATCTATATGTGTTGGGCCAATGCTTGCTGTATCCATTTCAACCAGGGTTGATTGCAGTAGATTTTTCTGCCAGTTAATCAGACTTATAGACTAGATAAAAGTGCAAAACTGGAGGTCAGCTTCCAAAACAAGATCGGAATGGAGGAAGATTCTGAAGAAGGCCCTGTCCCACAAAGGGCTGTCGAGCCAATATATAATATAAAGAAGAAGAATCAGACTTAACTCAAATGTTTGGTTACCAAACTATCTTGGCTCCCATTTTTTTTACCACAAATGTTGTAAAAGTTCCTTTTCTTCATATTTATCTAAAGTTAGTTATCCTACTATCCTCATTATAATATGTTGGGTTTTTTTTTTGACAGAGGTTGCTTTGGCCCTAGCAAATGACGATTCCAATCTTCATATTTATGTGTTGGATAACCAGAATGCCTTTGTCCCAGCTGTTAAACTTATTGGCCATGAGGATTGGATCCAAAGTATTGATATTGTGAAGGATGGTAAGCAATGATTCAGAAGTAACTGTTTCTTTTTAAAATTATATCTGAATGAGTGTTCTTCATTTTCTTACATTTGGAAGTTCCAACTAGTTTTCTGTAGTATATTTTATATTAAAGAATATTGTTGGGGACATCTACTGTCAATGTTATTTTAAGTATCATGTTTTTTTTTTATACTTGGAGCATGGGGGACGTGCATAAATTACGTCACGCAAAATTTTGACATTTTTTACCCCTCCCTTCCCCCTATGTCACGTTTGTCGATCCCCCCCCCCCTTTTTTAAATTTTTTTTTAAAAAGTTGATTTTTATATTCCCTTTGTTTCTGAAATTTGAAAAATATGCTTGGAAAGAAAAAAAAAGTTACAGTTGTCTTGGTTAAACAATTTATTCTCAGGAATAGATCAACATTGTATTTACATTTTTGTTGTTTAAAGTTGTTTTTTGTTGTTGACAAGCTAGACATTCTCTAATGTCTTCTTAAAAAAAGGGGTCGGGATGTAATTGGATCTGTCAAATGTCTAGTTCTGGGTCTTTTTGGTGTTCGTCCATATGACTACTAGTCCCCTAATTCCCTCAAGATAGTGTCACAATTTTGAGTGTTACTATTAAGTTCCGTTAAGAAAAGGTCTGTAAAATGTACAAGGATAAATTCCAACGTTGTGGCATACAATAATTCCCCATCTTTTTTTCTGAAATTAAGTGTTTCTTACGATGATCTTATGACAAAAGAGATTTCAGATATCTTTCTCAAAAACTTATTTTTATGAAACAGATTTTTCTTGCAGATTTGGAAATTTTGAATCGTTAAGTCACGCAAGCGATTACCCCTCCCCCCTCCATGTCAAGATCTGTCACGTTGTCGATTAACCCTCCCCCCCTCTTAGCGTGACGTAATTTATGTACGTCCCCATGTCTCATCTTAAGGGATATCCTCAAATAAAACTGTGGCCTGTAAATTTTCAGATCAAGACGTACAGGGTCTAATGTGTACAGACCATTAGAGAAAGGGTGTCCGTAAGAGAATGTCCGAGTTTTAATGGTATATTACAAGAGTTCATTTTATAAATATAATAAATCATACATGATCATGAATCATACATAATCATGAATCATACATGTAATTGACGGAAAACTTACCTCGTTTTTCCTATAAGTGCTCAATGTGTGCGCCTTTAGTGATACAGCACACATCCAAACGAAAATGCAATTATTCCCATATTGTCTGCAGCAAGTCCGGAGTAATGGAAGCAACAGCCTGTGCAACTGTGAAAACGATGTAGCGGTACAAGCGTCTGACCTGAAAAAACACCATTCTGAGAAAAATGAGATTTAAAGTTGAAAACTTACATTATGAAAATACTGCTGATCCATATCCAAATTAAAATTTAACTAGGTTAAACTTGTCTGAATGACATACAAAGGGTATCGTTTTAAAGCTCTTAAAACATATTTTACCCAAGTACTAAAAATTTTAAAAATCTAGTTTTAAAATTTCACGGTACTAACCTACCACCTTAAGTTATACATTGTCTTACTCTTTGTATATTGTATTTATAGGGGAAAACACATTCATTGCAACAGCTTCTCAAGACTGTCTCATTCGAATATGGAAAGTTTTTCCTACAGAGCCTGAAAAACTGAAATCCTCTGAACTGGAGTCCATTGTATTGAAAGTAGATGCTACTACATTCCAAACTAATAAGGGTACTGATTTTTACTTTTATTACTTTTTTTAAATATTCATTTTTTTTATGAAATGCATCTAGAAACCTTTTAAGTAAGGGAGAATGGGCACGCTGGAGGGCAGGTCTCCAAAGCAAAGTGCCTCAGTGTTAAATCCAATGGAGGAAAAAAATATTTTCACTGCCACATTTCTCCGGATGTATTAAACATTTTTACAAACGGATTTTTTTATGTGATAAATGTAGCTGACTTATAGCTATTTATAGGTCCCGACAATCTCACTTTTTGAAATACGTTCAAATACTTTTTTAAAATTTCCAATAAATAATTTTACAAAAAGAATTCAAAGCAATTTAAATAAGTGTGATTATCAAGACCTGTAAGTTACCTACATTTATTATTTAAAAGAAACCGTTTGTAAAAATATTTTCTTGAGCCGGAGAAATGTGGCAGAGAAAATAGTTTTTTTTCCATTGGATTAACACTGAGGCACTTGAGTTTGGAGACTCGCGGTCCAGCCCTTCTGTTTCCAATTAAAGGATCATTTATGTTTAAAAGTATAATTTATGTTAGGACACGTTAACAATCAGAACACTAAGTTGTAAAAATAAAGTTTAATTGCCAAAATTGAAATGTATTAATCTAAATTTCAACTCATTGCTTTGCAATTACTTATGAATTTCACAATGTATCAATGTTATAATTATTTTCTAATATGTCTAGAAATTTTAAGAGTGAGGAGATATGTATTATTTCTTTAATACATTTGATTCAAAGTTTAATTTTGGAGTATTGTTGATTGAAAATTTTTCATATTAATTCAAGTCTTGCTTTTTCAGGAGAAACTTATTCTGTTTCTTTGGAATCTGTACTAAGTGCTCATGAAAATTGGGTTTATTCTGTGAAATGGTACCAATGTCAAGGTAATTATAGTTTACTAATAATTAGTAAGCATTTGCTTTGTAAAAAAATTAATTTGATTAAAATGTACAACCTTTAAACTGTAAAGAGATCTTAATTTATTGAAGCCTCCACTTTTATATTTTTTCTATCTTGCCCTTAAATTATATAATAAAGTGCCTATTCACCTAACGAATACAAATAAATTTTATCACTTTAAAGAGTACCTTTTTGAGTTTATTTGTTAATGACGACTTGAAGCTTTATTCTTCACTGTAATTTGAAGTATTTTAATTAATTATATCGGTATGCCAGGGTTGCGACTTAAAAAAAATATGTTCGATATTATTTCTGTTTTTGTTTGTGTTCAATTATAACTATAAATGTTTTGCTCGCCTGTACGGGAAATTTTTCCCCTTGGTGTGCCATATTTTTTATTGTTTATTAGTTTGTTTTTGTAATAATAAAGATTATTATTGTCTTATGTACAATTAAAATAAGCAATTGTTATTCAAGTGTCTAAGAAAGTTAACTGTTGTATATTTACTAGGTATTTATGTACAATTGATTATTTCAATGCTGAATTAACAGATCCTCATGTTTTCGTGGAAATATATTGTTTGAAATGTTTTACATAAACTTTTTAAATTTTTATAAATTTATAAAGTCTTGTTCAAAACAATTTATAAATTATTCATACAGACCTACCAATTGCAGGCACAAATCAAGTTGGAAAATTGCAATTACTTTCCGCTTCAATGGACAAGACAATTATTATTTGGGAACATGACACTAATTCAAATATTTGGCTAGATAAAGTAAGTTATCTTTGTTAATGCCACATGTTATTTTTTTATCACATAAAATTAATGATTTTCCGTAACTTAAATTTATAATGAATACTGTTGAATTTTTATTTATTTAACTAAAGATATTTGTTTTATTTGGCGGTTATTTCTGGATCATTTTCTTGTAGTAACACAACTTAAAATAACTTTCTAAGCATTGATTTTCAGCACTATATATCAATAGGCGTAAATCTATCCCATACTAGTGATAAGCTGGAGATATTTGTAAGTTTTGGCTCAATTTTTTAAAATTTATATTGGCTCAAATTTGGCTTGTTAATATTTTACTGGTAAAAGCACCTTGGATTAGACAGAGAGACAGGCAATTACCTAGTTATCTGATCTTGTATTACATACATGATCACATTCAACTATACATTACTTTATGCATCAACATGCATATTTATATCTTATGAAAATACTTTTTGGATATATTTGACTAAAAAAATACTTGTTTTTTTTTCCAGTTTTAGCAACATTTTATTTTTGTAATCCACAGCTATGTCGTATTAAAAAATTGCTCTAAAACCCTTTTTATGAAAAGAACTTTTTTAAATATAAACTTCATTTTGTCTGCTTAGAATTAATCATCATTAATCCGTAGATAATTACAGTTCCAGTTTGGCATACATTAGAAAGATGGCTTAATTTTGTTTAATTTTAATTTAAATGTTCATAATTGATTAAAATAATAAAACAGTCTATTGATTGGCCCTTCTTTTTAGGTACGGTTTGGTGAGGTTGGTGGAAATACTCTAGGGTTCTTTGGAGCTGTATTTGGTCCTTCTGGTGAGATTGTCTTGGCACATGGCCACCAGGGGGCTATCCATGTTTGGACACATTACAAAGCAAGTGGCAAAGTTTTAGGAAGTTTAGTTTTTTGAGCACATTTGATGTGAATTTAAAAAAAAATTGTTTTTAACATGTTTTTGAAAATAATAACTTTCTATGGTCTTATACTCATGTCAGGGTTCCTATGCCTTCTGAAATTAGTGTCTTAATCCTTAATGACTAGTATTTTTTCCCTCTTCTGAAATAAATTGACAACGCAGTTGTTTTTTCCCCTTTTATTTTATTCAGAATAAGTCTAATGTGCATGCACAGTAGAAAAATAGTTTAAACATCGTGATGCTAGTTATTGTCCCATAATGCACAGCATAACTCTTAAGAATATTTCTTTCTTTCTTTTTATCATTTAAAGTGCTGTGAAGTCGCTAGACTAATGCATTAATAAACAAATATATTCAATTTTATTCCTCGTTACCTCCTGAACTTTCATTGCTGCACTCCTGAAAAACTCCTTAGAAACTCCTGAATTTTACTCTCATAGATAGAGTATGAACCCTGTCATGTGTTTTTGTCAGATTGAATTATTTAGAAGTTTTTTGCTTTTGCAGTTTTTATAAACTGTTTAACAAGTTACATGACATTGATCCCTTTTCCATGCGTTTTAATATTTTTTAAAACTAAATGTGTTCAACTTTTAACTCTTGTTTGATAATTTTCTTTTGTATCTTTATTCTTAATTGTCTTTTTTTGTTGGAGAATAAATTAATATAAAATTAGTTATTTTTTAAAATACAGTTAGGTACATTTTTACAGGCATTTAGTTAAAAAAATAGCTCATCCTCATTTTAAAAAGGAAAAATAACTTAAATTTGATGTTAGTTATGAAGACGCGTGTCTTTTTGAAACAGTTAATGAAATAACATAAGAAATAACATTTTATGTGTAGAAATAAATTCAGAAAAAAAAATTGGTCATTTAAGATCTTTTGAAGCATTGTCTAATTTTACATGTGCTTACATATTTTGATTGTTGAAGCGTCATCTTTAATAGTACCTTCAGATTTAACTTAGTTCAAATTTATAAGAAAAAATATATAAAACAAAAGTGCTCAAATTTTTTTTTATCTTTATAACCTTCTTAGCAGTTATTTTATTGTTAAACATATATTATTTGTGTTTGTCTAAAAACAATTTCCAATTTTTTTTTATTTGAAAGTAATCAGGTTCAATAACATTGGCAAATATTTTTTTATTAACTTGTTTTGTTGTATAGTACATAGAACTAATTCAAAGAACCCTTACTAAATACTTAAATTCCCTCGTGTATTACTCAAGTTTTCAGTTAAAAATCCCAAATATTTAAAATTCTCAGTTAATGTCTTGCCAATCCATTAAACAGTTCCCACGTTTCAATAGGCGTCAATACATTCTTTCACCGAGAAATTGCAGACGCAGCAGACTTTGTTTTGAATTCTCATCCACTTTCCGCATAACCATTTAAAAAGAGTTACTTTCTAAAAAGACCTCGATATGTGAGGTTATCTGTGTGCTTTGGCGGCCTTTCTAGGCCCCCTTTAGCAGCCGTAATGGCTTATATCTTTAATATTTTAAATATTTAATGTGAACTAAATAAAAGTTCTATACTTGCAGCCAACCAAATAAGAAATGGTAGGGATGGCGGTTTTTCAGAAAAAAAAAACGGTGTTTCAAAAACCAGTTGTTCGGTTTTACTGAACCTTAAGACCGGCCTTGTAAAAAACGGGTTGTTTGGTCAAAACTGAGAGCAAAAAAAAAAACGGTTTCAGTTTTCCATCCCTTAAGTGTTTCAAATAAGGGTGCCAGGAAGTATAGAATTCCAAACTCTCTCCTTTGTAGAATTGACTACAGGAAGTAGATGTTATTCTACTTCCTTCTATGCAGTAGATGTTATTCTGTTAAACCTCAAATTAAATTTAATTTTTAATTAGGATGGAGATTCCTGGCTTCCGGGCCTATCTTTTGGCGGCCACTATTCTGCTGTTGAAGACTTTGATTGGGACCCAGATGGACAGTTTGTATTGAGCTGTAGTGCAGACCAGACAACTAGACTACATGCTCCATTTGTGACCGAAGACTCAAAAGTATGATATAAAGAGTTTTTTTTTAATTCTTTTGCGAAATTATTTTTAAACTATATGGTTATACTGTATTAACTTCACGACCGACCACCTCCATTAAACGACCTTCTCTACTTACGACCAGGGTTGTTATGTTTAAAACATTTTGTTTAAAACAAATGTTTTAAACATGTTTAAAACATGGTAATAAAAAACATGTTTAAAAACAATTTTATTAATTATTATATGTTTTATAATTTATTGGCCAAATACAGTTCATTTAAGGAAACATGTTGTATTTTAGGACATACGACCATGCTGTATTACCTTAAAGATTAAGATTTCTATAAATAGTAGACCCTGATGGAATGGTAAACCTTGTATGCGATACTTTAGGTCCCGAATGGGACACTACTGACATTTGTTAATATTTATTAATTTATTAAAACCCCTAATTTGTGAAATTTGTGCTAATCATCAATATGGTACATAATTTTAGTTCATTAAAATAATACCAAACATAAACTAGTACTTCATTATTAGTTTATAAATTCTTCTATTAGCCCATCCGATTTAATCAAAGGAAGACACCGAATCGCCAGATAATCGAAGGATTTCTTGTATTCTATGATTCTTCGACAAATAAAGATGTAAGGCATATGCCTAAAATTATTGGAGATGGAAGTAAATATAGGAAACCAAAATGCAAAAAAAACATGTTTCTTTTAAACCAAAACAACTCGTTCAATAACCAAATTTTAATTGTTTAAAAAAAAACATGTTTTAAACAAAAAAACACGTTTAAAACAAAAAAAACATGCTTTTTTGTTTTATTTTAAAAAAACATGTTTTTTTCCAACCCTGCTTACGACCGATTTTTCAAGGCACTGATCCCCCCCCCCCATGTGTTCAATGTTAAAACCCCCTCTTTGAGAAGCCATATTTCACTCCACAAACAACCAATTTCAAATACGATTTTATAAAAAATATATACTTTTATAACACATCTTTTTTCGATTTAAAAAATAAATGAGAAAAAAAAGTAATTAGGAAAAAATCGAAAAAAAGTGAAACAGTCAGAAACGTCTTCTTACTTTAAAAAGGTTTAATTAGTTCAGACTAGTTTGTTAAAATAAGTTAGTATAGTAGTTTTTTACATACTACAGTTTGTTCAAAAGTAAGTTAGTATAATTTTGTGTACATTCTTTGGGAATTAATAAATAAACGTAACGATAAATAGATTAATAATAGGATAGGATAATACGTTGATAATGATAGGATAATACGTTGCAAAATGATATTTCAACTTTTTGTACTCTGGTAGCGACCAACCTCCATTGCGACTCATGTATTAGGTAACGGGAGGATGGTCACTCTTAGAGGTTTCACTGTACAATAAAACTATTTATTACATCTGGTGTAGTTATAAAATTTCTGTTTGATGTAGAGGTTCAAAATTGCAATTTTTTAAAATTTGTCCGAAATAAAATGCTGATATCTGGTTTATTAAATAACTAGTTATGTAAAGTTATTGCATAAAAGATAGGTCTTTATTCATGTAACTTAAATATCAGAGAATTTTTTAACAAGAACCATGAAATTACATGAAAAATCAAAGAAGGTCAAACTAATAATAAATATTTTTGTAATAAATAAATGTTCAGACTGTATTAATAACAGAAAATATGTTAAAATTAGGATTGAGAAAATGCTTAACATTTGTATTTCTATTTTTAATATACAAAAAATGTAAGAGATAAATTTTTTATGTGAAAGTTCAGGGGCGGACTGGCTAAGATTGGCCCACTCGGCGCAGTAATGACTTTGGCCCACCATACCATAATACAGGATATCGATGTATACGTTTATTAATTAATCAACTGTTTTGATTAAAAGTAAGAAATTCAATATGAAATTTAAAATATAGCTTATGTTATCTTTAATTATCCTTATAACATCTATATACGTTTATTTTACAAATATCCAAATCTTGTCCCATATTTGAGAGCAAACGATTTTTTTATGAGCTTCAAAACTGAAAAATAGCGTTTACATGAAACTTGTGTGGATGAAAAAGTCAACATATATTTGTACGCCCTGTGCAATGAAGGGTACGTCGGTTCATAAAAATTGAGTTCATGCAAAAGTTTGAAGGCACAAACTAAGCATCTTTTGCATTGTTTGCATTTAAAACTTTGACTTTCCATTAGTAGATTTATTTGTATCATAAAATTTGTTGGCCCCTTTCATATAATATATATAGCTAAGAGGCAATGTGGATCAATGGTCAAAATTAGGACCACATATTGGGCTCAATTTGAAAATAAAAACCAGGCCCTTTTCATATATAATGTATATAAGAGGCCTCAGAGGAAAAGTGGGTCCCTGCGCCCGATTTAAAAAATAAATGTCGGCCCCTTTTATATATAATAATTATATATAGGGCCCCCAAAGGCCAAGTGACCTCTGATGGGCACAATTTGAGCAAAATTTATAGGCCCTTTTATATACTATGTATGGGAGCCTCAGAGGCAATGTGGACCAATAGGCCCAAATAATAACCACATTGGGCTCAAATTGAACAAAAATTTTAGGCCCCTTTTATATGTAATATTTTTAGGGTGTTTCAGAGGCAAAGTCGGCCCTTGGCTCAATTGAAAAAATGTGGGCCCCTTTTATGCTCAATGGTGGCCAATGCCTTTTAGACAAAATTTAAATTTATTTCAAAAATATTAAGTTGTTTGCACTTATTTTGAATGTTTTAATACACACTTAAGTATTTGTAGATTTTTCACCACTTAAACGAATATTATCATATTGTTTTTGGCCCACTTGACAGTTTGGCCCACTCGGCGATCGCCGACTAGCCGCCCGGGCCAGTCCGCCCCTGTGAAAGTTTTAATAGATATTTGTTTGGTAAAATAGTTGAGATATTTTTTGTATTCATATGATTTGAAATTTTTTTGAATTTTTTCGTTGGTATCTTTAGCATGAGTGAAAACACTATTTGTAAGCAGTATAGATTTTGATAATTAGTGAAAATAAATTAGTATTTTTACTAATTTTTGTTTCTTTATCAAACCTTAATAAGTTTTGATAACTTTCATAATGAAATACTTTGACATTTGTTTTTAGTACTACAATATCATAGTAGTAAAGATAATATATATTTATTGTTACTTTAACTATAACTTTTTAACAGTAAATATTAGTTGATATAGTTATATAATATCATTAACGTTTGTGCGTAAAAAAATAGTAAGTCCATGTGTATATTTTGGAGTTATTGATTTTATTATTTAATTTCTACAAATAAATAACTGTAATTATAGGCATGCAACTTCATAATAAATTGCATAATAAAACTTACAAAGATGATTATCTGTTTTAGAACAGTTGGTATGAACTAGCAAGACCTCAGGTACATGGCTATGATATGGTTTGTTTAACGGTTTTAAACCGTTTCAAGTTTGTCTCTGCGGGTGATGAAAAAGTTTTAAGAGTTTTTGAAGCTCCTCGCAGTTTTGCAGAAACACTTAAAAACTTAACTAAGTTAGATTCATCTGCATATCTGAAAAACAGCGTAAGTATATTTTACATCATTGAATCTTTGCTATACTATTTCTAGCCAGAATGTAAGCCTTGAAAAGACTCTCTTCCCCCATCCCTTCACTGGGTTTTCTAGGAAAAGGAGGGAGCATTGCTTACCGAATCCTAGCGCGCTTGAGGTTTACAATCAAAACAGTAAGTATTTCCCCATGTAGGGTGGGGAAAAACACGCTACCGCCGTTTCGAAGAAAACCACATGTGGGGAAATGGGAGGAAAATGTTTTCGAAGCTTGCTTTCTAGATCAACCTACTATAATGTAAATTAAACTAGGAAAATTTCCATTCATTCTTATTCTTTTAATTAAATGTTAAGCAAAAAAGACAATTTAGATATTTTCAAGAGGGGGATCCCTTTTAATGTTAGGCAATTCAATTATGTTTAAAAAATTGTTTTATATGAAGCAATGATTTATTTGAAAGTACTCATTTTAAACATGGATTAAGATTAGTGAGCCATTCTCTGCTATATTCATCATTATTTGCTATCAAGTTATGATAAAAAATTAAAAATATTGTACTTTTCATATTCTAGTAAATACTAATTTCATTTTACTCGGCCAATCACAGTCCAAAAGCTTAATTTGTGTTCTAAAAAAATAATGATTTATATAAAAATACTATAATTTTAACATCGATTTATGTAAGTTAGTAAACTAACCTTTTATATATCATCAAACATCCATATGGTTAATATCATAATAGAAACATTCTACTACTTGTACTTGAAACTTAATTTACTTTAAACATTAATAATAGTTCTATATCTTAATTAGCATTGTTATTGTCATAATTTTTCTTAATATAAATGAATTTGATCCCTAGTTAAGCATGTCCTTTTCTTGAATATATTTATTGTTTATACATATATTTTTATATAATTTTCAGGGATACAAAAATAGACACTTTTAAAACATTTTAAAAAAAATTTACAATTATTTAGTGGTTAACTAGTTTCTTTACTTTGATTTTTTTAACCCTTTCAGTCCCAGTGTTGCCATTTGGCATCATCATGTTTCTGATCAAAATTTAAAAAAAAAATAATAGGGCTGACATCTATTGGGATCAATAAAAAATATTTTTTAATAGATAAAAATTTGAAGAATCAAATGATGTGCTGTTTGATATCATAAATGGCTTTGGCAATCAGAAAAAAATTTCTAAAATGGTGATGCCAAATTGTTTATGGGACTGAAATAGTTCATAGAAAAAAATGATGATGCCAAATTGTATTTGGGACTGAAAGGGTTAGTAGAAAAAATAAATTATAAATCTTCTATGAAAATAGTTTGAATGTTTATTTAAAAATTCTGAATTTCCATTAAAATAGTTAGTTGAAGGCGCCAGCGTACCATCCCTTGGTTTATCAAACAAAGCTGTGTTTTCTGAAGACATAATCAAATCCGTCTCCATTGAAGATGAGGAATCTCAGAAACATCCTAAAGATCGCTATCCTGATTTTTATTACACCCCTACTCTTCTAACAAGTAATAAAAATGATTTATAATTGTCCTAGTACTATCGATAATCATGCATTTTTTCTCCTTTTTAACTTTTATATTACTAACTAAAACGTTTAAGCTTCCTAAAAATACTGAAACCGAACCCAGCTGATATATTAATTGTATTTAAATTGACATACACTGTGATGCAAAAGTTTAGACAATGGCGTAATTTAGCTGTAAAATTTAGAATTGTGATAGTAGAATTACAAAACACCCGAAAACATATTAAATAAATCTTTTGAAATGCTATAATTGAAACATAATTGTTTGATTTGCTATAACAATAATTTTCGTCATAAAATATAAATTTGTGTGATGCAAAACTTTAGACACAAATACGAGATTATGCTAATTTAAAGTTGATTATGGCCTAATTTCCTATTTTTATTGGTAAATTATATTTTTTTATGTGATAAATAAAAAACACGATATCCGGTGAAATAAACAGATTTAATAACAATATTGATTAAAAATTTTATACCAAACAGACAATATAGCCACTTTAAATCTTTTCAAATCAAATATACAGTTTAACATCTCTAAATACGAACCGTATGCCTACCAGTCCATCACCTTAAAGTTTTGCCACGAATTCGTTGATTTAGAGACATGCATTGACCGATTTTCTTGATGAAAAGTGCAGTCTTTCCTATATTTAATAACAAAATAGCAACGATCGAGTTGATCATTTCAACGTAATTTCTTTCCACATAATTATGAAAGTTCCTTCTTTATGCTGAAGTTTGAAATTTCTTGAAAAAAAGCCAATCAATTTAAATTTTAAGGAGATGGACTGGTAGGCATTCGGTTTGTATTTTAGAGTTGTTAAATTGTACATTTGAAGCAAATATGATTTGAATGAAGATTTAAAGTGGTTATAATGTTTGTTAGGTGTAAAATTGAACAAATATTGTTATTAAATCAATTTTTCACCAGATATGTTTTTTTTTTAATTTATCATATAAAAAATAAATTTATCAATAAAAATGCAAAATTAGGCCATTATCTCCTTTAAATTAGCATAATCTTGTATTTGTGTCAAACTTTTGCAACATACAAATTTATATTTCATAAAAAAATTATTGTAATAGAAAATCAAACGATTGTTTCAATTATAGCATTTCAAAATATTTATTTAATATGTTTAGGGGTGTTTTGTAATTCTACTATCACAATACTAAATTTTGCAGCTAAATTATGCCATTGTTTAAACTTTTGCATCACAGTGTACTAAGAAGGTCAAACAGAATCAAGAAAGTTTTTTTTCTTTTCTGATTATTTTCATCGCAATTTTATTTATTAATTGTTTAAAATATTCTTTCTGTTTATCTTAAACAAATTCACTTTAACAAGGTTCAACTGTACCAATAAAGATTCAGTGTTATTGTACTTCTCTATGCTAGTCTATTGTATTTAAACTTTTAATAACTTCAAGTACATAACAGTAGCAATTGAAGAGCTTAGTGGTAGAGCATGCTAAGTAACATTTTTGAAAAAAATTTAGATTTTTCTATCAATGAGCATATTATTCCATCTTTTAAAGATAACAAGTTTTCCTTTTTTCAGAAACTTAAACTTAAGTTTATTTTTTTACCTTTTGCAAGTACCGTTTTTAACAGATTTAAGTGCGAACAAAAAACTTTAAAGCTCATTTACTCGTTTTCACCTTTTTTTCACTTAACACGTTCTTCCACTCATCTCTTCAATTGTGATTGAGAATTAAAGTTAGACCACCAATCAGATTTAACATTGAAAATTTATGTAGATCCAATCGATGATATTTTACTATCGAAAAGTATCTAATTCCTCAATTGTTATACATACACAATTCTTTGTCTGTCATATTTTTTATTGTGTGGGTTTGTTTTTTAATTATATTTTTCAACTATTTATAGCCCCTCCCACTGAGGAGACACTTTTACAAAATACCTTATGGCCCGAAACTCAAAAACTGTATGGACACCCTTATGAAGTGTTTACTGTGGCTTCAAACCATGCTGGAACTATTGTTGCTTCAGCTTGTAAGGTGTGTATAAATGGTTTTGATAACATTTTCCGTAAGGTAGGTTTTTTTTTTTAAATTAACGAGTTTTATTACAGTTGGTGAGTTTGTAGGAGTTTTATAAAATAAATATTTTTTCTCTAATTGGGCTGCAATATTGGGTGTCGAGCCTTTGCAGACTCAGCATATTCCCCAGGACTGAGAGCAATTTTTTGTGGCACCATCTTGGCGACTCTTGCTACCAGTTTTGATGCGCAGATTACAAGGAATCTGAGCTCTCTGTGGAACTTAAAGTATGCCGAAATATAATTTGCTGAGGATGCAAAAATATTGATGTAAAAATTTGTTAATTAAATTTTCCTTTATTAAGCATATCAGCATTAATTCATTGATTTGTCCGGATTTCGACCACGTCTAAATTTCATCCCTGTTGAGATTATTTCACTGTCGGGAATCTGGATTGTGAGGATTAGGTCCAAAAAAAAATTTTCTTATCACTCAGCTCGAAGGGTTAATGTTTTAACAAAACTGCTCTTGGCCCGATGAATTATATTATCGATTCCAGGGTGGTAACAGAACCTGGAAATATCAGGGAATTCTCAGTGAATTTTGCAAAATATCGGGGACTTTTTTCCATTTTTGATTACTTAAATAGCAGGTTTAGGTTCTTGGGATCACTACTTACAAACACTTGATCATAAAAATATTTTGGTTGATCCGTTTAGCCTGAAGGACCAATCTTGGAGGAAGGAAGGATCAATCTTTTACGGATCAAGTTCATGATTATCTGATCACATGATTCCTCTAAACTCAGATTTTCGGAAATGTAGAAAAGTTAGGTAGGCTAACCCATAACCCGGAAAGTCTTAATTCCCTCGATGTCTGGATTGAATTTTCTGTGCTGCATTGCATGTTTTCTAGGAAATTCTAAAATCAGAAAATTTTTTTGTTAAGGTATCAGGGAAATCATGGAAATATCAGATAACTTTTTTTCTAGGATTTTGTAACCCCCCAGTTATCTTTTCAGGCCTCAAAGCTGGAACATGCTGGGATCATTCTATGGGACACAACCACTTGGAAGCAAATTGACTATTTAACGTTCCATGCTTTGACGGTGACTCAACTAGAATTCTCACCCAACGATGAATACCTACTCTCGGTGTCAAGAGATAGAATGTGGGCCTTGTATCGCCATTCGCCAGATGAAAGTAAGTGTGTGGTCAATGCCTATGCAAAAGTCGGGACTGGAGAACACAGTTGGTTATGCATTTGCCTAGCATGCAAAAGGTCCCAGGTTTGGGTAGGGTTTTATCAGCAAAATAACTGCAAACCTATAAACAACCTGTGCTTGCAAAAATGTCCGATGAATAATACCCTGTGTAAGGGAGTGCATGTTAAATATCCTTCAAAGTCCTAACACTGCTTACAAGGTCGCCCTTAACGGTTGCGCTAGGTGCCTATTCACATGTCGGCTCGTCACTTGACTGTGGTTCTAAAATACCACTCCCATCACCAATAGCCCTCGTGTAGCTCTAGTGCAATGATAATTCAAACCTAACCTTTTCAAAAGTTATTTACTTTTTGATATTTGGTTAAGACGAAACTGGAAGCAAAAATTTTTATATGAAGTATTTTTTTCTTCCAATTACCTTTTATGAAATGTAAGGTAATGATGAAAGTATTTCAATAGGGCTTAAAGTCCGAGATGGAGATTTTGTGAGTGTTTTCAAAACCTTTTGAAGCGTGCTGATTCTACAAAAGTGGTTTCTGTACATTTTTCCATCTGTCAGACTATCTGTCTGAAACCACTCTTCAACTTGAACTAAAAGAGCTATGGACCATAATTGTTGCCACCATCTGTTCAGATTTTAAGTTGTCAGATTTCTGTCTCTTAGTTGCGTTGGTAATGTGTACTTTTAAGTTAAATGCAATTTTATTTTTCTACTTTTAGAGCCACTGTATAAGAAAATTGCAAACTTAGACAAGAAGAGCAATGTGCACACAAGAATCATATGGAGTTGCTCTTGGAGTTTTGACAGTTTATATTTCTGCACTTCATCACGAGACAAGAAGGTTAGATTCTTTTATTTTGTCATCCTACTTTGGTTTAAAATTTCCTGACACTGTTGGATTGACCAGAGCTATTTTTTATTAACAAGTCCAACAGACAACCACTGTGCCGAACTTACCCCCCCCCCCCATGGAGAAAAATGTGCTGAGTCATTTGGGTTTTTTTGTTCGCACACTTGAAAATAAAATGGCTTCGTCGATGTGGTTGATATTTGAATTCTTTTTTTGTTGTAATTTTTTTAACTAATTTAACCAGCTTTAAATTTTATAATATACAATTTCAAATGTTATTTGAATTTGATGTTTGAATCTTGTATTGTGAAGTTCTAAGTGCCAATTACCGTTACCAACGTAATTTTATTTCTATAGGTTGCAGTATGGGGACAAAAAGAAGCTCAAAGAGATGAACCTTCAGAATTTTCCTTATGTTTGCAGCCACTTGAAGTAGAGGATTCGGCTTCTGCTGTTTCTTTTGCCCCACGTCTGGTTGATAATAAGTATAAAATCGTTTTGTTTTTAAATTAACTATACTCAAATAGCTCAAAAAATTAAAAATGGATTAGTTTAAGCATATTATTTGCCACCCTGTCGTTAAAGGCAGAAGCCCAGTGGCTTAGTGGTAGTGCTTCGCATTGCCAGTCCACCGGTCCAGGGATCGAATCCCGGATTGGGCGAGGTTGATCCATCCTTTCATCCCTTGAGTGGGTCTATAAAATGGGTACCAAGGATGCTTGGGAACTAAACACTGGGGGTACCGCATGCGGGACATATGCCTAGCACCCCAGAGCCCGAGATCACAAAAGCTGAAATGGGCATGACAGGCCTTGGCCCAATAATGGGCTGTTGTGCCGAGGAGTTCAGTTCTTTTTTTAAAATGCGCTTTTGAGCATAAAATATTTAAGTTTATTTGAAGCATATCATTATATGATAACATTTACTCAATATTGTGTTAAGTCAAAAGTAGTGTGGTATGAATGTTTTTACATATAAATTGTCCCAATTGAGAATTTTTTTAAGTCATAAATGTAACTTTAAAAGAGATTGATGTTCAATAAAATGTGTAGCATTGCAATTGGGTGAAATTTTTGTTTTTATAGATAATTTTATTTCAATGAATTTTGTAAATTTAAAAGTTTGGCAACACCTTTGGCATTCCAAATATATTTTTTATGTGAATGTAAATGTGCTATTTTTACTTGCCACAAATATTTGTAAAAAAACTTAATTTATTTTATTTAATTTATTTTAATATATGTTAGTTCTAATTATAAATTAAAGCTTCTTCATTTAACTTAAAGCTCCTACTTTTTTAATAAAATCTTTATGCCTACTTTTACTAGTTTAATGCATGAATATTAATTATGACTCTAAAATGTTGTATTTTCTTATATGTTGCAATTATTACATACTTAGCATGTTGAAACTTGTACAGTACATATTTGTGTAGTTTTAAATATTTTATTGAAGCATAATAATGTATTGTTGGGGTGCATATGGATTGTCCGAGACAGATTCATTCATTGCATTTCTTTTCAGATACCTAATTGCTATTGGATTAGAAAATGGTTCTATTATTTTAAGCTTATGGTGTTGCAAAGGCAGTTGGAATGTTCTGAAAAAACTTGATGAAACGTATCCTTTATATGTTAATTTTTTTAAAAAGTTTTTAATGCCTTTCTAGTTTCAAAATATCTATATATTATGTATTTATATATTTCAAAATATTATATTTGAAAACTACAATGGCTCATTGAGTTGATTTAATCAATAATGCAGTGAAACACTGAACAAATTGGTTAAATTTTACAGTATTTTTTAAAAAAATTAATTAGATAATTTCATGCTTCATTTGGTAACTATTAAAAAGAAAATCCAAAATTATGACATTGTTTTTATTATTATTTTTATTTAGAAAGTAAACAAACGTTTTTTGCTGTAACAAAATATATCAATCCTTTTAAAGTGTATTATGTTTTTCTTGGCTAATTATCTGTCCTTAAAAAGTAATAATGAACATTTAACCCATTAAATTTAAAAATAATTGAAGACCATTTACAGGATCAGCCTAGTCTCAAATATTTCATAATTTACATTGCCCAGGATATTTTTTTTTACCTTTATTAGTAAGGAATGAAGGGTAAAAATATTGATAAAAAGAGGACCCATCATTCTAGGAAACTATAAACACTGGTTTTACTATGTGAGGTTGAACAACTTAACCTGGACATACTTTGCACACCAGAACCCTTGTTTAAAAAAAATAGCCTCACCAGATTTGTTTCAGTGGTTAAATTTTCCACTACGAAATTATCTTAGAATATAACCGATAATAATATATTATTTTTGTTGCTTTCATTTTGAAAAACTACATATAACACATTAAAGTTATACTACTATTTGGAATATTTGAGCATTTTTTTTATAGCTATATAGTTGTTAGTTGTACACTGTACTACAGTATGTCTGGTTATCTTAAGAAATGGGATTAGCCTGCCTTCATTCAATATCAACTTTTGCACCACCAAATTTAATTTTAGTGTAATATTACAAAATTGTTGCAAACATTTCTTGCATGTGCCGATATTGTGTTTTTGTGTATGTAGGAATTGTATTTTATATTTCTCTTAACATAATCTAGCATTGCACATCACTTGAACATCAACAGACTGCGATTCTCACCTGTTATAGGAGAAGCTGGGCGTGATAAAAAAGATTCTAATGTTCTACAGTTAGCTAGCTGCAGTAATGACCATCATGTCAAGATCTACAATATTTGTGTTGTGTGATCATCAAGTCAATCGAGTGCAAAGAATCTTGGTGCATTTACATGAGACATCAAATCCTTGGAATGAAGAGCAAACTCAGCAATTTTTCCCTCTTGGGGATTTTCGCCTAGGCAGAACCGGAATCGCAGGGTTTCATTGAGAGGTTTCGAAAACCCTCCAATGAAGGAGGGTTTGACGTTTGATTCCATGGATTCGTTCAAAGATGGGCACATTGGGTTAGAAATCCTGCTTGAAAACTTTTTGCCATAATGGAGGGTTTGGCATTCCATGGATTCGATGGCTCATGTAAACGCCCCTCATGTAGGATGTTGATCTTCTGGATTGCAAGATTAAGAGTGTTCAAGTTCATCAGCATCTATACTCATTCTGATTTCAATGCAATCTTCCAAAAGACTTTCTTCCCTCCCTCGTGTAGTTTTCTAGGAAATAGTGTGATTGTCACTGTTTTAAACCTACAATGTTTGAGGTTCTGAACCCCTGTACAGTCCCAAGTAGGGCGGGGGAAAAATTACAACAGTAAGGCTCGCACCTTATCATGGAAAACCACTTGAGGAGGGCTTAGAAAGAGTTTTCGAAGTTTGCGTTGGAATGGGGAAAAGTATAATGTTGGAGAAAAAAAGGAATTTGTTAGCATTTTATATTGTTTTGTAAATATCTGAATGAAATAAATATTTTAACAAGGACGTTATTGAGATGTATTTTTATTTCTAAGAAGTTGGTAGGGTGGCCAACTGGTCCGATTGTAATTTTTCAGCTTTTTAAAGTGATGCATCGCACAGGGAAGTAATATCTAGTTTTGCAGTAGGGGGATCATAACACCATGATTGAAATACATTTTCCTATGGTCACTTGACCTCAGGATTTTGGATCATGATATTTTAATCATGCTCAAACCTTCTCTACATGAAGTATTTAAATTTAAATTGATCGGTAAAATCCATATGTTAGATTTAAAGTTTTCTGATTTATTAATCCCTACGTATTTGTCGATCAACAGATCTTGTGTTGCTCTAGTGAGATTAAATTCAAACAAAGCCATATATGGTCTGCAGTAGTCAGTGCCTCACAAATGATTTTTTTACATAACATTTTGAATATATTCTTTGATACAACAATTTTACAGATTCAAAATATCTAATAATCTTAACTAGTTTTAATTCCCGAGGAACTGTGATAACGCTGCGTACGATGTCGCCATTAACGGTTGCTTTGGGTGCCTATTCAGGTGATGGCTCGTCACTTGATTGTGGTTCTAAAATACGACACCCGTCGCCAATAGCCCTCGTGTAGCTCTAGTACGACGATAATTCAAAAACCTAAACTGAGGAACTGTTAGGGGCCGGGGAGCCCCTTCGTTTAGGCACTTGCCTAGCATGTGAAATGTCCCAGGTTCGGGTCCAAGCATCGCCAAAATAACTGCCGACCTATAAACGACCTTTGCAGCCAAAAATGTCCGACGAATAATACAACGTGTAGGGAAGTGCACGTTAAATACCCTTCAAAGTTCTAACGCTGCGTGTGATGTCGCCCTTAACGGTTGCGTTGGGTGCCTATTCAGGTGTCGGCTCGTCACTTTACTGTGGTTCTAAAACATGACCCCCGTCACCAATAGCCCTCGTGCAGCTCTAGTGCGACGATCTTCAAAACCTAACCTAACCTGAGGAATTGGTGGAACTGAAGTAGCTCTAGTGCGACGACTACACAAGAGACGAATATTCATTTAACCCCAACTCTGGATGGCTTTTAATTTACTTGAAAGCTTTTTGAATGAAGCATTAAGTGTAATACCCCGTTTCCACTAGCGAACTTAATCTGGATCAAGGGCGGAGCCTAAGTGAAACGTCATGAGCTGGGCAGTTAATCGAGTTCTGAACTGGATTAAGTTAATCGAGTTCAGCGAACAGGATTAACTATTTTGATCTAGCTTAACTTTCTGTTTGTTTACGTTTCGTGAAAATTGTTGCATGATCGCAAGTTTTCTGATTCTCATTTATTTGAAGTTAAGGGTTTAAGATTTAATTATTGTGGTCGATTTTGATTCTATATATGATTTTCCTAGCGTTCTACATACCATTCACTAAATTATTAATTACTTTTTGCACTTCTAGTTAGGATGTTTATAAAAATTAAGTGAATTTTTATTTGAATCTAACTCATTCAGGCGACTTTTTACTGTAAATAAGAATCCTAGAATCGTGGTCACCAACATTTTGTGGCAGCAGAACGGCGACAAATAATTCCAACAAGCTAACCTTGCGATTGCGATTATGAGGTTTTGTTTATGTTTGAATTTGACTTTTGAAGGTCATTTTTATATTTGAGAGGTTTCTTTTAAAGAAAAGCCAATTAGCATTGTTTTATATTTTCTTTAGGCTCTCGAAAAATCACGATGTCGCCAACTTTTTTTGTAAAAGTATATTTTAGCTCATCAAAAAATTGCAACCATGCAATTTTCACATGAAACATTAAACATTTTTATTTCATCCTTAACCCCTAAAGTTCCATGCCCTTTATTGGTTGGTCTAATCCCTTCGGAGACAAATCCTGAATACGCCATTGCAATTGCATTATGATGATATTAGTTTACTTTCATATAAATACCTCTTAAAATAAAATTTCTTAGTCAATTTTAATCAGCCAAATAACTAACTGTTAATACTTAAAAAATCACTTTTGACATTTTTTAATAGGCTAGAAGGAATGCACCAAACAAGAAAAAAATGACATCTTGTATAAAAAAAACTGTGTGATGAGTTTGCTAGAGCGAACCAAATAATGGAGAAAAAAAATGAAAGAATCATCAAGTTGGAGCAGCAAAATTATTATTATTATTTTTTTTTGAAAATTTCAAACAAATAAAGTGGATTGTTGAAATAAGTTTCTTTATGGGGTTTGATATATTTTATATACATCATAAAAAGCCTCAATATCCGAGATCTTAAACGTGTTCGACGATTGAGCAGTACCATCAGGCTTCTACTACCAGCAAGTACTAAATTAGCCATGAGAAAATTATTTAGTCTGAAAAAAGACTGTTGTTCAAATAAACAAATCTCAAAATGCGAGTGCAATGCACGTGCGAGCGATTTGTAAATATAATATAAACATAAACAAAACGCTACTCTCAACCCCCCCCCCCCCCAAAAAAAAAAAACATTTGAAAACACATTTTGAAAATTTTGGGTTCGAGACTACTAGATTAAAGTTTGCTAGTGGAAACGGCACTTTTATCCGAACTGGATCAATTTAAGCTAGCTTAAGTTGATCTGGATTAAACTCGCTAGTGGAAACGGGGTATAACAACAATTTCAGCAGGACCAATTTGAGCACCGTTCGCAGGAAATGTAAGAAAAAAGGATTCGATTAATCTATGACTGAACAAACCAAACCAAACTAACTAATTGATTACAAAAGAAAATTTCTTTCAACTCAACTCATCGAAATAAAAGTTAATAACTCCAACTTCAACCACTTTCGTTTGTTAGTAAAATTTACTGAAATCGGGAAAATTTGGTAATTATAATCAAAATTAAATGTATATTTCTGCATAAATAACAGAAACAAGGCAACCTATTACATTCAAGATTATTTATTTCTGGTAACCATTGATTTGACCTTTTTTTTTTGTTATAATTTCAATGCGTAATTATGTGATCAGTGGTAGTCGCTTTACACAAACTGAAACTTTGAAATGATGCAAATGCTTTGATTAAAATATAGATTACTGTAATTGTTTATGTTTAATATTTGTATCAATGCCTTAAAGAATACTTATTTATTGACACATAAATTTGTTAATTGTAACTTAAATGTCAAATTTACTTTAGATATTAGTGTTTACCGGCAATAAAGTTGTCCCGGCTTATGTCGATGAAATCTGTGTCCAAATGTATGCAATTTTACGTTGATATCTGCTGATAAATGTTTTTCATTTAACTGTAGCTAAGTATAGATGTAACGAAACAAATGTTTGATGTCCGAACTAGCATGAAATTCTAGAACTTTTGAAAGTTTTTTAAAGAAAAATTTCGTATCACATATGGCATGTAGAAAAATATATTTTATTAATTAATATATAAAATGAAAGCAAACAAATGCCACAAAATATAAAATTGTTTGCCAAAAGGATCATTCCGGATTTGTCACCAAGTCAAAAATACTACCAACCGAAAATGACAAAAAACCCCGCATTTGCCAAGTCAATTGTCATTTTGAATGTCAACAAATACTTGCTTGAAATTGAAATACAGCTGAAAACTGAAAATGCCCTCTAAAGAGAACATAAAAGTTGTCCTTACTAAAAATTTTGTAGTTGTCCTTACTAAAATTATTGTAGTTGTCCTTACTAAAATCATTGTAGTATTTACAATCAAAGCAATATTTTAAAATAGGAATTTAAATGTTTGTTGCACATTCAAAAAACATGCATAAAAGAATGCAATAAGTCCTTAAAACAATTTATAATTATCATTTCCAATACATTAATTGTAATATGATTTAAGAATTATTAACAATGAAAGGAAATGGACAGGATCAAACAATAAACGTAAAATAAATAAATACACTGCACTATTTGAAAATTATTAAAAAATGATATTTTGGAAAATTAAAAGTTCAACGAACATGTTCATACCAGGAAAAATCCACTTAAATATCAAATCACACACACGTTAAATTTTAATAAGGTCAAATATCAAGTACAATGACTTAAAATAAGAAAATATTTAAAATCATTAAGCATATAATTAATCATAAAAATAGAAGAGCATAAAAAGTCCTTTACATTATACTAAATACATTGAAGATTTAGAAATTAACAATAACAAGTGAGTGTGATCTCTGTTTAAAGTTTAAATTAAAAATAACAAATGAGAATCAAGGTTTCTGTAAGATAATTCAGGTTTGTTTTTGGTTTAAGAAATGGTAGGGGCTGTAAAATGTGGCTAATTTTGCTTAAAACATGATTAGTGGTGATTGTGTTGTTATGTTAGTAGCGCTTTTCAAATTAAAAGAATATTAAATGGTCTTTGCAGTGTTATAACTATGCAATCTGGTCTTTAGAGGATATTTCTTATAGAAAAATATCCTTAAATATTTCCAGCAGCTTTAATTGTGCAGATGCACTGCACATATCAGTGCTTTATAAATATTAACAAAATTTTGTGCATAACAATACAACTATTTTTTAGACGTAATGCTAATTATTGATTATTTTTTTAAAAAATTTCTTAAAAAAAATTCTATTTCAATTGAAAGTTTATGTTAATTCCTTATTTTACGAATTTTCATAAGTTCCGCCAAAAGACCTAAGAGATCAAATGAAATAAGATTTAACAACATTTCTTATTCCTAATAATCTAACTTAAGTTCTTCCATTTAACCAAAACCACAAAATCATTAAAATAAGATTGTTTCTGTACCTCAATTTTATTCCATTATTAAAGCATTCAGCTGATAGCTTCTTTTCTTTTCCAGCTGCATTAATCATTTTTAACACAGCCGAATCTGCAGCTGCCACCATGACTAATGCTGCCCAAAAAACACCCATTAGTCTTCTCCAGGAGCTATGTGCCACTCACAATATGAACCCCGACTACCAATTAATGTCGGTAGAGGGCGCTGTGCACGCTCCTACCTTCATGTACCGTGTACAGGTGAGTTGGACGTGTATTTTCATTCTTACTTCAAGTCAGGTCCGGATTTAAAGATTGCCGCCTGAAGCTACGATCAATTTGCCACCAGATATAGTTTTCACAGCTTTTCCTTTCTTTCTACATATTAGAATCATCTCTGTGCACTCTAAATCAAAAGCGAAATCATAGGCAAATTTTTTAAACTGTTCTACTATTTTTAGTTCACCTTCCAAATCCAGGGGGAAAATCTGCTATTGTCCTTACAGCTACCATTACCTTACTATATATACTTTTACAATTTATGCATTAATGTAAATTATTTGTTGTTTTTTCTTTACAAAAATATTATTAAGATAACAATATTTTTATGCCGAATGCCGCTTTTATTGGACATAAAATTTGCTGCCCCCTAACATTTGCCGCTCTAGGCTACAGCCTATTTATTTAGAAATCCGGCTCTGCTTCAAGTGTTAATTTCTAACCCAAATTTCAAAGCAAATATAACAGGACATAATGTTGCTACCTCTTTTTTGCAGATGCCAGCCGTCAATTTTTCAAAGGAGTTTTCTTTTAAATATTTATATATAAAATTTATTTATAAAAATTTCAAACGATGGCCTCATTAATATTACAAGATGAATGATAGGTAACTAATTACTGAAAAAAACTAATCAATAGTTTTGTTTTTGTTTAAAAGTATGTTCACAAAAGGATTGTAAGAATATGTTTTATTTGTGTTTTCCATATATTTTGGGACTGTAAAATTAAAGCTGGATGCTTTGGCGAGACAGTGAAAAAAAAAGCAGATAACTTTTTTTTAAAAAAAAAAGGTCATTTAACAGCCATCACAATTTTTTGAAAACATTAATGTTTAAATACATTAAATTGAAAGTATGTATTATTCAAAAATGAAAATTTTCATTAAATTATCACATTCTGCATGACTTAAAGTAAAAGTAGGTCTGTGGAACACTATTTAACATTCAATTATTGATTGATAATGGATTTTTGATTCGCTAGATTTCGGTTAGGTTTATGTGAGTTTTCATTTTTGAGCATTATCTTTAAATCCTAAGAACTTTTAAGTTAGCTACCCTTTGTGGAAGCATGTTTTTAACTCAAAACTTTTATTATGACAACCTTTTACTTTTTATTATGACGTCCGAACTTGTGTACTAAATACAAAGTTGGTAGCTCTTTATGCTGAGCTGTAGTGGATTCAGACAAGCAATTTGACAGACAGACCAATGTTTTAAAGACACTCTTTTAGAATCGGCTCCCTCCCAAACATGTGGAAAACTCAAAATGCTTTTGACCTCATCACAATACTTTCATTACTGTATCCTCTTGCGACCCGGCGTCCCCATTTGGGGACATTTTTTAAAAACTCCTCAAGAAATAAAATTAGCAAGTTAATTAGTTCTGAAATTGACCTGGTCTGATAGAAGAAGACCCAAATATCAGTTTTCAGCCTTTGATTTTAGGTATCAGTCATTTATTACTATTAAAAAATGAACTTGAACGCGGGTCTTTACAATATTCATGTTCTTAAAACACTTATTAAATTTTTTTTCGAACATTTCAAAAAGTTCTTTTAGTAATTAATTTTAATGGCATTTTCCATTAAAAACAATGTTAAAATAATCTGTTAACTACAAATAAGTGATACAGCCTTTTTGGTGGCATTTATAGCTAGCACAAAAAATGTGTATTTTTAGAGTTTAAGGCATGTACTGTGCAACATTGTTTTTTAAAAAAATTCTTTGAAAAACATACTTTTTAGCAAAGCATATATATTTGTATGAAAAGTATGTTCAGATTAAGAATATATGTATAGGATTTTGCATATCAAGAGGTTATAATTCATAATGTGTAATTAAAAATATCCTAAAATTAGGCATTCTCAGTGTTATTAATAACATTCTGCTTTATTGTTACCAGGTGAATGAGATTGTGGCCAGCGCTACAGGGAACAGCAAGAAAAAGGCCAAGCATGCAGCTGCGAAAGCTGTGTTGGAACAGCTGTTGTCTGAGGAAGGTGGCTACAAGGAGGGTTTTGTATCTGACGGTGTGGCCGTGAATGCAGAAACACTCAATGAAGTTATTTCGTAAGATTTCTGTATTTTGTGGTTTATGTTTCATTATGAACTCTTAAAACTCCTTTTTTTTACTCCATACTGAAAATGGTTAGGTCTAAAATGATACTGTCATTTTATTGTTCCGCGCTTTAATTTACCTGAAGTTGGCTATTAATTTTCTTGGTTATTTTTTATTGTGAAAAACCAAATATTTTAAATTAAATTTTAAAATAACTATACGAATAGATGCACTTTTCTGAAATCTTAAATTTTTTTCTCCTCCAATGGGGCTGCAATATTGGCGGTCAAGCCTTTGCAGACTCGGCATCCTTAGCAGAATTGAGAGCCATTTCTTTTTGGCACCATCTAGACAACTCTTGCTACAAATGTTTGACGCCCAGATTACAATGAATCTGAGCTCTCTGTGTATGTTAAAGTATGTCGAGATTCAATTTTGCTGAGCGAACCCAAGCCAAATGGGCCCTCCAGGGATCTTTTACATGCCACATAATCATATGACATGCGTGCCCAAGAAAATCTTAAATTGATTTTATGAAATTGATACCAAAAATGCTCTTAAATTTTTTTAAAAAAATGTTTCAGATGTAAAACTCATTTTTTAGTTAACAAGTAAAAAATAACAAATGCAAAGCCATCTTTCACACATTTTTCAAAAATCTCAACCTCTAGTAAATTGATATCCCAATTCTCCATGCTAAATGAAGATTAATTGTATTGTGAATGCATAACTCAATAATATTCACATCAAATAACAAGACCCTTATTCTTTTCCTACAGTGATGTTGTCGAGACTCCTGCCGTTGACGAAAGCAGTTCCAAGAACCCGGTTGGCCAGTTACAGGAACTCTGTATGAAACGAAGGTGGCAACCACCTTATTATGAGACGGAGAAAGCCACCGGACTGCCCCATGAAAAAGTGTTTTCGATCATGTGTATGGTGGATAACTTTACTACTTCAGGTAGGTGAACTATTTGTATGTTTATCCTCTTAAGACCCGAGCAATATCCTACACTTATATTCTTATATAATCCAAACATACTTTTCATACAAATATATGCTAAAAAGTATGTTTTGCAAAGAAATTTTAAAAGAAATTATATTTGATAGTTAGAGACATGCCTCAAACTCTAAAAATACATATTTTTTTAAAGCTATAAATGCAACAAAAAAGACTGTATCACTTATTCGTAGTTAACAGATTATTTTAACATTGTTTTTAATGTAAAATGCCTTTAAAATTAACTAGGTACTAATAGAACTGTTTGAAAAGTTTGGAAAATAAGTTTAAATATTTTTTTTTAAAGAACTTTAATGGACCGTTGTTCAAAATAGGGGCATTTATTTATGTATCAATGTTTTTTTGTTTAAGTTTAACTGTTACTCCAATTTTAATATATTAAGTTTTTATAAATTATAAATGCTGTTATAATTAGTGTATGAATTTTTCTTCTCTAAATTAAAAATAAAATCTTTTAACTAATAAACGTTAAACAATATTTATAAATTTAAAGTTGCGTTACTGTGATTTGTTTCGTTGCACAATTGCTTTCTGGAACAACTTCTACCCGTTATTGGGGTCATTCTTTTTTTGTGACTTATTTTGTTTTGGGTTTTGCCCCAGTCAAGTATTTGCTATACTAAGTATTAGTTTGGCTTGTGAGTAGTAGAAAAGAGGATCTGTTTGGGCAATAAATGTATCATAAGTCAGTTTTAATTTGATATTAAACTCCTCGGTGCGACAGCCCATTACTGAACCAAGGCCTGCCATGCCCATTTCAACTTTTGTGACTAGTCCTTAACTACAACTAAGTGACACAGCCTCTTTTTTTGCATTTATGTCACAAAAATTGTGTGCTCCTGTAGCAAAAGACGTGTCTTTTAGTAACAAGCATAATTTAAAAAAAAATTCTTTGCAAAGCATTTTTGTTAACTTATTTTTAACAAAACTGTAATTGTTTTTCACTTTATACTGTTTTGGAAATTACTAAATAGTACTATTGTAAAAATATTATTTATTAATAAACTATTGTAGGCTTATCTTTATACAAAAATATTGTATCAAAATGAGGTAAGATAGTTTAGTTAAGACAATGTGTTTTTTAGGTGAAGGCAAAAGTAAACGTTTGGCTAAGCGTCAAGCGGCCGAAAACATGCTAAACAGACTGAAAGTTCTGAAGATCATCAGCGAAGACGAAGAAGAAGCTGTTAAGGTTGTCTATTTATCTTTATTTTTTCTGCTTGGCTTTTTCTATATTTCTAGCAAATTATAGCTACATTATCTTAATGGGTATTAGGACCTTTAAAAATTGAAATTTTTTAAGGGATAAAACATGATTCATTTGTGGGAATTACTTATTTTTTATAAATGTATCATTTATACATGTGAAATATTTTAAGGGCATTTTATTAATATAATTTTATTTTACTATTAATTCAATTTTAATACATTTTTCTAAAAACAAATTTATAAGTTTAAAAGGTCCTGATGCCCCTTAAACTTTTTAAAGCTGGCTTTGTCTGGTTTAAACTTCAATCCAGTATTTTACTCTTCTGTGCTTGTTATGTGTGGTTGGCATGACTGACTCTCAAACTACTGATCCTGTACTGAGTACAGTTAAGGGTCAAATACCTGCACTGCTTGGGAGCAAAATACAAAATTGTTGGTATTTGCCATGAAAATAGCAAAATACTTGCCATCAATTAAAAATTTATTGTGTATAGTTAAGAAATCTATAATTTTTCTTTTACTCCAAACGACTTTGTAGTTGTTGCTGCTAATGCCACTCAGTAACCGAGCCCAGAGTATATAACTACCTGAGTTTAAGGCGAAGTGGGGCAGCTTCTGTTTTTTTTTATTCAGCCCCACAAGGGAGAAAGTCCGACTTTTGCTCGTCAGCATAACACATCCGTTTTACAGGAAGGTCCCTTTCTCACTCGCAATATCAGAATTTTGATCCTGGTATTATCACTTCTGACGCAATGACAATGAAGTTGTGTGCTGTCTCATTGGCTTGTGTAAACGTTGACCTTCTCTTACACCAGAACACTTTTTTCTCGATAATACTCTACCTGTGTCGACCTATACAATTGGAAATTCATACTTATTTTCAGCAAAGCTTGTTTTTGTTGCTTTTTGGTGTCTATGTTTTATGCTAATTTATTTGTGTTTGTTATTTTTTAAGCTGTCACAAGAAAAAAAATTAAAAAAACAAAATCTTACCAAATTTATTTTTAAGAAATATTATATTTTGTCACATCCTCCTCTGCTAATTCATTTAACTCAATGATAATTGATTAGGAATCAATTTGCAATAAATGAGGTTAAAAAATAACGTTTCAAATTATAAGGAACAATTTCATTAAAAATTTAGGCAATCTTGCTAGTAGCCATAAGGGTTGAACATTTCAAGACTTGTATTATTTAATTTTTATAAAATTATAATATAAATTTGCTAATTTTAAATTGATTCAAATTAATTGTAAAATCTAAAATAAGTAAATTACTTAGTTTAATTTTAACATTTTTTAAAATTCAATAGAAACCTACTTTACTTAGGGTTTCAAAAAGAAAATTACTAGCATTAAATCATATAATTTTTGAGACTGATCAAATGCTAACTGCAACTTCGTTCATCTCTAGGAGTCTAAGAAAGAGGAAGATGTTTCAAATTTTCCATCAGACGATGGCGCCAGCGATTATTCTGCCGATAACTATTACTCGCATGAAAAAATGGCGGCTGCCCCAAATGCCCAAAGCGCAGAAATTGGAAAAACGGAGGATGAATCGAAAGATTCTTCATCAAATCACGATAATTTGGAGGGTGACTCAAATGTCCAAAGGGCAGAAAATGAAAAAACGGAGGACGAATCAAAACATTCTTCATCGAATAGCGATAATTTGGAAGGTTTTGATGAACTAGTCATTGATTCAGTTAAAAGTCCGTCAAAAAATACGGGTGAATCCACCTCGGACAATGCATAAGATGTTATAATGAATAATGATGTTAATAATCCAGATTTTTATATCCAAGTCAGATAGCATTTGAAGTGTTGTGCCTTTCAAAGTATAGTCTGTTTCAAGCATAGATATCATAGTTAAAGTATTAGATTGGCAGATCACGTGACCTCCAATGCTAACGATGGGACGCACATGGAGACTATAATTGGAAGGGTATGGGGCCAGTGTTGCCACCACATTACGGAGAAAAATACTACAAAAAATACCATTTAATTCTAAAATTACAAAAAAAGTACTATAAAAATACTAGAAAAGCATTAAATTTTTTTTTAAAGTCACTACAAATATTCCAAAATGCAGCTAGTATTTTTATATATATTTTTTGTAATTTTAGAATTAAATGTTCTTTTTGTGTAACACTTTTCTCCTTAAAGTGGTGGCAACACTGGCTTTGTACCCTATCAATTTTAGTCTCCATGCGCGTCACGTCGTTAGCATTGGAGGTCATGTGATCTGCCGATCTAATACTTTAGTTATGATATCTATGGTTTCAAGGTTGTTAACTGTAATCAAAATATCAATTTACTGTGCAGTGAATTTGAGTACGTTATGCTCAATTTCTAGTGGTATATTCTATTGAATATAAAATTTTTTTGTTTGTGGAATAATTTGTTTTAAAATTCTTTTGTTTCTGTAAAAGTTCCTAAAATATTTTTTGCATGTTTATATTTTGTATAAATATATATAACTAGGCGAATTTATATTTTCTTTATTGTTTTGTATTTCTTAGAAATAAATGCTTATGACTTGTTTAGTTATTTATTGTGATTTGAAATTTTCTAAGACAGTATTTAAATATTTTATTATTTATTAAAATAACTTGCCATTATCACTGTAGAAATATAATTAATACTAATTAAATTTGTATAATGATTATTGCTTGCACTTCTATAGTGAATGATGGCATGCTATTTTAAATGACTTTCTTAAACTTTGAATCATCTGATATTTTATTACAAATTTCTAGTAGCCCAATTAAACCAATTTTGAAACTAACTTTATTATTTAAAATATATAAAAATATTAACAAGGAAATATTTTCCTGTCAAATGTTTTTAATTAGTACATAATTGCTATCAGCCAATCAAAACTGTTAAATTATCTAATCAAGCATTTTATCTCTTCTTGAATATTTAAATACAGACTTTTATAATTTCCTTCTTGCAATACAGATTCCTCACTCATTTTACTACATTAATCCAACATTCAACAAAGCATCTGCAAAATATTGACTATAAAGCTCATTACGTTATTTTGGTTTACCAAAATGTGAAAACCTAATCCTAGACACTTATAGAAATGTTTAGTTTATATGTTTATTGTTTATTTGTTTTTACTAAACAAAAATTGAGCAGCAGATGCCAAAATTAAAAAAAAAATCTTTTAAAATTAAAGGCATCCCTCTGCCTTGTTCTATCATCTGCAAATTTTTGTTCAAATAATTTTTTGCTGAATTTAATCAGGTGTTTTACAGAATAATAGGTAAAAATTTGTGAGTAATTAAAAGTATCTTTCAGTGTCTCAGTAAAAATTTTATCACAGAACATTCAGAATATTTTCTAATACTTTTGAAGGTTTTAGAATTTAGTAGCAGTAAGTTTTTGTTTCTGGTAAAACTTTTGTTTACACTTATTGCACGTTTAAACTAAAGAATCATGGCCGGATTTTGTGTCTTTTAAAAAAATATCGCCAGGTCGAATGACAACAAACCCCGCGCTTGCCTTGACAACCAATGAATGACTGCAGTATGGAGAATGTGACATAAGAAATATTCCTATTGCTAATTTCACCAAAGGTTGCCATAATGGTTCCCAGATTTGGCGTAAAATATCTGGCCGCTTTATTCACTGGCTCTTTTTATTTAATAATCTGAATTGTAAAAGCATTAAACTTAAGAGATTCGTATGATTTAAATTGTATTAAAATGCTGAAAATTGGAATGAATACTAAAGATTTTTAACATTTAGGTTGTGAAACAGAGTGATAGAGAAGTGATGAAAGGAATTCTAGATTGTCTTGCAAGTATCTACGTAATAATGTAAACGCGTAAAAATATAAATATTGATTTAAATTGTGGAGGTGGCGCATGATAGATGGCAGCATCTGCCATGTATGTGTGTGTGTCTTACTTGACAAAGGTTTATTAGCAGGTCTCTGACCAGAAACCAGAAAAGTCATGATTTTCATTTCAACATGTCATTTTTAACCAGAAAAGTCATAATTTTCCTACTCTAAAATTTGACAAATGAAAAACTTTATCTTGGAAAAAATGGGAAAAAATCAGGGAATAACCAAAAATGATCTATGCATATCCCATTATAAATAAATAATTGTATCTTCTTAATGTTAGCAATTTAGCTCCTTAAATCTCTTAAGTAAGTCAATACAGTAGTATCATATAACTTTCTGTAATCTGAAAAAAAAATTGCCTTTTCAGAGTTACTTTAGTTAAACACAAACAAGAATATGCGGTTAGTAGTTTAGAGAGTTAAGCCAAAATGAAGATATTTGTATCAAAACAAAATCGGGGAAATATTATATCCTGATGATTCAAATAAAACATTAATACTTGCTCAAATGTACTGGCTTACGAGACATTCCCATTTATGTTTCTGTAGCTATTGGGTCTAAAGTGCTAATAGGGGTAATTGTCCATTCTGAGTGGCTAGCTCAATGATGAAACCACAATTTACCTTCCTGAGGTTGGTACTCATTTATCAAACCGTGACCATTTTTGCTCTGATACTATACCCTTACTGAACACAAGTCAATCTTTAAGACTTCTCTCTCAATATCCCCCTTGTGGTTTTCAATTAAACGGTGTGGGCATTATGTTATCATTTTCTCCCTTTTTTAGGTTTGGCCTGGGTTTATATTGTTTGGGTTGGGCTCAGACCCTCAAATAAGGTAATTTTAGATTAGTGATGCTCGCATTATTTCCTACAAAACAATGCATGGGGGTAGAGGACAAATGTATTTTCAAAGCTTGCCATTGTGTTAGTTAGGACTATAACCAGGGTTGACAGCTTGGAAGTCGAACCTCCCAACCAATGTGGCAACAATGATTCCAACCATCTTATGCAAATACATTTTCTTATCCTAACTTAACATATTAAGCAAAAACTTTTTTCTCATTTCTTCCCATTCCAGAAGTTTGATGACCTCAAGATATTCGATAAGGAAGACCCCGACAACAACCAGACCAACCTCCAGAAGACGTACTCCAAGAATGTTCTGAAGTTCCTCAAGGATCTGAAGACATCGTCCAGTTCTTTTCTTCTGGCCTTGCAAGACATTGACATCATGGATCCGAAGCTGGACTGCACAAAGCTGCTGCAGAATATCGCCACGGAACAGAACTTCGACATCATTTACATTCCCATTGAACAGAGAGGCAAGAACGGTTAGTAATTTCTTAAGAAAGAATTGATGTACTATAATCACTTTGGGAAAAGTTAAGTTTGACAATATTGTCAACGAAATCGGGAGGAAGTCAGTGTTGCCAATCCATCTAGTGGAATGATTTTCAATTCTTGTTTTTTAATTATACTTACCAAATGTTCATTCACTGGGGCCTGTTCACTCACTGGTCAGTCTACCCTTAAGTTGACTACTGAAACATGTAAATTTATAGGGAATAAACTATTTGCACCAATAATCAACTTTGTTTTGTTCATGAATCTTCTCAAATCCGTTAACGTTTCTAACTTTTCAGGCGACTACCACTGCTTGCTCCAAATCACCTCCTTGCCGGTCGCTGTGTGTTTCGGCTCCGGCAAAAGCAAGGAAGAGGCCAAGATGAGCTCTGCTCGCAATGCCCTCAACTTCATCCAATTGATGTGCAAGAAATGATCAGTGTGATTGCGAATCTTTGTAACGTGACCATAGGGAGGTAAGATATTTTTCAGTTTTTCGAAAATCTTTATGTACAGATTAAACATTTGAAGATCTCGGTGGAAGAACATGCTAAGTGACAAAAAGGTGAGAGTGGAAAAAATAGCTATAAAGTTTTTTCCGTTTACACTTAGATACGTTAAAAACGGCACTTTTAAACGGTAAAAAATTTACCAAACTTTAATATCAATAATTTAATATCATATTCACTGACACAAAAATCTCAATTTTTTCAAAAATGTCACTTAGCACATTCTACCACTACGCTCTTCATTTGTAGTATGACCTTGCTGATTAAGAATATTGATTTGTTTATTGAATGAAATTCTCTTACAGTAATAAGTTTATGCCCTAAATAGATAATACACAAAAATGTTAAACATTCACACAAAAACGTTAAACATTCACACAAAAATGTTAAACATTCACACAAAAATGTTAAACATTCACACAAAAATGTTAAGCATTCACACAAAAATGTTAAGCATTCACACAAAAATGTTAAACATTCACACAAAAATTTTAAACATTAAAAAAAAATTTAAAACATGTAAATGAGCTGTGTGCAATTAAAGTAGCATATTAACACTACAAGCCAAAGGTAAAACAATTAATAAATCAAAACTTTACTTAATCGGAAATCATTAAACATAAAATCTGTCATAACATGAATACAAAATATGGAATAGTATTTTTTTTTGTAATTTAAAAAACTTATAATGAATGATAAATGATTTGAAAAAAAAAATTCCTTTATGTTCAGAATCAATTGAAGGGTGAAGTTTCAAAACTCACATAATCCCCAAAGTAATAACTAATGAAATGGGATCCGGTGCATTCATTGTTGACATTTGATAATAGTTTATTTATTGAGTTTTCTTGTTTTCATTCAAACTTGCTCTGCCTTTTTGGAAAAAAGAACAGTTTTAAGCCAAAATTATTTATTGGATCATTTTGTAATACTGTCCAACCTCGATAACTCGACTTCCCATAAGTCGAATAATCTGCTAACTCTAACTTTTGATCCGACTAAGTCCCGAATCATTTCTATACTTTTCTTTAAAAAGCTGTCTTGATAACTAGAAGTGAACATCCTCTAAACCGAAGTTTTTTTGACAGATTTTCCCTAAAAAAACATAATTTAGTTCAAATATTCAAATTCTTCAAAAATTAGGTAACTTTGTAAATAAACTTTAAAAAATACAACAAGAAATATATCAGTTTTTTTCCAAATGATATTTACATGCTATATATACTAATTAATGTGCAAGGAGGAAATTTTTTTGTTAAATTCGTGTTTTAATAAACCTCTTGACCCCATTCTTATCTTGTTGTTTACCAGGGGTTCCCAACCTTTTTGTCCCTGTGTACCACTTTGAGAAATTTTGGCATACCACCAGACCTAAATATTCTAATAAACATATAATATTTACTCGTCTAAAAGTGTTCAAAGGTGTTTTGAGAAAATTCCTGAGACAACTTCGTATTCAATTATTAGATATTTGTTTATTTATAACATGCTAATAATAAAGGAGAAATAAAAAGATTAAAATGGTATTAATCTACAGTTTTGTTTATTACCTATAGGTCTTAAAACATATAAATTAAAAATAGTACAAATTCAGCAAAATCCGATTCCAGAAGTTAATTAAAGATTTTTCTTTAAAATAATGTTATGTTTAAAATAAAGAGTAATATGTTTGCGTGCTCACTGCACATGCGTACAGAAGCTATTGATAGCATCATGTTAGTCACATCACTCACGCGTACCACCTGAAATATTCCGGCATACCACCGGTTGGGTACCCCTGACATAGGCTATTAAAAAAATTTAAATGCTTACAACTATAGTATTATGACACCTATTAAACAATGTGGACCCATCTTAAGTACCAGTAGAGAGGAATGTTAGGTAACTTCAATAACTCGAATTTCGGATGAGTCAAATATTTTTGGGGGTTCCCTGGGACTTCAAGTTTTCGAGTATTGTCAGTACTTTTATACTTTTTTTAACGATTGTCACACTCTTTTTGATGAACCTGTGATTAATGGTGTTATTTTTTCAGATGAAAATCTTCCGTGGATTGGAATGCACTTAGCGTTGCAAGATTTCAGGTTTTGTCGGCCATTTTTAATTCTTTGATCGCCCGTTACGTAATACTACTTCCACAAATTTGTCATTTTTTATTCCATGAACTGAATTGCATATCACAAACCACTTACTGTTCCTCATATTTGTGTGAATTTCATAAACTTGTGTCCTAAAATATTTTAGCAGTATTGAATTGTACTTAAATTGGAGCTCTCACTCATCTCTGAAAATTATATTATTGTCCTAAAAAGTTAGAACTCCGGAAAAATATAAAAAATGACGCTTCAAATTCTAGAAATGTATTTATTTCCGAAATTGCCTTGATTGAAATTAAATTTTACCAATAATGATTTATTCCTGATTAAGTTTGCAATCTGAGAGATTTTACTGTGATCCTTTTGTATAATATAAAAATTGGAAAAGTATATTTTATTTCTTTATCAATGACTTATTTATTATCAATGACTTCTGACGTAAAAATATTTATGTTGTTTTATAAAATGACTTACAACCTTTTTATTTTTATGTCTTAGAAAATGTTTTATTTATTATAAAAACATCAAAAATTTTAATTCTGATAGCCTATAGGAGACTTGAAATTGCAATCTTTTGCACTTATATTTATTTTTATCTAAAACTATCGGAACTATTGAAAATAAACAAACACTTTATTCACACAGAACAAACATTACAGAAATTTTTTGTTTGTTACAAGGGGGTAAAACAACAACCCTGTATATCAATGTAACTAAAATAATTATAATTAATAAGACACATTTAAATTCATAAATCTTTTTTACTACTGGGGTTGCTAAAAAGTAATTATCAATGTTATGTCTATTTAATGTGTTGATTATTATTATTGTTTTATAAAAAACCAAAAATTTCTTAGTCATATTTATCTGTGACTTTTGTAAATTTTTGCATTTAGTGCAAAGATTTTTCACAATATGATTTTTTTTATTTCTTAAGTTATTATAAATTTTATTCCAATTATTATTTATTGAAATTTTGGTTGGTCTAAAATGGACTCTTTAGCATTATGCCCTACTTAAATTTTGAAGGTTAAAATGGGTCATATCATGTTTATGTTGATTTTTTTATAACACAATCTTGAAGTACAGTAGGCGCCTTTTAACCAGACTATGTTTAATCAGATTTCTGGTGAAATTAAACAGCAAGTTGTGAACTTGTAGCCTTCAACAAAAGAGGGTTTAAATATATTTTAATTGTAACTTTTATGCTTTAATAGTTTGAATAAAATTCATTATTTCAATTGCATATTTATTGGTAACACAAATATCATGAAGGTTGCGTTGGGTGCTAATTCAGGTGTCGGCCCGTCACTTGACTGTGGTTCTAAAATATGATGCCCATCGCCAATAGCCCTAATGCGATGATAATTCAAACCTAACCTAACCTAACCAAATATCATGAATGTACAATCAAATATATATCCAAACAATAATTTATTTATCTTCTTTGATTTAACCAGATTTTTGTTTAACTGACATACCCTAGGTACCATTTAAGTTGGTTAAAAAGGTGTATACTGTGCTGTTTAAATATTGTTACATAAATTTGTAATTTTTTTAGAAAGATTTTAACTTTTTATAAAATGTTTCTGTGCTATATTTTTAACTTATTTGGATGAAGTTTGTTTATACCTTATTTGAAGTTTTTGCTGTTTACCGATTTTATTTCAAACACTATTTGAGTAAAAATATTTAATTTATACAAATACTGAAATACATTTTGAGGAAACTTTAGTTTTAATGTACACGAGATTGTTCTTAAGTTCTCTGCTAAGAAAATTATTTTGGAATTTCCATTAATAGCTGGTGTGTGTGTGAAAAATTCTAGAATTTGTTTCTTTTTGAAACAGTCTAATGCACACAGTAGAAACATGCCAGTTCTATTTGATAATTTTAATACAAAGTTTTAACATTGTAATTTGTAGTATTATCTCTGAAAAATGCTGTAAATATCATGAATATTTTAGAAATATTATGAAAGCAGTATTTGAGTGTACGATTTTAATGTAACTTCCCTTTTAACCATTTATATACTTAGAATTTTATGAAGAAAGGAGCTTAAGGTGTGTAAATTTACAAAAATATACTTAATATAAAATGAAATTTTCTCTGTCTTGAAATAACTAAATGAAATGGATTTTTAGTTTATAAAAAAAATAATTAAAATTGAAATTATTAAATACTACTTACACTATTTTTAGATAATAAACAAAATAAATCATTTTGAAATTTTATATCAAATTGAAATAACAGAAAAATTAGTGTTAATTAAAATTAAGTTAATTTCTTTAAGATATTGAACCCAATTTTAAATCAATTGAAACATTTTGTCATTTTAATTGAGTGATCTTTTTATGCTTGAACTTTCTTTTTTACTATCTATCTTGTATTTCTATTTATTTTTATAATTACGAAATCTGTATAATATCACATCTGCAAAAATTGTATGTTTTCTATGTATGAGTTTATATTGCATTTAATTTAATCTTAAAATGTATGATTGTGTATGTATGTATATTATAAACACTATACAAAAGGGGTTTAGCCAACAGAAAGTTCAAGTTTCATTAAATTTTTAAGTTAGCATATATTATCAGATGCTCCATTGAATTCCATCAGTGCCAATGTAGCTTCATTTGCATGACTGTATCAATAATCTCTTAAGACCCAAGCAAAATCCTAGTCATATATTCAGAATCTAAACATACTTAACATAAAAAAATGTATGCTAAAAAGTATGTTTTGCAAAGAAATAAATAAATTAATTTTTTTTTTGTTTAATAGTTACTGAGAGACACCCCTTACGGTCTAAAAATGCAAATTTTTTCCTTAAGGTGTGTCCTTAATCCAAAAAAAATGCTATATCACTTATTTTTAGAAAACAGTTTATTTTATCATTGGTTTTATTTCAAAATGCCTTTAAAATTAACCACTAAAAAACCTTATGAAAAGTTTGGAAAAAAAATTTAAATAATTTTTTTAAGAACTCTAATATCCTATTGACACCCTCGTTAAACTTCATTTTTTTTATAGAAATAAATGACTGATACCTGCAATTGAAGGCTGAAAACTGATATTTAGATCCTCTACTATCGGACCAGATTTTCAATTTCGGAACTAATTAACATGTTAATTGTTTGTGGGGAAGTTTTAAAAAAATATCCCTAATTGGGGACGCCAGGTCGTAAGAGGTTACACACAATAAACAAAACCCTCGGCAGCTAACCCTTTTAAACTAGTGTGTTGACGACACAGTTGCATCCAGCATTGTCTCTTTACTACAAACAAACCGCTCTGTGCTCTGTTCCAAATTGTCCATTTAGCTTGTGGTTAAAAACAAATGTTCACACCATTGACATTAAAAAAACTCCTTTCTGTTGGCTAGTCCACTATCACCAAAGTGTATTAAGCTATTCATACATGGATGGACAGGACATGTGAACCTTCGCCAAATGAACGCCAAGCCGTTACTGAAAGCCTTCTGTTGTCACGTAGGTACGCAAAACCAATCACTGACAACAGGGCCTTACCATGAGGACACGTTAGGGCCCAAGCCCTGGATAATTTTGGTGGCTCTTGCTGAAGTGATATTGTTAAAAAAATATACATACTGTAGATTTTTGGCTTTTAAAAGTAAAGTCAGTCGTCAAATATTAAAATATAAACGAATTATAATTGCCCATACCAATGTTATTGAAAAATCAAAAATATTAAATGTTTGTTTTTCCTAAAATCATATAAACCTGTGACATTCGAAACAAAATGTACACGTTTACAGGCAATTTAAGGGCCTAGGCAACATCAGAGCCTGACTGACCACTGAAAGTCAGGGTTGCCACGGTTCTTGAAAAGTGCTTGAAAAAAAATTGATTTTCATGGTCTTGAAAGTGCTTGAAAAACATTATCCACCTTGAAAAGTCCTTAATTTTTGGGGCCGACGAATTTATCTTAAGGTGTTGCAAATTTTAATTTTGGCTTCATTAAAAACACTTTTTTCAATGTGAATAAGTTCCTATTATTTTTTTTATATTTTGTTGTATAATACAAGAAGGCAGAACAATTGATTTTAGGTTGATTTTTTAATAACTAAATGGTTGTTTTGAAACCTATATTTAAGTTAATTTGAAAGTTAAAGAGCTCCTAGTCGTTTTCTAAATGAATTTTGAAAAACAATCGTGAAATTTAGGTGTTGCATGTTCGAATGTACAGTCCTTGAAAATGGAGAAATATATCCTTAAAAAGTCCTTGATTTTTTTTTTACCAAAATGTGTGGCAACCCTGGAAAGTGCTTTCGGTAACGTCTTGGCGGGAGATTGGCGATGGTTCCTATGTCCTGCCCTTCCATGAATGGGCAGCTTTTACAGTAGGGTGGGCCGAAAAAAACTTTTCATTTTATTTCGGATTGCTATAGTGCGGAAAAGTTGCCATTGGTAAAGACATGAAAAATGCACTAAATATTATTTTTTTATTGCCATATCTTCCGTTCGCGCAATGCCATCAAATTTGACAAAAAATTATTAAAAACCGTAATTTTTATAATTTTTTTTAAAACACGGTAGATGTTCTTAATTAAGTTCCTATATCATGGATTAACTACTAAAAGTATGTAAAATCAATATATTATAGCACTTATTCTGCTATATATTGTAGCATTTATTATTAATAAGTTTTTTACATTTGTGTCAGATCTTCCGGCCACTCAACGTAGTATAAAATTAGGAAAATTCGTATTTTTCGCTAAATTTCAAAGTTTTAACTTTTTGTAAACTTTAATCATGCAATATGATATAGGAAAGCAATTTAAATCATATATCGTGTTTAAAAAAATTATGAAAAATTACGGTTTTTTACAATTTTTGTCAACTTTGATGGCATTGCGCGAACGGAAGATATAGGAATAAAAAAATAATAATTAGTGCATTTTTCATGTCTTTACCAATGGCAACTTTTCCGCACTATAGCGATCCGAAATAAAATAAAAAGTTTTTTTCGGCCCACCCTATTTTACAGACTTTCATCAAAAGTGGTTTGCACCTTTCGCAATTTCTGTTTTTTCGGAAGTAGGGGGTCGGTCATAGAGGTATAAATGGCTGATGCATAGACATGGCTGGAGATCTTTAAAAAAGGGAAAACAAACTGTCTTGTTGTGATATCAATGTCAGAATGCTAAGTCACATCTGTTTATCTTCGTGTAGCTACCCATAAGTTGAAGAGTACACGGGAAGGACCGATTGATTTATTAGGTGGACTCCCGCAATTGTCTGCTTGGCGGCAGAAAACCAGTTTCTCTCTTTCTTCTTCGCTTGCTGGTAGCGTAGGGATCGTCAATCGCCTGAATCTTGGTAGCTAGGAACCACAGAGATCATAGTTTAAGTATTAGAGTGGAAGATCACGTGACATACGACACTGGCTTCATTGGGGCTCTTCTGGGAGCTCCTTGCGCACCCCGACGTTAGCATTGGAGGTCACGTCATCTGCCACTCTATTACTTTAACTATGATCTCTGTGGTAGGAACTGATTTCCTTGCACAAGTTTAGCCGATCACTCGCTATCATCGCCAAAGTGGCCTGCTAAGGAAACTTCTCTGCAAAATCAATCGGTTTTTCCCCTGTACTCTTCAATTGTTTTTGTCACTTTACTCATCCCCCCCACCCCCTTTATGCATGCTATTTATGTTTTTGGATGTGTTTTGATAGTGTGTTTTAGCGGTCATTATTATGAATCTGATCCTTTTAGATGTATAAATTGGTGTTTCAAATAGACTTCAAAGAAATAAAATGCATGTGGATTATGTGTGTGTTTTGTTATTTTTTTGACTTGGGTACAGGGAAAGGGGATGTAACTATCGTTAAATATGCAAAATTGCAATGAGCCACTGGAACAACATTACTTAACAGCTACATCAAACATTGTTCATACCCCACAAACAAATCACTCGTCAGCTACAATTAAAACAAATTTTTTAGTAATTATTCACAAAGTACAGATGGCATTAAAGGGATGTAAATATCTAAACAAAATTTGTTTGTTTTAATTGTAGCTAATTTAATAAATATCTTTAAAATTATACTTCTTACTTATTTCAATTGCAAAATAACTTTTTGCTGTATTTTTTGGTAAGTTTTCGTGAGTAAGCGTCGTATTTTTTTTAAAAACAGGGTCAAAAGTTTCCCCTTTGGAATTGTAGAGAGATATGTTTGCCATACAATACCCTTATTCGTTTCCGGCTGTCTATTTCCAGCCTCTTTTAAGATCATTGAATAAAGCCAATTGCGCCCTGAAGTGTACGCCTTGGAACCCTGTTCAAGTAACGAGGGGGACTCCACTTGAGCGGCGGGACTCAAAAGGAACTTCGGAAAGGCATCGTACGCTAACGCAGTTGGGACTCTACAGATATAATGAGTACATATATATTCCATTGTACTCTGGCACCCCAGTGATTTTGAAAGAGATTATTCATCCAGCACGAATACTTCTATTATCGCTCCTTTTAAGACCGAGCTATCACGATCGTGCGAGTATAAATGAGAATGCTCAAGCTTATCATGTACCAGTCGTTTATTTGTGTAAAAATGACGTGTTTTTAAAGAGGTGCTTTCATTAATGCTATAAGGCAACTTGTTCGATAAAACTCTCAGAATTTATCATAAACTTAAATCAGCGCCATCTTACGGCCGGTACAAGGACAGAACGAAGGACCTTTTCGATGAGGGTTTCGTCGATTGCCACTGTTAGGCAGCTATTTTGTGTTTATATTTATTCTCCGAGTGTAGTGCTCACATGTAGTTTTTACACATGTCAAAGGTTAAGAAGTTTAAGGAAACTATTTTATAATGAATATAATTAAAAAAGTAAATAAAATATCTATATAATCCTTTAAGACCGAACTATCACGGTGCACCGCGGTGGTGCGGGTATAAAAGAAAATGTTCAAAAGCTTATCAAAAATATCGATACCGAATCAGTGACTTAATTGTACCAGTCGTTCATTTGTGTAAAAAATGGCACGGTTTTTAGAGTTGCATTGATGCTGTAAGGCAACTTGTTCGATAAAACTCTTAAAATTTAGTCTCATAAACTTAAATCAGCGCCTCCTTACGGCCGGTCTTAAAGGGATAAAAAAAAAGAAGTCCTGACTGCCTGAGTCACGAATCAACGCATAAGGTCGACTGGAATAAAATAAAAGATTTTTTAAGAAAACCGTAATGTAATGAGAAAGGACGAGTCTATAAAGCTAGGGATTCATATGTGTCCACTAAGCTGACTTTTTAAAAATCCCTTTTTAGATTACATGCTGGCTAATGAAATAGGTTAGGCGACTCTGAAATTTCCATGTATAGAAAGATATAACATAAAAATCCATACCTAATGTAATAAAGCTTATTTTAAACTAAGTTAACATTAAATCAATTCGAAGTGCGCGTGTTTGTTCATATATTATTTAAAAAAAATCGGTCTGATCACTTCAAGTCACCAAGTCACGTGTTAAATTCTATACACGTCGTTTCCAAAACATCACTTGACTGTGGTTCAAAATTACGACTCGGGGCTATGGGACAGGATTAGGCATTTGCGGCCTAGCAAGCGAAAGGTCCCAGATTCGGGTCCGGGCATCGATAAAATAACTACCGACCTATAAACGGCCCGTACAGCCAAAAAGGACCTCCGTGTAGAGAAAGTGCACGTTAAATATCCTTCAAATTCCTAACGCTGCGTACGATGTCGCTCTTAACGTTTGCATTGGGTGCCTACTCAGGAGTCGGTTCGTCACTTGGCTTGTGGTACTAAAATATGACACCCGTCGACAATAGCCCCCGTGTAGCTCTAGTGCGACAATAATTCAAACAAATCATAGATATCATTTAAAGTACTAGATTGGTCCTCAGATCACGTGACGTCCAATGCTAACGACAAGACGCGCCTGAAGACCAGGTTGCCACCACAGTAAGGAAAAGAATACTGGGCGTCCATCTCGAATCAAATTCTAAAATTTCAAAAAAAAAAAAAACAACTGTATTTTGGAATATTTAGTGACTTAAAAACGTGAAACGCTTTTCTAGTATTTATATATATATTTTTTGTAATTTTATAATATCTATGAATGAAACCCAATAGTTGCCCTAGAGTTGCGAAATATTTTCATGCGTAAACCCGGCATTTTGATTTTGAATACCATTGTTAATTTAAGAGGAAAAAAGTAGCTGTTTGCTAATGCACCCCGCGTGTATTTTTGAGCTACAACATCTTTAAATGTTATCGTATTTTCCTTTTAATTAGTTATCCTATATTTGATGAGTAAAATGACTATTCAAACTACTTTTTATGTATGCATACTATTTTTTATTTATGTTTGTCTTTTAAACTACTATATAGTAAAGTTAACTATATAGCTCGTCGCGTATTTCATTTAATTACTTTTTTAAACTTAATTATTTCATTAAAAATAACCGTATAAGAAAATGTACTTATGAAAATAAAGTATAGAAGAGCTTGTTTAATCATAAATACCATTATTATAATATATTAAAAAAAATGATTCATGAAAAGGTTATTTGGGATATATTTGGGGATTTTATTAACTATTTTGTGTTTAAAATGTAATAATGTCTTTGTCTAATGTCTTTAAAAGGTAACAAAATTATCGACGAAAAGATTTAAATTAGAAAAATATATTTTATTTAAAATATTTTATTATAAAAATACAAATCATATATAAGTTTGACAATTGTATGAGAAAACTTCTTTACAATTTGAAGCTCATCGACAAAATATGTAAACTTTCTAACATTCTTATACCAGACATCAAGAGTCAGTGCATGTAGACGTTATTTTTGCATCAGGGTCTTTAAGCACCCGTCAAAGTGATGTATTTTTGGCGAAATACATTCGACTTTGATTTAAACTCTTTCTAAAGATAGGTTTGACCTACTAAAATCATCAAATGTCGCACCGCGACGGCTCATTGTATTCAAAAGAGGATTTTTTTTTTTTTTTGCGTAAATAATAGTAAAAGAACTGTTGAAGTTACTCCTCATATACCTCAAAAATACGTAATTTTTCTCTATGAATTCGATTTCTCACCGGGACGTTATTATTTCGCCTTTTAATTAAAAAAAATTTACTTAAAAAAGATAGAAAGAACAAAATTTTAAGAAGAAAGCATCTATGCTTCCAAGGAACATTTAGTTTGTCTTGAAGGTCAAGTAAGTAGTTAGAAAATGGCAGTTCTGTTCCAGATGAGGGAGCAGGCTTTTGTTTTTTCTCGAGAATAATTTAAATATCCTTCGAGAGTCAGTATTTACCTTTTTGACATTTAAATAATAAAAAAAGCATCGTTATATCGTTGTACATTGAAAAAATTTGCAATATCTTTATATCTTAAATAACATAAAAACTATCTTTATTTGCACATATTTTCATATCCTCCTATAATTAGTACCAAGTATCACTATAAGAATAGAAAGCTTCAAATTGATGACGTCACTAGAGGACAGTAGTGCTTTGCCATCCACGTCAAAGTTGAAGGAAATTACTTCGGAAGGATATTAAGAAATATGCTCATACACATGCAAGAAACTTTTCTGCAGATGCTTAGGTTATCATTCGGTTTCTTTGACTTGCAAAGAAAAACTCGCATTTTAAACATTTAAAGTCTGAGCATACATCCCTGCTGATGTCAGAGACATACAGTGAAACCATCATCTATATTAAACGTTGATTAACTAGTCTTTTCCAGAGTCATTTTTTCAGTCTAAATACTGACGGTTATTAGCTAATTGGTAAAATGTAGGGACATACCATTGTTGGAGGCTACGTTATATTATCAAAACATCAACATATTTAAAAGTCCGAATTTGCCTAATAAACGAAATGAAATAGCCTTAGGGTGAGCACGTATCTCAACCCAACTCAATCATTCAATCAACCTAATAAACTCCTTTGATTAACTTAAATAATCTCCAGCATTATTACACTCCAACAAACAGCATATAAAATAAGTACAAAATCGGCAGAAGGATCATCAACTTTAACAGCATCGATCGTCTCTTCCGGGACACATATGTCTGTCCTGGCCTCTGTAGCGGAGCCACAACTCTCTGTTTGTAAGTCAGGATAGCATCGCGGGCCCCAGGCCACGTGCCGGGCCCTTGAAGTCTGTACTGGTAGGGCAGGGAGGGCCCTGTGAGGATGGCCCAGAATAGCTTGGGATCGGTGATGGCTAGCTTGAGGAGGTTTGGCTTCACCCCAATCTCCTCGCCGAGTTCGTCTTGGTAACCGATGAAGTCCACCTAGACATGACATTAAAGGGTAAAATTATTAAAAAAGTGCGACTTCAACCTTTGATTTAATTTATTAAGTTAAAAATTTAAATTACTGTTTAATTCATCTCTAGTATTATCTAGTTAGTTCATTAAGATCCCTTTTTCTGTTGTAACAATTTAGATGAGATTCCCCACGAAAAACACTGTGTGTGTGGCTTAACAATTTCTATATTTAAGTTGTAAGTCCATGCTCCTGTGGCGGATACCACACACGCAACCTCAATATTCCATCAACAACTAGGTGGCGCTGATTAACCGCCAGTTGTAAGCCCATGCTCCTGTGGCGGATACCACACACGCAACCTCAATATTCTCTCAACAACTAGGTGGCGCTGAATAACCGCACATGTTCCTACCACTATTCCAGATTACAACGTTAATGGCAATATATTACTCGAGATAACTCATCTCCACCTTGTGGATCCTTTGGTAGGCAATGGGTTATCGAAGCCTCTACACTCCTTCACTTCTGATTACAACGCGAGCTTCAAAAGAATTTTCTCTTCCCTTCTTATGGTTTTCCAGGAAACGTGAGGTTAATCGAAATTGCTCTTTTAAAACAAAATTGGTAGGGCTAGGAATAAACGGAAACAGCAAAAAGCTCACACCGTTTCCTGGTTAACAACGTGAGGAAGTGGAGGAAAAATTTTATCCGTTGTGATTGAAAGAACTACAGTAAACTCCCCATTATCCGCAGGTGGATTATTCACTTTGCAGATTATCCGCGAGCCACGATCCCCCTATTTTTTCCTCTGCAAAAATTATAATTTAACAAAACGCAGAGAAATGAAATTTATCTATTTCAAAACTTGGAAGAATGCATTCCAAGAACAACGAATTACTTTCAAGAATGACGAATATATTTACAGAACAGCGAATAAGGCTAATCAAGGGCTATTTTATTTGTCATAAAGAGTCACTTGTAAAATAAACTGACCTCGATTTTAATTGAACTGCTTTGCGTGATTCGTGCGGATTTATCTTATAATACTACTATTACTCTACTTTACTTTTATAAAACCTAAATGCAATTTTGGGGATATTTTCATTACTTTTGCGGATTATCCGCGAATTCGATTACCCGCTGATGCAGTGCCACGCAATTCCGCGGATAATCGGGAGTTACTATAACGAAATACAGAAGAATACTTCACCTGCAACGTGTGCCTTGGCGAGTCCACGAACCTATCCTTGATGAACTCCAGCTTCTTCTGTATGTCCTGTCTCATCTCCTGTTCGGATGGTAGACTGTGTTTGCCGGACATTATCCTAGCTGTCCACCTGCATTGCATCTCGCCTACAGGAAACCCGGGACCGGATGGCTGGACCAGGCCGAGAATGGCCAGCGATGAGTGGGGCAGATGTGGAGGGAAGATAAACTTGTACAGCTGAACCTGAAGTTAAAAAATATTGTTGGGTTTAGAGTAGTAGAGAACAGCTCAACCTGCATTCGGCTTCTTCAAAAGTCGGAAAAAACGCGAATTGGTTTCTTATATAACAAGAACAATTTTACATATTTGCCTAATCATTTAAAGTTAAATGAATATAGATAAAAAGAATGACCTTTTGACTTAAATAATAATAATAAGCCTCTCGAGAAGTTCATTTCATTTGTTTGTTTTGATCAAACGAAATGAAACAAATTTTGGTTAACAGACGTCGACATTAACCCGTCACACTATATGCGTCGGATTCGAATTGCTGGCTGTTCCAGAAAAAAAAGGAATGAATCCTATCCAGAACCTGAAAAAGTTTACAGTCGGAAGTTCGCGAATATTTTTCATACAGGGTGAGGCAAATAAAAGTGGACCAAACGTGGAGATAAGAATATGACAGAAATGTTGCCAAGGCAAAAATCATACAAAAACAGGTTTGCTAATTGAAGCTATTGGTCGCTTCAATGTTAAGCCCAAACGCTTGGCGACTTATTTGCCGGCAACTACGCTATGGTTTGAGAAGCTAGTTGAAATGAAATATAAACAAGGTTTGTAGAGCTGATCAAACAAGAAAAGTTACCACTAGTGATTATTTTGGTCGTTATTTATCCTGCAGAATCGGACCTTTTTGTTTTTGTAAATATAAAACATTCTAAATTGATTGCAAGACACAAAATTTGCATTATGAGACGTCTTCATACAATACGAACCAAGGTATGAACTCGCCACTAGTCTATGAGTAGTTCTAATGTGAAGATAATCCCATCCAACCAATGCAAAAACAAGTTTCAGGCGGCTTCAAGAGTTTTTTTCGACAAGCATTTTAACGTATTCCTATCTCTAGACCGGGGCCACTTTTGTTTGCCTCACCCTGCACTTTTTCTATGAAAGTGCTGACAATCAGACGGATAGCGTGACGTCAAGAAAAACTTCTGTGGCCTTCAAATTGAGTAACAATGTGGCTGGTGGATAAAGTCGCTGTTTACGGAGTTTCATTTAGAATCAAATCGACATTGCATTTAAAATTCCACTCACCTTATTGTCTACTACTCGAACAACGTCATCTGAGAGGAAAGGGAACTTCACTTTGTAGCCGGTGGCAAGGATGACAGCGTCCACTTCAGTTTCATCCTGAAAGCAAACGTTATTCATTAAGTCCAAAAGCATTTTCATCCCCTATCCCGGCATGTGGACTTTTTCGAAACGGCGTGAGCTTGTTTATCCCCACCCTACTTTGGTTTGAACAGTTCGAATTGTTAACCTCCACAACAGCACAACAGAACCTCAAACACGCTAGGTTTAGAAAAGCGATTCTCCCCCTGCTTTCTAGATAACCAAGCGAAGGGATGGAGGAAGAAAGTCTTTTCGAGGCTCGTATAGTAAATAGACAAGGTATAAAAACAATATTACTTTCAAGGAAAATCCCGGAATGAAGAACTTCGAAAAATGAAAAAAAATCTTACACTTCCCATTTAGAATGATGGGTCTAATTAGGGAAGATGGTATTGTAAAATTTTTTTGTCTTGTACTAATGGAAGAAGAATTTTGTTTTAGTAGTAAGAAAAGGACAGTAATTGAAATCATAGTTAAAATTTACAGTACTTTGGTGTGTTCTGCTTAATGCAGTTTGACTGTAATTGGTTCAATTGTCAGCAGATTTTGGTCGAAATTATTGAAAACGGAAGCGAATTATAGAACGTGTGTTCAGTTCTGACCACGTGTCCTTCTTTTTGGTGTATACGCATGCCTAGTTCTTTCATACAGCCAACACACGGTATTAAAGCGCCATCTTTCGGCTAAATTGAACATAATAAAGTGTATTAACGTAGTAAACATAACTAACAATAAAGTGTTCCATGTCAAATTTTAGACATGACTCATTCGTTTTCTGCAAGAATTGAGTTAATATCTCCTTCCATTTCTTATTTTATTAACTTTTAAGAACATGTAGTCCATATTGGGACACCCTGTAAATTAACTAAATAATAATACACTACCTGTTCTCCATCAAACACCACACCCCGCTTGGTGAACCTGCTGATCCCGCCTCTCGTCACCACGGTCCCGCTGAGCAGCTTTATGGGCAGCGTGTCGCTGACTGTCGGATGCTGGCTCCAGATGCGATGCTTGGGCTTCAGGTTGTACAGGGTGTGGTCGAAACGGTCGTTGATGAGCTTCTCCGAGAAGTTGCAGATCATGCTGTAAGGCAGCCACCGTTGCAGCATGTGGAAGGATCGTCGCACGAAGGCTGCATCGAAGGGCACGCCTCTTGGGCCGACGCGGGGCAGAACCCAGGCCCCTCGCCGACTGCTCAAGTAAACCTGAGGAAAAAAAATACTGTTAAGATTTGTTATTTTATTTTTTTAATGGGGCTGCAACATTGGCGGTTAAGCGTTTGAAGACTCGGCACATTCCCCAGAACTGAGAGCCCTTTTTTTGTGGCACCATCTAGGCGACTCTCGCTAAAAATTTTGACGCACAGATTACAATGAATCTGAGCTCTCTGTGGATGTTAACACTTTACCTACGGGCGTCGACTGACCCATAGACTAAGAACACTCTAAGTTTCAAACTCTCATTGGAGAATTTCTACATTGAAATTGACATAGAAACTAGCGCGCCCCCTTTGTGTCTAAGGGAACTAATGTAATGGTTTCTGGCTGCCTATTTGCAGTCACCTTTAGGAGATTTAACAGAGCCAATGACATCTCGTAATTTGGAACCCTTATCAAGTGACGATAGGGATCTATTTTTTACTACAACTATTTTCGACTTTATTTTTGAATATATACAGCTACTCATTGACTTTTATATCCCTCGTAGGCCCATCCTCAAGATATTTGACCTTGTGCTTCTTTTTCTCCATTAATAAACCTACAGACTGACTACGCTTGTCATTTTAGACATGGTCCCCCAAAGATCCACAAGTGATTCGATTGAATAACTCGTCAAATATTCCTCCAAATGTAACAAAAACTTAGATTTAGGGGTTTTCGAGGGTTTTTCACATTTCTAAGTAATTAAAATTGGGTGTTGCTATTGAAAATTTTAAAGTTCGTAACATTTTTAATATTAAGACGGACCCTTATGCAAATTTTGTGTCATGCAATTAACTTAAAATATTATTTGTTCACATAGTCAAAAAGGTCCGATGTAAAAGGATGACTAACGGTTGAAATAATCACTAGTGGGTAACTTTTTTTTAACAGAACATTCCGAAGAAACGGTAGCCTTACAATTGAAAGTACAATTATGCCAATCAACAAATCAACCTTTAATAGTGTTTTAGTTGCTTTCGACACGTTAGAAGAGCTAGGCATTAGATTAAGTTGCTGGTCTAGAAGATTTTTAGTCTACGGGTCAGTCGACGCCCGTAGGTAAAGTGGTAAGTATGCCGAGACTTAATTTTGTCGAGAGAACCCAAGTCAAATGGGCCCTCGAGGGATCTTTTACATGCCACATAATCATATGACATGCGTGGCCAGAATTTTCCCATCCAGAAAATCCTACGACTCAGCCGGGGCTCGAACCTGCGATCTTGGGCTTACGAGGCGGACACGTTTAACCTCTCAGCCACTGAGCCTCTAGATTAGTAAAATTATCTATTTCTTTTAAAAGTTATCCTCATCTTTTACGTGCTAGGGCCGTTATTAAGTTTTCTGTGCCTGGCTTCAGGGCCGTCGTGTGAAAAGGGCCATCAGGGTGCTTTATCAAACATAATTTTGATGTTTTGTAAGTGAAAAAAAAAACCCTTCCAGACTATAAATGTTTCATACTTTCAGTTAAAACATTTCAGCATTTTCATCTTCATAAAATTGTTAAGATTTACGAATACATATATTTTTGGTATGTGAAAATCTTTAGTATCTATCTCTTTTTTATTCAATAGTTTAAAATGCAGAACAAACACTGTGAGAGTTATGAAAAAAATATTTTTGCATTTTATAACAATTGTATTTCTTTTAAAATACAATAACAGTCCTTTACTTATGAGCCGCTTGCATGGGAGGTGAAGAATCAAAGATTCAAACCCTCAAGAGGCGCGTTTACATGAGCCATCGAATCCATGGAATGACAAAATCCACATTAGGAGAGAAAGAGGTCGAGCATGATTTCTAACCCAAATGATAGTGTGTGGCCGAATCCATGGCAAGAAACATCAAACCCTCCTTCATTGGAGGGTTTGCGAAACCCCCCAATTCCGGTTCTGTCTGGGAGAAAATCCCCAAGAGGGAAAAATTGCTGAGTTTGCTCTTCAATCCATGGATTTGATGGCTCATGTAAACGCGCCTAAGGAGGGGCAATGGTAGTTAAAATCTCAAGAAATGTTTTAGTCTCCCTCCCAGAGTGCCCGCTCACAAACAAGCCAGTTCACTGCCAGATTTTATTTGTAACTGAAATAGTTGTTTCTCAACACCATAAAAAATTCCCCAGGTATTTCATGTCTGCTACAGATGTGCAACACCGGTTCAGCCAAAATGATATAAATATTAACCAAAACTTACCTTTTTAGCCACAGAACTAATCTCAACAGCAGCATCCATGCCCGAGTTCCCAACACCAACTACCACAACCCTGAGATCGTTGAATGAGTCCACCTTCTTCAAACTGTGGGTGTGCAGGATCCGACCTTGGAATTCTTCCTGACCCGGGAACGTGGGCTCGTGCGGATAGACGTGGTGACCGATGCACACGCAGACACAGTCAAATTCTTCGCTGGTTACTTCGCCGGTTTGTGTGTTTTCGTTGGTCACCACCCATTTCCCGGTTTTCTAGAAAGGAATGAGCGTTGTTGAATGAACTGTTGAATATTTGGTTGGTTGAATGAGCTGTTGAATGAACTGTTGAATATTTTGTACGTTGAATGAGCTATTGAATATTTTGCTGTTGAATAAAATTATCCTACATCGTAGTCTTCCACCTTTTCTATTTTCTTAGTGATTTGGTTATACAAAACATGCCTTACGCAGTCCTCTTCTACGGCTGCTTTCTTGATGTAAGCATACATCAGGGTATGATGAATGTATTAGGGTACTCTTTCGGTGGAGTAAGTTATGAAAATAGGGGATAGACGTTTGGGCATTCGTGTTTTTGAGGACTCGAGATTACGAATGAAAATTGCCCATTTCATCGATATTTGATCGGTTACGTCCACCGGTCTAATTAGTATAAATCAAATTAACAAATTTCATACTTTACACATCATCAAGGATTTATAAAAATTCAGGTATCAAAATAAGGTTTATTTATGGTTTATGAAATTGGAGTATTCTTTCGATGAGCAATCACTTATTGTCCCACACAAGCGTTGACTTAGCTAGATAAAACTTTAAGCACTTTAGCGCAGTACCCAAGCAAAAAAAAATCAATACTTTTTTTATTAGTTTGCTATGACCAAACTGTGTACCTGCCTGTATTACGTATTTTAACCCTTTATATACTGACGGTACTTATAAGTACTACTTAAAAAGCAGCTGTTTCACTTTTCAGTGATTAATTTGAAGGAAACGGGGAAAGATGGAACTTTTTGATTGACATTTTCGGTTTTAGCACATTTACGTCTATAAAGGCAAAGTAAATTCTCCCTAAAACGCTTACTTTAGGTATCCTAAGACTAAACTATTCAAATACAAATAATTAAAATTATAACTTAATTCGGTCCATAAAGGGTACATGCAGTGGCGTAGCTAGGTAACCAAGGGCCCTGGGGCAAATCAAAAAATGGGGCCTCACTGCTATGTTTGGTTTGAATTACCGTCGCACTACAGCTACACGAGTGCTGTTGGTGACGGGCGTCGTATTTTAGAACCACAGTCAAGTGAAGAGCCGACACTTGAATAGGCACCCAACTCAACCGTTAAGGGCAACATCGTACGCAGCTTTAGGACTTGGAAAGATATTTAACGTGCGCTCCCTTAAACGGGGTATTGTAAGTCGGACATTTTTGGCTGCATGGGTCATTTATAGGTCAGCAGTTATTTTGGCTATGCCCAGACCCGAACCTCGGACCTTTCGCATGCTAAGCGAGTGCCTAACCGACTTGGCTCCCCAGCCCTTATCCCACTGCTAAGCATATTGATTAGGCTTCCCTAATTCCCTAAATAAAAATATGAAATATACAAATACTTTAAATATGCTAAGCTACTTATCCTCTTTTTTGTGCACTGCAGGGCAGGTAATAAAAATATTAAACAGTAACAAGAGAGATTACATCAATTATTAATATATACTTAGTGTAGGTTTGGCTAATAAAACGAAATAGAGAAGGTTCAAGAGTTTAATAAAGGTCAGGTTTGCCAACTTATTAAAAAACAATTATATTTACAATTTTTTCCTACCTTTATTTTTCGCAAAAGTATCAATGACTTCGTTCAAATCAGGCTAGATGCGGTTTTGTTTTCAATTGCTATTAGTGATAAATGTCGGAGTCGAGTTTGGACCATATTATTTTTTAAATAAATCTTTATTATTTTTAATTTGCTAAATGACCTTTCAGCTGCTGCAGAAGTGACAGGAATTGTTAAAAATAATAACATTGCTGTAAATACTTCCGTTAGGTTGCATTCTAGCACTCCCAAACTTAACTCCAACACAACTAGGACAACTGCCCATTGCTGGGCCATGGCCTGGTGTGCCCATTTCAGTTTTCGTGACTTAATCTGGGTTGCTAGGCATACGCAGAACCTAGCCTCACGCAGTACCCCCAGTGTTTAGTTCCCAAGCATGATTGGTACCCATTTTATCGACCCACTCAGGGGATGAAAGGATTTGTCAACCTCGACCAATCCGTGATTCGATCCTCGGACCTGTGGTGTGGTAATGCGAAGAACTACCACTAAGCCACTGGGCCTCATTCTAGCACTCCATATTTGTTCATTATTTCCTTGCATAATTGGTGAACAGTCCATGCTTGAGTGAGTTGAGGTAAAACTAGATGGTAAATTAAAGTGAAAAACAAGGGCCTATTATATCTGAATATTTTATTTGAAATTCGTCACACTTTTGTTACAAAGTTGCTTCATCAACATGTTATAAAAATGTTGGTGTTAGAAAATCGAATATATGACAGACTGCACTCATACCAATGTGTATGTAATTAAGATAATACTGTGTCCAGAACGTTATTAAAATCTTAATTTTAAATATTTAAAAAAAAAATTCTAAATGTAAATTCGGACTCAACAATGCCTAATTCGAGGGGGCCCCTAGAGATTGAGGGCCCCGGGGCACTGCCCCACCTAGCCCCTATGTAGCTACGCCACTGGGTACATGCATGTTCAGACATCCTTACCTCGTAGTCTTCGGCCTTTTCTATTTTCTTAGTGACTTGGTGATACCGTACATGCCTTACACAGTCCCCTTCTACGGCTGCTTGCTTGATGTAAGCATACATCAGGGTGTGGTGCATGTAGTTTGGATACTCCTTGGGTGGGGGAAAGTTGCTCATGGCTCCTAGCTCTTTTGAAGTGTTGATGATGGTGGTCTTCATGACAGATGCAACACCTGCAATATTTTTACGGAGAACTTTAACAACAAATTACAGAGAACTATACTTCCCGCCACCCTTACTTGAAACACTTTAGGGATGGGAAACCGAAACCGTTTTTTTTTGCCCGGTTTTGACAAAAAAAACCCGGTTTTTTATAAAGCCGGTCTTAAGGTTCAGTAAAACCAAAAACCAGTTTTTGAAACAGTTTTTTTCCCGAAAAACCGCCATCCCTACCGTTTTTTATTTGGTTGGCGGCGAGTGTATAACAAACAAATTCTTGACAACATTTTAACTCATTCACGGCGGTTGGCACGAAAATTTGCCATGGGGAAAATGATCTTACTGCTTGAGTTCATCTACATAAGCAAAATATAAAATAAAAGACCATATTTACTTGAATAATTGATGCAGGACAAATTACTCTACAAGAAAAACGAATTTTAAAAGCTTAAAACTTACGTTTTTATTCGGAAAAGAGAGGTGTGAATGTTATTAACGTGTTGTTGTTGTTTTTAATACCACTCGGTAACAGAGCCCTGAGTAGAGAACTACCCGATTTTAAGGCGAAGAGGGGCAGCTTCCGTTTTTATTGAGCGCCATAAGGGAGGAAGTCCGACTTTTGCTCGTCAGCATGACACATCAGTTTTACAGGAAGGTCCCTTTCACACATCCATTCTCACTCACATATCGGAATTTCGATCCAGATCAAAGGCCGATAACCTCCTGATCTTATACCCGCAGAGGTATTAATTTGGTATGGGAACATGGAGGACTTTGTGACCACGACATATTTAACGTGCCCCAGACATCATTAGTTAACACGGAGGTCTTTAGCCGAAAACAAGCGCCGACCCAGCAACCATCAGAATTGTGAGCACTGCCGAATACAGAACCCACAACCCTTCCGATGCGAGCACGACGCTTCACACGACTGAGCTACCGCTGCTCTAAAGTTATTAACCCTTTCAGTCCCAGTGATGCCATTTGGCATCATCACTTTCAATATTTTTTTCAAAATGTTAATATCCCGGTACGACATCCAAACACACATCATTCGATTCTTCACACTTTGTTCTATTAGACAATATTTAACATTAATCTCAATTGAAGTCAGAACTACCATTTTTTTAATTTAGAAAATAGCTAACAAGCGTTTCACCTGATTTTTGAAAACTTCACTTCAGTTCCACACATTTAAAACACAATTTAAACAATTAAGGTTAAAATAATTACTAATTTTTTTTTCAATAATATGGTCAGATACCTTAAAATATATAACTCGAAGTGTTTTTAGGTAATGCATATATTTTTATATTGTTGTTTTCCACAGTTAAAAAATTTTGGCATTATTTCAAATACTATATAAAAAAGTAAAATGAATTTTTTTCTCTTATGGAACTCTTATCTTTGACCTAAAATAGCTTATTTTATGAATATCAGATGTTTCTGTAGTGTAGTAAATTTTTGGGACTGAAAGGGTTAACGTAGTCGTTGGTTTCCTCGGAGTCCGTCAACAGATTTAAGCAGTCGGACAAGTGCGGTGAGCGACGTCATACAAACTACTGACATTGATTACGCTAGAGTGGTTTCCTCGGGAGCGTTGCCGGACAACTCAACACGACCACTAGATTGAGTTGCTGTTGAGTGCGTTGGGGAAATTCTGATGACAACGTTTTTGCTGTTGTCTGTTGTGCGTTGTGCTTGCCCAAAATTAAAAATTTGAGGAAATGACGGAAGACGAAAGTTGCTTTACGCTTGCCGAAGAAGAAATGCCTATTGATTTTGTGAGAAATCACGAAGAACCTAAATTTTCCATTTTTGACATGCAAAGACGAAAACCAAAACAGCAACAGAGTTAGTTGAGCGAGTTCGCCAGGTTTCCAGTTCCGTGTCAACGTAACGTTCCGATGAAGCTGTGGCCGGTAGGGTTGACGTCATCCACGTATAATAGCGGTCGCATTTTTCTGGCGACAGACTCCGAGGAAACCAAGGCTTTAATGTGCTGAAACGAACTATTAGAGAGTACCATTGTTTAGTTAATCAAATTGTTTACAGGACCTGTAATGTCATCTTCCCGATATCGCCAGAGGCCCCCTAGTTCCTCCGTTCGCTCGAAGACCACCGGCTCTAAACCCTCGTCTTTGAGGGCTTTGCAGGCCCCGAGCCCACACGGGCCAGCCCCAATTACCGCCACTCGCTTCACCATATCTGAAATAATATTAACTATAATTAAGAACAATAATGGTTAACAATTCAGAAAAGTTTTTTACAGTTCACAACGATTAAGTAACAGTAAAATAACAATAACCATAACAATTAACTATAAAATAACAATAGCCATAACAATTGACAATAAAATAACAATAACCATAACAATTGACAATAAAATAACAATAACCATAACAATTAGCAATAAAATAACCATATAACAATAAGCAATAAAATAACATTAACTATAACAATCAGCAATAATAAAAAATAACCAAAACAATTAACAATAACAATAACCATAACAATTAACACTAAAATAACTATTACCATAATAATTAACAACAATTTAAAACAATTCCATAACAATAAACAACAATTGATTAAAAGTAAGCAACAAATAATTAAAAATATGTATATCTGAAATATTTCTATTGTAATTAATATAATTGTTCCAATCAAGTGATCATACAAGCTATTACCATAGCAACAACATGTGAATAAAATTTATGTACGGCCATGTTAGGCTTAACGCAGTAGACTTGTACGCAAAATGGCTCTACTTTTACAGTATCTCAAAAAATAGTGCTCATAGAACAAATATTCAAATACGAAAATTGTAGTACTCTATATGTTTTACTACTATTGTATGGACTTTTGTTCAAAAATAAATTAAATATGAGATATTGAGCAAAAAGCAAAATTTTTATTGAGTTGGAAGGGCCATAAGTGCGGATTAGCCTTTGAAAATGGTTAGTTAATAGAAAATAGAAAATGCTTTACTGCGATTCAATAATGCCATAAATGCGTTTTATCCATGCTAAAATTAACTAAGTTATAACTAGAAAAAGTAATAAACAATTAAAAATGATTTTTTAATAATTAACCACAATTAATAATAAGCAACAATTGATTTAAAAAAGCAACGAGCAAAATGAGTGACACAGAATTAAAAAGGAAAAAAAAAGAGAACAACTTATTTACAACATAGAGTAATGGATTATCAATTAGTAAAACTCAAATAAAAAGTTATTAACAAGACTAGTTTCGATTATACTTTATCAAATAACGCTGACAACTCTATGATTACCAATTAATAATAATACGAAAAAACCAATCAGTTTTGTAAATTGATCACAGCGCCTTCTACGGAATACGTCTTGAAATTTGGTATTATATAGAGTGAAGGAAGAGGGATATTAGAGACTGGACTTCGAAGCAAAATTAGAAGACACAATTACTCAGCTATCAGGAAGTTCTCAATGAAATCATTATTAATTAAAAGAAAAAAATAAACACATATTTTAATTTGCAACTTCTTATAGTTAGATAGTTGAAAACAAATTCTGCTACCGACGCGTACGTCTGAATACCCTTAGAAAGTCTAATAAATTGTAATGTATACAATCAAAATACGGGTATTGCCATTCCATGCATGATGAAAGGTGCTTGCTTAATCAGTGAATGAATTATTTTAATATTTTCCCAGTTTAAGAGGGACTATCCGTCCCATAGAGCTAATGCATAAGTTTTGAAATCACAATTTAAGCAGAAGTATTGTTTTGCCATGTAAGCCCTTTTCTTTTAGGTATGAGAGTCAACATAACATCGAAATGAAACAAATTTTAAACGAAAATGTATCTAGTTACTTAATTATATATATTTTTAAGTTTTAAAATGCCCCAAATGCCCAGAAGATGGCGGCACTATTTAAAAAAAATTATGAATTAATAATTAAATAACCGAATGTTATTTCCTTTTCAATTTTGTTTTAAATTGATGTTAAGGTGATTCCCATACCAGTTAAAAATGGGATAACATGGCAAACCTATTCTTTCGCAAAAGTTGTGATTTCAAAACTAATGCATTAGCTCTATGGAACGGATAGTCCCTCTTGAAAAAATAATATTAAAAAAATTTACTGATTTGATGGCAAGTTCGGGATGAATATAAAATATTTTATAAGAATTTGAAAATAAATGTATTTGCGATTGTCAATCATATTTAATGAAAAAAAGTATATTTCTTATCATTTCATAAACCTTTATAAATCAAAATCGCTTATCTTTTGAAACCTTTGGATTATGAATAAGTGTTTGTATATCTCCTTGTACTTTAACCCTTTCAGTCCCAGTGATGCCATTTGGCATCATCACTTTCAATATTTTTTTTCAAAATTTTTATGTCCCGTTATGACATCCAAACCCACATCATTCGATTCTTCACACTTTGTTCTATCAGACAATATTTTACATTAGTCTCAATAGAAGTCAGAACTACTATTTTTTTATTTAGAAAATAGTCAACAAGCGTTTCTTCTGATTTTTGATAAGTTCACTTCAGTTCCACATATTTAAAACACAATTTAAACTATTTCGGTTAAAATAATTACTAATTTTTTTTAGTTATATGGTCAGATACCTTAAAATATATAACTCGAAGTGTTTTTAGGTAATATATATATATATATATATATATATATATATATATATATATATATATATATATATATATATATATATATATATATATATATATATATATATATATATATATTTTGTTGTTTTCCACAGTTAAATTTTTTTGACATTGTTTCAAAAACCATATAAAAAATAAAATGAATTTTTTTTATCATGGAACTCTTATTTTTGAGCTAAAATAAGCTTATTTTGTGAATATCAGATGTTTCTGTAGTGTAGTAAATTTTTGGGACTGAAAGGGTTAAGCTAAAAGAAGTCTTAATGCACCATATTTTAAAACATTAGCATTAGAATTTTACAATTCAATTACATTTCAGTTGGGACGTACGACAGAAGTGTTAACCGAAATATCACAATCGGATAAGTAAAAGATTATACGAAACAATAGTGATATTTATTATGAAATTTTTAATCTTTCATAAAATAAGATTATGCTCCTAAAGATAATTTTTTTTTATCATATCGGACTTTGAATATTAATGATGCAGCATTACTTATCATAAAAAACTACCACCGTTTTTGTTTTATAATTTAATATATGAAAATAAGATAATTTGTTTTGCTATTATTGCAACAAATGTTAAAATCAAAGAGCCACTCACTCTGTTTCAATTTGAAAAGATATCAGATAAATATCATTATTTATTTCACTCTTTTTGAATGCATGAAAAAATATTTCTAAGGCAATAGATAATTATATTTTACTCCAGCTAGCTTTTTGAGTGTTACATTCAATACTTTATAGTTTCACTAGCGGCCAACTACTGAGTCACCGAGCCGCGTATATAAATATATATGTATCTAAAATGAGCAGATAAAAGATAAAAACGAAAACAAATTTATGAATAAATTAATAGATAAAAAAACTGGTACCGTTTTTTTTTACGAAAACGAATAATAATAATATAAAATTAAAAAAAAAAACGAATGAAAAAGCACACATTGCAGAAACTCGAAATTTTGACATTTAAAATTAATTATTCTGCTTATGTTTATCTAATTAAACAAACACGAATTAAAACCACGGTACTGAGTAATTTATGATTAGGTTAGGTTAGGTTTTGAATTATCGTCGGACTAGAGCTACATGAGGGCTATTGGCGACGGGCGTCGTATTTTAGAACCACAGTCAGGTGACGAGCCAACACCTGAATAGGCACCCAACGCAACCGTTAAGGGCGACATCGTACGTAGCGTTAGGACTTTGAAGGATACTTAACATGCACTCCCTTACACGGGGTATTATTCGTCGGACATTTTTGGCTGCACGGGCCGTTTATAGGTCGGCAGCTATTTTGGCGATTCCCGGCCCCGAACTTGGGACCTTCCGCATGCTAAGCGAGTGCTTAGCCGACTGGGCTCCCCAGCCCAATACCGAAAATAGGGTGAAACACTTCACCACACAGCCGTTGCAGCTACTAGGAACCACTATTACTGTGAAAGCAAGCACAAAATTTTTAACAGTGCAGCTAAATCCCGAGTACCTCTTCACCTGCCCTTCCATCACTCTTCAAGATTGATTTGAATGTTCTCAGGAAACCATTTATAGGGACAAAGCTGCGGATGTGGCCAGTTCTGTGCTCCACGCTTTTGGAACTTTTTAAGGGGATTCAGTACAGTATGTTGTATATCGGTAATGTTAAATTGGTCAATTGCTATGTACCTTTTCACAATAACTACTGATCAGATCATCTTAAAATTTTCTGTGTGTGTTATACCAACCTTATATATTAATCTGAGGTTAAAAGTTTTTCTTAAATAACTGTTAGATTTTTTTTAAATAAAATAAGTTTTAAAGTACCCAAAAAATCATGAAATTTTTCACTTTTTTGCACCATAATTTTTTTTACTTTAGTTTTATTAAAATTTATGAACTCAGATTAATCTATACTATGTATTACTTCATATAAAAAAAGTTTACGATAAAACATAGCATAGTTTTTGAGAAAAGGTACATCGAAGTTAAAAAAAAAACAAGTTCTGCGAAAAACGCGTTTTAAGATTTCATTTGGGCCGTTTCAGTAAGGAAAAAGTTAAATAAAATGGCTTTTAATGTCAAAAATATCTTTCAATTCGTCTTTATACTTTGTGACATTATTAATAAAGGCTGTAATAGTATTTTAAGCCAATAATTTTTTATAAATTGTTGTGTTTTTTATAAATCGATTTTGGGGTACTGACCCCTCTTAACTATTCTTTCCTACTTGCCTCTAATTATAATAGTCTTTTTTTATTATTGCACTGGTCACACGATAACAAAAACATTAAAATATTACAGTAAAAATGAATGACGATAAAGATATTCAATACAGACGGAGAAGTGTGGCTCCGAAAAAATATTTTTTTCATTGGATTTACGCAGATGCATTTTGGTTTGAAGACAAGAGGCTGGTGAGGTCTGTTTATGTTAACCTCTTGCGACCTGGCGTCCCCATTTGGGGACATTTTTTAAAACCTCCCAATAAAAAATAAACACTTTAAATAGTTTCGAAATTGACCAGGTCCGATAGAAGAAGATACAAAAATTAGTTTTCAGTCTTTGATTACAGGTATCAGTCATTTGTTTCTATTAAAAAATGAAATTGAACGAGTGCCAATAATATATTATAGTTCTAATTTTTTAAAAAAACTTTTCAAAACGTTCTTTTAGTAGTTAATTTTTAAGACATTTTGCATTGAAAACAATGTTGAAATACTCTGTTAACTACAAATAAGTTATACGGCCTTTTTTATTGCATTTATAGCACAAAAAATGTGTATTTTTTAGAGTTTAAGGCGTGTCCCTAGTAACTATTAAACATAATTTTTAAAAATATATCTTTGAAAAAAAAACTTTTTATCATATATTTGTATGAAAAGTATGTTTAAATTAAGAATATACGTGTAGGATTTTGCTCGGGTCTCAAGAAGTTAAGCTTGACGACAGTAAATTTGATGCCTGATTGGTGAGATCTGTTAGGTTAATCCAGTGGCGTAGCCAGGATTGTTCCAAGGGGGGGGTTACAAAATTTTGAAGTTGCCAACTTAGTGAAAAGGAAACTTCCTTATAATAATTATGAATGTAGTTTTTAATTGTAATTCTAATTAATGAATATTAATAATTAGAACTAATTATAATTATCTGTTTAAAACAAAGTTAGTTATAATTAATAACATTCATTAATTTGTATAACTAAGTACAATGCATTTAAATTATTAATTTTAAAGTATTAATTAAATATTAAATTATTTATTACGAATAAAATGAATTTTATCATAAGAAGTCAAATTTCTTCATAAATGATGAACTTAAGCGCATGATAACTATTAATAAACACGCTTAAAACTTATTACGGATTAAAGTTACTGATGTATTATAAAGTTAATCAGGATTTAAGTTACTGATTTATATAAGTTAACAAAAAAATTGACGTTTTGGGTAAATAAGTCTAAAGCTTTCTATTTAATTTTTTTTAACTAACAAACAAGATTCGCATCATATAGCTACTACAAATGACATGCAAAAATGATAACAATTAATAAATACAAATAATGAATAATTATATAAAATATAATCTAACAAATCGTCACTTACCTCAATATCGTGTTTAGTGAAGACTTATCAAAATACGCGATTTATTTTGCAAGAATTGAGTAATATTTTGGTTGCATTAATTTTTGAGCCAAAATATCATTTATTTTATAAAAATAGAGGTGAAGGTGAAATACAGTTAAAACTATTGGAGTTTCCTAGGACTTTTAAGTTCGACAATGAATGAGAAGTACAGAACGAGCTGCCTTGTGTATCTATGTGTTTATTTTCCAAAAGACACGCCCCCCCCCACCCCCCCCACCCCCGCTTTCTAAGTCACAGAGGGACTAGTTTATTGGCTAAGCTAAGAAGGGGTAGGGGGTGAAAAATTAGGGTGAGCATCCTACAAAAAAAACTCCAAGAAAAACAAGACGTGTTTTCTACGCGGAATGCGGATAGTGCCCCTTCTGCTACAAGTGTGAATGGAAAGTTGTCAACAGCGCGGGAAATCCAGAAATAGATAAGAGACAAAAAGGATCCCCTATCAGAATGGGGGACCCTTAGAAGATGACCCCACCGGAAATGCGGAAGCAAAATCTCCATTCTCAGATGGTCGTGCATGCTCTAAAAAAACTGTTTGTCCGCCGTCTGAACAGAGAGCGGAATTTTACGTAGTCTACGGATAAGTGATTAGAAGGATATATTTTCTAATGAAATATCAAAGATATAACAATTATTGAAAAAAAAACTGCGACAAATCAAAAATACTACATATTACGGAAAAATAGCTATACAGTATTTCCTTTTTATTCCTATTACATCCGAAATACAAAAGAAAAAGACAAAATTGGGAAGCAGTGTGATTTTATAACACATTTAACACAACATTTTGCGACATTAAAACTGCAAGTGTCCAAGTGTCCTACCATTTGATTTGTCCACCTGATTGCAATAATATATACTAACAAATTTTACAAAATAAAACAAACTTGTATGCAAATTTCTTGTTGTAATGGAACGCAATTTTAGGTTTTTCCGACTAGGGACCCTAATCCTGGACAATTACATCCCCTAACGCAATTTTTCCTAAGTGTAGGGTAGAAATTGAATTGAAGCAACATTAATTATAGACAGAGCAATTAAAAAGACAAGGGGTGCGATTATCGAGATGGCATTAAAGAGGTTCTATGTAAAAATTATTACAGCAATTCAAAAAAGTTAACTTTTTAGAAGAAAGGTTCGATTCCCCTTCTGCGGAATCCCCCCCCCCCCCCCCCCGGGGGGGGGATTTTTTTGAGATAATTGGTATTGGAGCTCTGCAAAAAGACCTTTTTAAATCCCCATGGGGGGGGGGGGGGTTCTGACCCCCCGTAACCCCCCCCTCGCTACGCCACTGGGTTAATCGGATAGAATAAAGATTGAATCTAGGGAGGTAAAAGTTAGTTCTCGAAAGTATTGGATTTGAAAAAATTGGTTTTCCGAAAAGACTCCTTGATTGAAAACATTATGAGGACTCCCTTGGGAATTCCACATCTTGAAAATCGTAATGTTATTCCTATGGAAAACATTCGCAAGTCAATTACCGCCACAATTTTATTAAAAGGTTACTAGTTTCTTGTATCATTGTAAAGAACGAAAGAAGTAAATTTCATAAAATTAATTTGTTTTGTGAAAATCACTATTTAGTATTTTTAATCATTTTTTAAAGTTATAACTTAATGCGTACTCCATTTTTTACTTACTTCAAAAAAATCATTAAAAATACTAAATATGTGTGTGATTTTCACAAAACAAATTAATTTTATGAAATTTGTTCCTTTCGTTCTTTACAATGATACAAAAAACTAGCAACCTTTTATTAAAATTGTGGCGGAAATTGACTTGCGAATGTTTTCCATGGGAATAACATTACGATTTTCAAGATGTGGAATTCCCAAGGGAGTCCTCTTAAAATCTGGATGGTATTGGGTTATTAAAACAAATTTTTGTGGAATATTCTTGAAACAGCCAACAGCGGATATTTAACACAACTTAGTTTATATGTTCCACTAATACTTTTAGTTCAAAATTCAGCAGCACGCAACAAAACGTACCGCTGATTTATTTTTTGATTCAAAATGTCGGACTTTAACATCAATAAATGCAATACAAATTATATATGTACAATTACAAAATAAAATTAATGGTAGTTTGAAAATAAAATAAACAAATAATAATACTAGTAACTTTATCAATATCAATATGAAACTATAAATAAAATACAAAAACAAATCATATTAGCTGCTTAGGGGAATATTCCCGTTCAAGTAGCCTAGAAATTTAAATGAAGTTCAGAAAATTACAAATAATAATAAGATCAAAATAAATTACAACATACATTATTTGGCAAGAGACTGGTTTTTTCAAGTTACTTGTGCTTCGTGTATAGAAAATTAAAAATATAAGTCTATGTCGTCAATAAGTATAATAAATTTAAAAAGAGAGCGCTTAAAAGTTGAGTATTTGTCAATATTTTAAATAGAGATTGGTAAACTATTAAAGAATTTAGGAGATAAGTAATAAAAATGTTTTCTAAAGATTTCTTTTGATCTTTCATGTAATTTTTTAACTACTCAATATATAAGTATAATTTTTTTATATGTAATTCTTTAAGGTTTGTTCATTATAAAACAAATTTTAAAATTTATGAAACTTTAGCCAAAACTAAAATAAATAATAACAAACATAAAACTATTTTACACATTGTGATTAGGTTTGCGCGGCAAATTTTGAGGTCAAAATTGAAGACATGACCAATAAAATGACTTTATATTGTACAAATATGTACAAAAATGACTTATACCTAAATTCTCAGCTCAATTTTTATATCAGAAATTACTTTAAAAACTTTTTTCTAAAAAAAAAATAAAGTTTTTAAAATTTTGATTTGAAATTTTTTAAAAAATAATTTCTTATTAAAATTGAGCTGAGAATTTAGGTATAAGTCTTTGTTTGTACATATTTGTACAATATAAAGTCATTTTCTTGGTCATGTCTTCAATTTTGAGCTCAAAATTTGCCGCGCAAGCCTAATCCCAATGTGCTAAAATAGCTTTATGTTTAATATAATTTATTATAGCTTTGGCTAAAGTTTCATAAATTTTTAAATTTGTTTTATATTAAATAAATTATATAGAATTACATGTAAAAAATTATACTTATATATTGAGTAGCTAAAAAATTACATGAAAGATCAGACTATACTTTGTAGTACCTTCTTTGCACATTTTTAAGACTCCTATGACCCCTTAAGTAGTGGCAGTGTTAAACGAATGAGATTTCCCATTGCAAGTGCGTTAAATTTTGATATCGACGTAAAATGTATTGAAGTACGTAAGCAAAATAATTGATTAGATGTTGTTGAGGGGGAATGGGCGCGTTGGACAGCGAGTCTCCAAAGCAAAGTGCATCAGTGTTAATCCAATAGTGAAAACAAAAAATATTTTCTCTGCAACATTTATCCGGCTGTGTTGCATACTTTTATAATAGGATTTTTTATGTGATAAATATAGCTGGCTTGCAGGTCCCGACAATCCTACTTTTTCAAATTAGTTCGAATATTTTTTTCTTCAATAAATAGTTTCACACAAAATATTCGAAGCAATTTCAAAATGTGAGAAGATAGCGACCTGAAAGTTTTCTACATTTATTATTAAAAAAATACTGTTTGTAAGAATATTCAATACAGCCAGAGAAAACAGTTATTTTCCCATTGGATTAACACTGAATCACTTGAGTTTGGAGACTAGCGGTCTAGCGTCGCGTAAATAGTCGGTAGGTTTCATGTCGTTAGTATATTATTTGTAGTTTCCACGTAGTGCAATACTACGGTTTTAAAAACTATCTGTGAAATAGTGTTCCTTAAACATCGATAGACTATCGATAGTTTCGTACCCAACTCGATAGTTTCAACGCCGGGCGCACTTCGAAGTGAAAAATCGATAGTATTCGCTGGAGCGAGACTATCGAACTATCGATACTATCGAAGTGGACGAAGTTTTCTGGCAGTTTGCCAAAACAATCGAACTATCGATACTATCGAGCGGCCGAAGTTTTCTGGCACCTTGCCAAAACAATCGATTGTTCTGGCACACTGCCAAAAACTTCGAATGAATTATTCGTTACATCGAGTTGGTGATGCTTCGAATGTTTCCCTTATGTAGGTGTGCTTGGCATTGAAGTAACGTTGCACTGGAGCTACGCGAGAATTTATTTATTTAGAAATTTATTTATTAATTAGTCATTTATTTAGTAATTTATTTATTTAGTAATGTATTTATTTAGTAATTTATTTATTTAGTATTTTAATTATTTATTTAGTAATTTAGTGAGTTATTTAGTAATTTAGTGAGTTATTTAGTAATTTATTTTATTTTTAGTAATTTAGTTATTTGATTGCTTATTTAGTAACTTGGTAATTTATTTATTTAATAATTTAGTAATTTATTTTATTTTTAGTAATTTAGTTATTTGATTACTTATTTAGTAACTTAGTAATTTATTTATTTAATAATTTAGTAATTTATTTTATTTTTAGTAATTTAGTTATTTGATTACTTATTTAGTAACTTAGTAATTCATTTTATTTTTAGTAATTTAGTAATTTGATTACTCATTTAGTAACTTAGTAATTTATTTATTTAATAATTAAGTAATTTATTAGTAAAGTAATTTAGTAATTCATTTATTTAGGAATTCAGTAAGTTTTTTAGTTATTTATTTATTTAGTAATTTAGTGAGTTATTTATATATTTAGTAATTTATTTATATATGTATTTTGAAATTTAGTAAGTTATTTATATATTTAGTAATTAAGTAAGTATTTATTTAGTTAGTTGGTTAGTTCTTTCTTTAGTAATTTAGTAATTACTTCAGTAATTTGTTTCCTTATTTAGTAAATGCTTCCCTTATCAAGTAAGCTATGCATTGAAATAACGTTGCACTGGAGCTACGCTGGAATTCATTCATTCATTTATTTAAATAGTAATTTATTCATATGGTAATTTATTTATATAGTAATTTATTTATATAGTTATTTATTCATATAGTAATTTATTTATATAGTATTTTATTTAGTAATTTATTTAATTATTTATTTCTCTGAATTAACTGTATTCTAGAGCTTCACGATTGTATTCATTTACTTATTCATATACTTATTAGTTGCTTTTAGCATTAAATTAACGTTACACTAGAGCTACAAAAGGTCACTGGATTGACGTTACACTAAAGCTACTCATGGGTATTTAGTAATTTATTCTAGACTTTGAGTTAACGTAATACTAGAGCTACACATGGGTATTTATTAATAAGCATACGATATCGATATGTGTATCGATATACATATCGGATATAGATATAGATATCGGATATAGATATAGATACGCATATCGATATTAATATCGATACGTATATCGATATAGATAACGATACGTTTATCGATATAGATATCGATACGTATATCGATATAGATATTGATATCGATACGCATATCGATATGGATATCGATACGTATATCGATACGTATATCGATATAGATATCGATACGTATATCGATACAGATATTGATATCGATACGTATATCGATATAGATATTGATATCGATACGTATATCGATATAGATATCGATACGTATATCGATATAGATATTGATACGTATATCGATATAGATATTGATTACGATAGTATATCGATATCGATATCGATACGAATATCGATATAGATATCGATACGTATATCGATATAGATATCGATACGTATATCGATATAGATATCGATACGTATATCGATATAGATATCGATACGTATATCGATATAGATATCGATACGTATATCGATATAGATATCGATACGTTTATCGATACGTATATCGATATAGATATCGTTGCGTATATCGATATAGATATCGTTGCGTATATCGATATAGATATCGATATCGTCGATATGTATATCGCTATCGATATCGATATGTATATTGATATAGATATCGATATGTATATCGATATAGATATGTATGTCGATATAGATATCAATACGTGTATCGATAGTATATCGATATAGATATCGCTATGTATATCGATACGTATATCGATATAGATATTGATAAGTATATCGAAAAAGATATCGATATAGATATCGACAAAGATATCGATACGTATATCGATATAGATATCGATACGAATATCGATATAGATATCGATATGTAATCGATATAGATATCGATATGTATATCGATATCGATATAGATATCGATATGTATATCGATATCGATATAGATATCGATATCGATATGTAAATCGATATCGATATAGATATCGATATAGATATCGATAGTATATCGATATAGATATCGATAGTATATCGATATAGATATCGATAGTATATCGATATAGATATCGATAGTATATCGATATAGATATCGATACGTATATCGATATAGATATTGATACGTATATCGACATAGATATCGATATGTAATCGATATAGATATCGATACGTATATCGATAGTATGTCGATATAGATATCGATACGTATATCCATATAGATATTGATACGTATATCGATATAGAAATCGATATGTATATCGATATAGATATCGATACGTATATCGATATAGATATTGATACGTATATCGACATAGATATCGATATGTAATCGATATAGATATCGATACGTATATCGATAGTATGTCGATATAGATATCGATACGTATATCCATATAGATATTGATACGTATATCGATATAGAAATCGATATGTATATCGATATCGATATAGATATCGATAAGGATATCGATACGTATATCGATAGTATATCGACATAGATATCGATACGTATATCGACATAGATATCGATATGTAATCGATATAGAAATCGATATGTATATCGATATCGATAAAGATATCGATACGTATATCGATATAGATACGTATATCGATATAGATACGTATATCGATATAGATACGTATATCGATATCGATTTACGTATCGAATACACATCGATATAACTACCGATATACGTATTGATATACAGATCGATATATATATCGATATGAATAGATATCGATTCAGATATCGACATACATATCATTTAACTTTTCGATATGCATATCGATATTGATATCGATTAAATATATCGATATTTATATACATAAATATATATAAATAAATTCCCTCGTGTAGCTCTAGTGTAGAGTTATTATGCTCAATGCCAAGCATTATTAATAAGTATATGAATAAATAAATAAATGCCCTCGTGAAGCTGTAGTGTACCGTTAATTAAGTGCAATAAATACAATAATTAAACGTAATACAATAATTAACGTCAATGCCTAAATGCAATACAATACAATACCTAAATACAATACAATACCTAGATGCAATACAATACAATGCCTAAATAAAATAAATACCTAAATACAATACAATGCAATGCCTAAATAAAATACAATACAACACCTAAATACAATGCAATGCAATACCTAAATAAAATACAATACAATACCTAAATACTATGCAACATCTAAATACAATGCAATACTAAAATAAAATACAATACAATACTTAAATACAATACAGTACAATACCTTAATACAATGCAATACCTAAATACAATGCAATACCTAAATACAATACAATACTTAAATACAATACAATACCTTAATACAATACAATACCTAAATACAATACAATACAATACTTTAATACAATACAATACTAAATAAAATACAAACTTAAAATCAATACAATACAACACCTTAATACAATACAATACAGTACTAAATAAAATACGAACTTAAATACAATACAATACCTAAATACAATACAATACCTAAATACAATGCAGCACCTAAATACAATTCAATACCTAAATACAATGCAACACCTAAATACAATGCAAAACCTAAATACAATACAATACTTAAATACAATACAATACCTAAATACAATACAATACAATACCTAACTAAAATACAATAACTAAATACAATACAATACCTATATACAATGCAATGCCTAAATACAATTCAATACCTAAATACAATGCAACACCTAAATACAATGCAACACCTAAATACAATACAATACTTAGATACAATACAATACAACACCTAAATACAATGCAATACCTAAATACAATACAATACAATACCTAACTAAAATACAATACCTAAATACAATACAACACCTAAATACAATGCAATACCTAAATACAATTCAATACCTAAATACAATGCAGCACCTAAATACAATGCAACACCTAAATACAATACAATACCTAAATACAATACAATACAATACCTAACTAAAATACAATACCTAAATACAATATAATACCTAAATACAATACAATACCTAAATACAATACAATACCTAACTAAAATACAATACCTAAATACAATACAATACCTAAATACAATACAATACCTAAATACAATGCAATACCTAAATACAATTCAATACCTAAATACAATGCAACACCTAAATACAATGCTACACCTAAATACAATACAATACAATACTTAAATACCTTAATACAATACAATAAATATTTAAATACAATGCAATACAATACATAAATACAATGCAATACCTAAATATAATACAATACTTAAATAAAATACAATACCTAAATACAATACAATACCTGAAGACAATACAATAATTAAATACTATACAATACCTAAATACAATGCATTAAAATACTTTAAGGCAATACCTAAATTAAATTACTATATAAATAAATTACTAAATTAGTTACTAAATTACTAAATAAAATACTAAGTTAGTTACTAAATTACTAAATAACTTACTAAATTACAAACTAAATAAATAAATTACTAAATAAGTTACTAAATTACTAAATATATTACTAAATTACTAAATAAATACATTGCTAAATAAATAATTAAATTACTAACTTACTATGCAAATAAATATTTTACTAAAAAAATTACTAAATATGTTACTAAATTACTAAATATATAAATGAAAAATAAATTGCTAAATAAGTGATTAAATTACTATATCAATGCATATTTTACTAAGTAAGTTACTAAATTACTAAATAAATAAATTACTAAATTACTATACCAATATATATTTTGCGAAGTCAGTTACTTAATTACTAAATATAATAATAAAATACTAAATAAATAATTAAATTACTAAATATATAAATAAATAACTAAATAATGAATTAAATAAATAAATAATGAATTAAATTACAATATAAATAAATATTTTACTAAATAAGTTTCTAAATTACTAAATAAATAAATAAATAAATTACTAAATAAATAAATAAATTACTAAATAAATAAATAAATTACTAAATAAATAATTTAATTACTAAATTACTATATAAATAAATAATTTACAAAATAAGTTACTAAATAAGTTACTAAATTTCCAAATATGTTACTAAATAAATAAATGTTCGCGTAGCTCCAGTACAATGTTATTTCAATGCCAAGCACACCTACATTACGTAAACAATCGAAGCAACATCAAAGCATTATCCATTCGAAGTTTTTGGCAGTGTGCCAGAACAATCGATTGTTTTGGCAAGGTGCCAGAAAACTTCGGCCGCTCGATAGTATCGATAGTTCGATTGTTTTGGCACGCTGCCAGAAAACTTCGTCCACTTCGATAGTCTCGCTTCAGCGAAAACTATCGATTGTCAACTCGATCTATTCGGCCGACGAATGAATTATTCATTCGAATAGGAAACTATCGATGTTCAGGGCCGGCCCTAGACATTTTGGCGCTCCGGGCAAAACCTTAATTTTGCGCCCCTCACCCATCCGTTCTTTTTTAGGTAAATCTCATGCGACCATAACAGAAAGTCAAGGAAGCATTGAAAACAAAAAACGTATTATTAAAAACTCAAATATTAGTTAACAAAATCACCAATTTAGCACTTAAGGAAAAAAATTAAATAAACTAATATCCCATATTTTAAATAAATTCTAACTAACCAAAGTACTTAAAGTGTCCTTTTTCTAACTTTTCTTTCTGCAAACTCACGAACCAGTGATTTCAAGTCTAATTTGTCACTAATTTGGTATTCTATAGCTATCATTGCCAATCCATTAAGCCGATTTTGCGTCTTCATCGTTCTGCGATTTTTTTAAAATTATTTTTTGTTTTTAAAACTTCTTTCCCCTAAAGCCACAGTGACTGGCAATGTAAGCAGTAATGCCGACTGCTGAGGTTTGGTGCGAGTTTGAGCGTAGATATAAACTAAAAAAAACTACAGCAGGGGTTTCCTTTTTTGTAAATAATGACGAAACAATCCTTATTTCATCGGCTAGTTAGGCAGGGCGTTAATATAACTTGAATTTCCATCAGTTAAAACTACTTCCAAATTTTTGCAATGTGCCTGTAGCTCATTTCTGGGCATATGTCTTTTAAACCAAAAATATTATACAAAAGGCTGAAATAATTACTGTGATTATTTAATAAATTATATCTGGTTTACAAGGAATTTATTGCTTGGGGATCCATACTGTGAAAATATCTATTTTATATTTTTTTTTGAGGTCTTGAACGGGTTTATCCGGGCCCTCATAGAAAAAACTTTCTTGTTTTGCTTCTGACCGGATGACGTACAGCAAACTCCCGATTATCCGTGGGTCACGATCCCCCCCTTTTCCCCCTTCAAATACTAAAATAATTTAACAAAACGCTGAGAAAAGAAATTTATCTGTTTCAAAACTTGACAGAATGCATTCCAAGAACAACGAATTCATTTCCGAAACGGCGACTACATTTAAAGAACGGCGAATACATTATAAAAACTGCGAATGCTCTTAAAATAAGAATGACCATAGAAAGCCTGGTGTATGCCAAAATGTGTTCGGCCAGGTGAACATGAAGAACTACACTGTTAAAAGTAATAGTTCAAGGTTGAACCAAAATAAGGTTCAAATTTGCTGCAACCATGATTTGGTAGACTGTTGAACCATAAAACAGTATTTTCAAATTGAGTAACTATGGTGAGAGGTTGAACCATATGCGGGATTTTCCCAACGCGTAACTATAGTGAAAGGTTGAACCATAAAATGGTTCTACCAATGCATAATAATAGTAAAAGGTGAAAAAAAAACGGTATTTCGTGCAGTGTAAGCTAACGCCGTCGGGACTTAAAACCCCACAGATTTAATGAGCACGTCTGTGCCAGTAAAGATATGCGATTGATAGGATGACTGGCAGTAGGTGGGATTCGAACCCCCGCTCGCCAGAGATGCTTGAATCTCTAGGCCGATGTCATAACCACTCGTACACGGACTGGTCAATACTCAAGCAGAAACAGTACTACTGTGTCATGACGCTGCGTTTGAGTAAACAGTTAAACTGTCGGTTGCGGTTAGTAGAAGTTGAACCGAACTATCCTGCTATTGGAGTAGAAGTCGAACCAATTCTTCGTGAAAGCAGGTCTATTTCCAGAATGTTATAATTGGTTGAACCATTTTATGGTGTATCTGCCGGAAGTTCTTCATTTTTCACCAATATTTGGTTCAACGTTGAACTGAAATTTTTAACAGTGTATTTGCCATATAGAAGTCACTTGTAAAATAAACTATCAGAGATTTTAATTGTACAGCCTTGCATGGTTCTGGCGGATTTCTCTTATAATACTAACTCTATTTTACTTTTATAAAATCCAATAAACAGTTTTGAGGAAATTTTCTTTACTTTTACGGATTATACGTGGATGCAATGCCACCCGTGTTAGTTCATTTTCGAATGAAACTCAGCCCATAACTTATTAAACTTCAAAGAGTTTAAAAACCGTTTTCAGCGATTTTGGAATTTTTGATTTTAGGATAGCCTGTGACTTCATTTTTTGATCAGTTCGTTTTCATTTTCCGTGATTTTGGCGCCCCTAGATCATTGCGCCCCGGGCGGCCGCCCGGACCGCCCTGCCCTGGGGCCGGCCCTGCGATGTTTAAGGAACACTGCTGTGAAACGTTTATCCTGAATTGATAAAGTTTTTAAAGTTTAAATTTCCAAAACTAAAATAGTGGTAGCTTTTCAAAAGTTTTAAAAGTGAATTTTTTTTTGAATAAAAGGAGAGTTGACTAAAAGATGTGCAAATTTGGAACTGTGAAATTACATTAGCCTATAAATTTTAATTTTTGTCTATGAACGGAATCGATTTTCCGTGGAAGAGATTGGCCTCCGTTATTTTAGACGCTGATTTTTTTTTTAAATTGTAAACGGTTTCTTTTTATCGTTAAAATTCATAAAAATAAATTCCAACCATACCATGAAAAAAAATTGGTCTCTTCTGTCATACATTTTAAACAATTTTTTTTTTTAATGATCCGAATGATAGAACCATTTTGGAAGGGGGTACGGATGGATGGACATTTTCAAAATGTATGTCGAATCCTACTTTTCGATTTAAAAAAATCATTTAAATTAAAAAAGAAAGGGGAAATATAGGCTAAAAATACCGATTGAGTCACAAACAATTTGAGATTAATGTCCTTAAGGGGGTTCAGTACCCCAAAATCGGTGAAAAAAAAAATTATGGGCTTAAAATACTATTGCAACCTTTATTAATAATGTCACAAAGTATCAAGACGATTGGAAAAATATTTTTGACATTAAAAGCCATTTTATTTAACAATTTCCTTACTGAAACGGCCCAGAGCGGCCGAATGACTAAGGATTCGATAATGTTATTCCTATCAAATATTACGAGGAAGCAAAAATCCTTCCTAAGAAAATGGATTAACAATAAAAACTTTAAACGCTTTTTTCTCAGAACTTGATTTTTTGAACTTCGAAGTACCTTTTCTTAACAACTATGCTATGTTTTGTCGTAAACTTTTTTTATATGATGTAATACAAAGGAGAGATTAATATGAGGTTATAAATTGTAATAAAACTAAAGTGAAAAAAATTTTATGGGGCAAAAAAGTGAAAAAGTTCTTGATTTTTTGGGTACTGTTAAACTTATTTCATTAAAAAAAAAATCTAACAGGTATTTTTAAAAAAACTTTTAACCTCAGATTAATATATAAGGTTGGTATAACACGCACAGAAAAATTTTAAGATGATCTGATCAGTGGTTATTGTGAAAAGGTACAGCTGCGGAAATAAAAAAAGTACCACTAGTGATTATTTCAGCCATTAGTCACCCTATAGAATCGGACCTTTTTGAGATTGTGAACAATAAACGTTCTGAGTTAATTGCATGACACAAAATTTGCATAAGGGGCCGTCTTCATATTAAAAATGTCACGAACTTTGAAATTTCCAATAGCAACACCCAATTTTAATAACTTAGAAATGTTAAGCACTCTCGAAAACCCTTAAATCTAAGTTTTTGTTACATTTGAATGAATATTAGATGAGTTATTCAATCGAATCACTTGTGGATCATTTGGGGACAATCTCTAAATGACAAGCAAGCATGCATGCAAGGCAGTCTTTATTTATCAATTACCCATGTAATCTTAAACACAGTCCCCTAAAGGGTAATTAAAAAATATTTTGTGATTTACTCGGCAAATTATGAATAAAAAAATTTTAAAATTGGGATTTCGCTTAAATTTCCTGTCTTGAATTTATTTCTGTAAAAATATTAAGGGGTTTCTATTCATATTTTTTAAAAAAATTAATATAATAATTATTAAAAAATATTAAAATTGTTTTAAATACCCCAATATCGAATGCATTTTGTTTGGGTTATTATAATTTCTTTTCAGTAAAAATTTCGTTTCATTATCTTAATTATTTATAGATTGGGATAGTTTTTTATGCGCAACTCATTTAACATTATGGGACCTAAACTTTGCACGTCTCTAACTCCTCTAATAATGCTTAAAAACTAACAAAATTTGGCATTTTGTATTAACATAGGTCATGGATTTGAAATATGGACTCAAAAAGGGGTGTTGCTATTGGAATTTTTAAAGTTAGTAACATTTTTAATATGAAGATAACCCCTTATGCAAATTTTGTGTCATGCAATTAATTCAGATTGTTAATTGTTTACAATTTCAAAAAGGTCCGATTCTATAGGGTGACTAACGGCAGAAATAATCACTAGTGGTACTTTTTTTATTTCCGCAGCTGTACATTGCAATTGGCCAATTTAATATTACCGATATACAACATACTGAACCCCCTTAATTGATATCCACAATAGGGAAATAATCAATTATGAAAATGGGGTTGTTTCACTTTCTGGATGGTAACAGCTCCCACTCTGTAGTCATTTGTTGCCTGGAATTACTCATGTTTTGGTATTCGAAAATGAGTTTTCTAAGAATATTTTAAGTATGCAATTTTTTTTAGCTAGGCTGGTGGTTGTTCAAAACATTTGTTAAAGAAAGCTTCCATTCTTTTTCACCCTTTTTGATTAGTAAGTGTCTCAATTTTTGATGCATTTGGATTATTCATTCAAGCTACAGACCACTCCGAATAGCGAGCGTTATTTTATAATCACCCTGTAATGTATATATTTTAAATCTCCAACAAATAGTGCTAAGACATATAGTTTAATAAGGCTCAGGAGCTGAGAGGTATAACGTGTCCACCTCATGAGTCAAGGTTTGCGGGTTGGAGCACTGTTTGAGTCGTCAGATTTTCTGGAAGGGAAAATCGTGGGCACTCTTTATCTGATTATGTGGCATTTAAAGGATAAATTAAGTACCCATTTGGCTTGAGTTCTCTTGGCAAAATTAAAACTCGGCATACATTAACATTTACAGAGAGCTCAGGTTCATTCATTGTAATCTGAGCGTCAAAATTGGTACAGAAAGTCACAAAAAAAATGGCACTCAGTTCTGGGGAATATGCAGTCTGCCAAGGCTTAGCCGAAAATCAAGCAATAAAAATTAGATGAACAGATAATGAGAATATTTGATGAATGTGAAATGGAAGCAGTCACGTTGGATACGTATATTTGCTGCGTTTAAAAAATTAAATTTTACGGCAGCTGGCTTCTTTAGTCTTCTACGTTGAACATGAATGTTTCATTCACAATTTCTTAGTTTCACTAGCGGCCACCTGATGAGCCACCGCTTCTTTGATAATATTCATTTTTATTAGTTTAGTTATAAAAACTTTGAAAAAATACTTTATTTACAAATTAATAGATAAAAAAAGCTGGTAGCTCAAAAACGAATAATTATATAAAATTGAAAAAACGAATAAATCGCGATAACTTCAAAAATGACGTGGTTTTTAACGAGTTGTTGGCATTGGTGCTGTAAAGCAACTACATCTTACATCTGATTCAGAAGCTAATTAAAGATCCAAGAAGTTAATTAATAGCATCATGTTTCTCACATAACTCACGCGTACCACCTGAAAATTTCCCGCGTACCACCAGTGGTACACGTATCACCGGTTGGGAACCCCTGGTATTGAACAAAGATTGAACCTTGGGAGGTAAAAGTTAGTTCTCCGAAAAGTATCTCTCTAGTTAAAAAAGTTCTCCGAAAAGAATCCTAGAGAACAAACATTGATATCTGGATGGTATTTGGTTATTAAAACAATTTTTAATGGAATATTCTTGTACCAGCCAACAACAGATATTTAATACAACTGAGTTTATTTGTACCACTAATACTTTTACACCTCCACCACAGCTTAAGTATACAGTATAGAAATGTTCTTCGGGGAAAAGGGTAAATAATTCTCATTTTCTAGTGTGAGAATTGAATAAAAAAATGTAATTCACACTCAATAAACCACTTTATTCGTTATTTCAAGAGGTATTTGTATTAGTTTTTTTTCAGTTAGAGTGTAATATTAATTATTTTTTCTTTCAATTTTGACGTAACAAGGCGCACGAATATCTCAAAGGGGCAGCCAATTAGAGCAGGCGAAATTTCGTCGCTTGCTCTGATTGGATAGGGAGGTTTCACGACGTTTCATACGCGAGTGCGTGCACAACTGCAAAATTTATCTGTGGTGGACGGTAGATCAGAATTCAGCAGCACGCAACGAAACGTACCGCTGTTTTATTTTGAAGAACTGAAACAATTTTCTCAATATCATCACATTTAAAATTTTTATATATTTAATTACAAAACAAAATTGATGGTAGTGTAAAAAAAACAAAAAAAAAAGAACTTATAGTAACTTACATTCAATTAAAAAATCCCAATAAGTCAAAAAGCTCTTTTAATAGAATAACTGCATAATTGAACTAACCCTTTTTTGTCGTGTAGAATATTTGTTTTACTAAAATTAACAAATATATTTTTCTTTTGAGTTAATTATTTTTGTTCAGGTTAATTTACGTGGTTTTCCGAAAAGAAAAAAAAAATACTTGAAATCATGTACAACTTTAAGAACGTTTTTACGTTATGGATACTTAAGGTAGGCGAATACCCCACATTCTAAAGTTTTTACTATTAGTTTAATCTTTTCCAAATTCGGCATAGTGATTTCAAATATAATGAGCAATGCTTTTTAGGCAATTTTTTTTATTTAAATATAATTGATTTATTTTAAACGGTGTTTTACAACTAAAAAAAAGGGTTTTACGCCAACAATTCTAGTATAAAAAGTTTTTCATTAATTTATCTGAAATTTTTTACAGATGCTATTTCAATATATATCTGTGCTAACATCTGGTGCAAATATAGTAGTTATTTTTTAAAAAAAATTCAAGTGTAATTTAATCGAATTTTTTTTTAGTTTAATTCATGACATTTTTCTTAATAACTTCTTTTCTTGTAATTTGTATGTAACTCTAGAGGGTGATTGCATGTATCAGTTCAAAACGGAGAATTTAACAGATAATTAATGTTTATAGGAGGAAAATTCAATATAGTAGACTTGTTAGCGTAAACCTCTTCTTTTTTTAGTAAAAAAAACACCTTTTAAAATAAATAAATTATACTTAGATAAAAAAAATGCCTAAATAGCATTGCTCATTATGTTTGAAATCACTTTGCCAAATTTGGAAAAGATTAAAGTAATAGTAAAAATTTTAGAATTTGGGGGAATTTTGGGTATTCGCCTACCTTAACACTATAGATGTTTCAGCTCGCAGCAGATATTTATTACAAATGAATTTATTTATATTGCTAGTACTTTTTGTTCTGATTTCAGCTGCACACAATTAAACGTACCGCTGATTTAATTAGTAGCAAAAAATTTGATATTAAAATCTTTAAATGATATACACAATTGTGCGATAATCAATTATAAAAATGGGATTGTTTCACGTCGCGGATAAAAACAGTTCCCACTGTTTTTGTCATTTGTTGCCTGGAATTACTGATATTTTGGTGTTCGAAAATGAGTTTTCTAAGAATATTTTACTTATGCAATTTTTTGAATGCTTGCTGTGCTGTTGGTTGTTCAAAACATTTGTTAAAGAAAGCTTGTATAGAAACAAAAAAAAATCTTTTCATATTTATCGGTTATTTTGAGAGTGAATTCGAAGCAACCAATGAAATGGCACACGTGAAACCGAAGCAACCAATGAAATCGCTGTATACTTAAAAATGAAAACAAGAGAGTTACATTATCTGAAACATTCCCATTACGTTAATCAGTCGAAAGATATTAAAAAGCGGTACCCAAATAGGTAAAACATTGCTTGAAGATTCAACAGTTTGAACAATAGAACTTTTTGGAACAATTGAAATAAGCTAAGAAATTTTTGCAAATTATGTTTCATAAGTTCTTTCAGTCTCTTTCATTTGTATTCTTACTGCTATAAGTGCTTATTTGGGCTGTTTGGGTTGGTTGGTTGACATATATTTTCAGGCTTGAGTGGTTGGTCAGATACCCGCCTATGAACCTTCGTCAAGTAAGACAGATGCTGCCATCTATCGCTCGCCGCCTCCACAATTTAGACATAGGGAAATAGTCTCCAGGGACCTGTACCCGTGAGAAACTGCGCAATGACCGCCCACAGGACTTTCGGACCCAACCGATTTAACGAGCAAGTACTCCGCATATACTCGGGGGATCTTCAGCGACCAGGATTCGATCGCGGGACCTTTCGATCCGGAGATCGAGACTCTGACCACAAGGCTCCCCACAGCCCCTTATTTGAGTGATTTAACTATAATTGATTTCGGTTTGATAAAACGAACAGTTAAAATTTTTTAACAGCTTGATTTCGTAATAGTATATAAGTTTCCATAATTAAAATAAATACAATGAAAAAGTTTTACTTGAAGCATTTGCATAGAGAGAGCGTTATGTTTTCCAGTTTTAAAGGATTTTTTTTTAATTTTGGGTTTTTGAAAAATGCGAAGTGCCCCAATAAATAGTCAAACGTCCGCATGAAGTGTATATTTTAAGGCTCCAACAAATAGCATCAAGATATATAGATGGATAAGGCTCAGTGGCTGAGAGGTATTACGTGTCCGTTTCATAAGCACGTCAGATTTTCTGGATGGGAAAATCGTGGGCACTCATGTTATGTCTTACGATTATATGGCACTTAAAGGATCCATTGAGTACCCATTTGGCTTGGGTTTTCACAGCAAAATTAAAACTCGGCATACCTTAACATCCACAGAGAGCTCAGATTCAATGTAATCGGAGCGTCGAAATTGGTATCGAAAGTCACATAGAAACGGCACTCAGATCTGGGGAATATGTCGAGTCTGCAAAGGCATGAGACGCCAATCAAGCACTAAAAAAATAGATGAATAGATAATGAGAATATTCTGTGGATGTTAAGTGGAAGCGATCAGACAAATAATGTATTACTCATTGTTCTAAGTTCTCTGAATGTTATTTTATATTGATTACTATCAGAAGCAAAACAAACGTTGCAACTAAGTTGCTAGTGAAGTATTTACCAAACAATTAACAACATTCTATTAGACGTCTTCCTTATGTTAGAAAAAATTCTTCAAAACATATTTAAATGAGATTTTTCCTCCTGTTTTTAGAGAATGAAAAAATGTTAAGAAACATTTTTTCTTTTTGCCACTATTTGCTACACCGTATACGCAGAAAAGAATTTTTGTTGAGTTTACGAAAAGTTGTTTTTTCAGCTATTACAAGTTGTGTTGGAACTATACAAAAAGGGTATTGTGAACCAATAATAATGCATGGCTTACATAATGAAAAAATTGTGTTGGAAGCTCAGAACGCTGTAAAAAATGTTAATTTTACAGAAAAATACCATATATATCGTATTTTTCAGTAACTAGTTACATAAACAGTAACAGTTTGCAGTATTTTTCTGTAACTAGTTACATGAACAGTAACAGTTTACAGTATTTTTCAGTAGCTAGTTTCAGAATCAGAAACAGCTTACAGTATTTTTCTGTAACTAGTTAGGGAAACAGTAACAATTTATAGTATTTTGAAAACCAAGAGTGTCAAATTTTTAAAAATTAAAAAACAATTGAAGTTGTAGGCAACACATTTAGCGTCGATTTCAATATTTACCGTACCTGTATTGAGAAAGTTCTAATTAACTCAAAAATTTCCGCTAACACTTGAGAAAATATCTGTAATAATACCGTAAATACAGGGTGGTAAAAAATAACGCTCGCTATTCGGAGTGGTCTGTAGCTTCAATGAATAATCTGAATGCATCAAAAATTGAGACACTTACTAATCGAGAAGGGGGAAAAAGAATGGAAACATAAAAAAGATGGAATCCTAAAAAATAATAAAAAAAAAAGAATAATCATAAAAACAAAGTCGTCTCTTGACCGGGTTTTAAATTACGAGGCGTCGTCAATTATGGCCAATTACGGCCAACACAGCTAATTATGCCTCGTAATTTAGAACCCTGGTCAAGAGACTAGTTTGTTTTTTATGATGCCATTCTTTCCCCCTTCTCGATTAGTAAGTGTCTCAAAGTTTGTTGCATTTGGATTATTCATTCAAGCTACAGACCACTCCGAATAGGGAGCGTTATTTTATAACCATACCCTGTACAATATTTTTAACGTCTGGTGTAAAAGCATTCGATTATCTTGACATTGCCGGCGCTTTTATTTGTACAGCAAATAATTACCGGAGGTGGTGCGTGTGAAGCAGATATTTATTATTTTATTATTATTTTGTTACGAGTGGCTCGCTAATTAGCATTCCACTGTTATTTAATTGTGATAATTATAATACCAGACACAAATAACTTTAAAAAAATTGTTTTACATATATTTTTTAAACTAAAAAAGTGGTATTGTTAAACCGTTTAAATTATTCCTAATTTATCTAAAAACTGGTGAAATATATAATAGCTATTTTTTCCTATGGGAATATTTCATATGATGTCACGCGCTCCATAGTGGAATGTCATTTTTTTTGTTGTTTTCTTTTACAAAGTGTTGAAACAATCTCATTGTTTTTTTTTATAACGCTACACTCTTAAAACAAAAGAACGAAATCCACTCATATAGGATATGTGCATTTTCGACACTGGAAAGGAGTGAAAATTAACTCAGACTGAGTTAGAATTACTCGTTTGGAGTGATCCTGTCGGAGTTTTAACTAAAAAAAGAGTGAAATCCACTCAGGAGAAGTGCATTTTCGACACTGAAAAGAGTGAAAATTGACTCAGACTGAGTTAATTTCACTCGTTTGTTTTAAGAGTGTATCCGAACTGGGATTTCAATGTTTTTTTTTGTTTGACAAAGTGTTGAAACAAGCCTATTGTTTTAATTCAAAACAATGGTATTCGGAAAATGTTTTTCGTTTTTTCTTTTAAAAATAAAAAAAAAACTATTGATGATTAACAATTAATAAAATTTAAATTATTTTTCAAAAGTACTGAATTATTAGAAATTGCGTTAAAAATAAAATATTGGTCATGTTTCTGGCCTTGAGTGGCAACAGCTGAACAGCCGAATGTAAAATAATTTCTTGCGGCCGTGGGTAGCCTAGTGGTTGAGGTCTCGTTCTCTGAATCGGAAGGTTCAGCGATCGAGTCCCAGTACCTCTGAAGACCCTCCAGGGTTAGGTTAGGTTTGAATTATCGTCGCACTAGAGCTGCACGAGGGCTATTGGCGACGGGCGTCGTATTTTAGAACCACAGTCAGATGACGAGCCAACACCTGAATAGGCACCCAACGCTACAGTTAAGGGCGACATCGTACGCAGCGTTAGGACTTTGAAGGATATTTAACGTGCACTCCTTTACATGGGGTATTATTCGTCGGACATTTTTGGCTGCACGAGCCGTTTCTAAGTCGGTAGCAATTTTGACGATTCCCGAACCCGAACCTGGGACCTTCCGCATGCTAAGCGAGTGCTTAACCGACTGGGCTCCCCAGCCCTTAAGACCTTCCAGGCACAGACAAGAATCTAAACAGACTGCGCATTTACGTAGGTGAATGAGGCGAAAAGTCTCCACCCCCCTGACGTAGTAACAAATTAATCTGGTAGGGGCGCTACAAGTGTAGTCGTTTCTTGGCTGCCTATTTTCAGCTCTTTAGGAGCTTTAACGTAGCTAATAACGCTTCGTAATTTGAAAACCTGGTCATACTGTTTTTGCCTGGTTTGAAACATTTTTAACTGCTTATTTTTAACTCCCAAAAGCGGATTTTAGCACAGCTATAAATGTCTCGTAGCTCGTGTAATTTTCGCTTTTCTTAGTGGACTGCGGCACTTGACCAGGGTTCTAAATTACGAGGCGTCATTGACTGTGTTAAAGCTTCAAAAGAAGGCTAGAAATAGGCAGCCAGAAACCATTCCGTGAATGGGCTTGTTGTTTACGTGGGATCTGGCAACAGCTCCGCGGTCTAATTTGCACTTTTCTCGAAGCACTTTTTTTTTTCCGAAATTGAGTTTTCTAAGAATAATTTAATTTAGTTGTTATATTTTGAAATTACAACTTCTTGCTGTGCTGTTGGTTGTTTTAATAATTTAACAATGATAACTTGCATCAAAAGAAGTTAGAATAATTGGTTTAAATATATAACAACTATAATATTCTTAGATAATTCTATTTGGAATACCAAAGCAAATAGAATGCAAAAGTAATTCGAGAAAAATGAAAACAAGACTGTGGAGCTGTTGCTAGTTCCCACGTGAAACAAGCCTTGTTATTTTATTTAAAAAGTGAATATATTATTTATATATTTACTGAAATATATGATAACTACTGTTATAATATTTTATATATGATAAAGAAAAATTATAAAATTTAAGTAAATATGCAAACAGAAATTACCACAAAACAATGAAAAAGAATTTTAAACCTTTAATTTACAATTCCAAATTTTACATCTTTAAAAGGGTTTTTTGTATTGAAAATTATAAATATTCAATTTAACTTTTCAAAATATTATTAGAATATGTTTTTCAGCAGAAAGGAATTAGCAATAATGAGACCGCATCTCAAAATAATAAGTATGTAGATAAATTTGCAATTAATTATCAAGTTTTAAAGTTAATAAAGCATTTACAAGTTTCGAATTCGGTGTTTACAAGTTTTGAAATCTTAAATATAGTAGTTTTTCCTTCAATGGCTTTTCCTTGTTACAAAAACATTAATATTTCCTTTGCTTATTATTCTATAACACAGTCAATTATAGTTTGTATAATATCAGAACATACAAGAAGCTAGAAATAATGTTATTACAAATAAAGTGTCTGATTATAAAATGTTTTTTTTTCTCAAATAAATTAGAGTTCGCTTCTAGAGCAAGTAAAAATAACTCAATTTCTCTAAATAGTCCAATGATTTAGGGGGAGGGGAATCTGAATAATTTACAGTCTACAAGTTCTTTACGGAAAAAGGCATAATTTCTGATAAATGTATCAAAACATTGTTTAATCATTAGTAAATGTATTGCGGCACTTTTGTAATCACAAACTTATACAATGAAGGAAAACAAATGCAAAATATTTATTTTTTAAAAATAAAGTGAGATATATTTTAAAAAATAATAACCAAATAAAAAAAATAACTACCCATCCAAAAAACAGTCAACTAAAAAACATGTTAACAACATCTCAATTCTAGAATAACATCATAAAACCAAAATATCTTTTAAGTATTTTTTATATTCAGCTTAGTAATATAAAGCAAAATTGTATTCGTAGGTACCTACACTGTATGCTAAATTTTTTACTCAGAGTAATATATTTAAAAATAAACATATATAGGGAGAGTCATGCAAGTAATTTTGTACAATTCAAGGAATAATTGGCGAAGTAGGTGCACTTGAGTAGGTGTTCCAACAAATCAGGTGTTAATTGGCCCTTTGGAGATGGAGGTTATGGAATGAGTTTTCACACAAATAAGCTCAACTATTTCTTCATCCTATGAAGAAAAAGCTTTTTTAAACACAACACATCAAAATTATGAATAAAAATCCACAAAATTTTTAAAATGCTCTAAAGCGAAGCAATTAATTTACAATATGTATTGTCAGACCTTAAATTTTAATAGCCAATATATCAGGAGGAGGAATATTTCATATTTAGTGAAATGAAATAGTAAGTTTTGAATCAAAAAGTGCTTATTATATGGAAACATCAGCTCTAACTATACAGCTAAACAAGATTTTTTTTTAAAAAATTAAAGAATAATTAGGTATAAAAACAGGTAACATTTGACATAAATTAAAAAGTAAACAATTTAATGAAATGTATCTAATGATTTTTATCTAATGATTTTTGGAAACTGTAAAATTATCCTGCCTAAAAAATTTATTATTTTGGGAGTAAAAATTCCTACAAATCTGGTGGTAACTGGTTCATTCCTATATATTTAGAAGGGATCATTAGGGAGCACCTGAGTAGGCACCCAACACAACCATATTGCATCTATCATATTTAATGTGCACTCCCTCTACACCGTTACATTCAATGAACATTTTAAGCTGCACGGGCCGTTTATAGGTCATCAGTTAGGTTATTTGTTTAAAACATAGTTTTAAAAACTAACAACAATAATATTTTAACTCTACATATATCTTAACTTATTTAATAAAGTTACACGAAAAAAATTTCAACTCATTTAATAGTTAATAACGTTTAATTATTTTAAATAAAAAATAATTACCGACGACTAAAAAAAAACAGATGCTTTAGGTATGTTAAGCTACACATATCAATAATTTTCAATACAAAAATGACCAATCCTTCTTAAGTGATCGAGCATTTAGCGCTGATGAAAGAAAACTTACAAGAATATTTGAATAAATAAAATATTTAACACACTTACCTATCAATATCCTTGGGAACATAAAAGAATTTCATTAAATAAATAAAAAATATGTGTTTTGACGAGAAAAGAACGCAACAAAAATATTTTTCTCCAGGCCTCTCTCGAGTCGCAATTTTCTTCTTCTCCGCAATCCATTTCAAAAGTAGCGCGCAAGCGCGCATTCATTTATCCAAGTTTGAGCATAATTAGTACAAGTTGCGCGCGCACCTTGGAGTCGCGCGCAGTTTTAACCAGTGACGTGTCAATTAGTTCGAAATTAATCCGCTGGATGGCTGGTGACGTCACTCTCTCAAAAAAAATTCCGATTGGACTGTCTGTTTACGATTATTGTCTGTGCTTCCAGGGACATGCCTAAATTGTGGAAGTAGCACGCGATAGATGGCAGCATCTGTCACGTATGTGTGTGTTGTGTCTGTCTTATTTAACGAAGGTTTATAAGCGGGTCTCTGACCAAGCACACGAGCCTGGAACTATGTCTACCAACCAACCCATTTAAATTCTTATCCAAGCCTCTATTGGTGAATCAATGTCACGTGGAAACAAAACACCAATCGGAGTACCGTTCGAAAGAACTATCACGAATGATCGCTAGAAGGAAATACGTCATCTGAAACAATCGCATTATACAAACGGAATAATTATGCGCTATGAAAAGTACAAAGAAACGGCAAAGTTTTATACAAAATTTCTTCTACTGAAGGAAATGTATCAGATCCGAAAGTAGCAGTATTGTCCCGCCTTACTGGGAACCCGTTAACTTCACATTGCTTCCTTTTAGAGGCATGCTTACTTGTGAAAATACACTCAATATCTAAACTAAATTCATTTCGTGTTGGCGCATGAGCAAGAAAAAAAAAAAAGCAAATATTAACAGTGAATGGCGTCAAGCAACTGTTACGGCCCGGTTGTTGTGTTTTGAAGCCCTTTTATGGTCTGCCTACTTATTTAAATACACTCCAAATCAAAACAAAATTATATTCATGTTGGCGCATGCGCACTTAAACAGCAAACACAAATAGAGGATGGCCACAATCCCCCGTTTCAGCCTGGTTCATGTATTTTCAAGCCCTGTTATGGTCCCACACTCCCACGTGGATGACGTTTTTTGAAACTAATAATATAAATTAAAAAAATCACAATCAAATATGAAAAATTTATGCCTCAGGTGCACACTTAGGTATTAAAAGTAATCGGTATCAAAAATTTTGTATTTTTTAGAGCAGTCTAAGTAGGTCTTTTGATATCCACAGGCATACACACACACAGACTCTTTCTTTTATAATTATATAGATACAATTAAAAAATAAAACAAATAGTCTTAAAGTTCTCTATTCGTGGTGATCGAAATTAAAATTAACGAATCGCGTTTGAGTCTGTGAATAAATTGGTATCAAAAAGAATTCTAAAAAGATATTTCATTCAATTTAACCGGCAATATATGTTATTAAAACATTTCCATTAGTTGCAACACAAAATGCATTGAAATACAAAGTAGCGATCAAAACGTTAATAATTTGAGAACAAAAATTCAATTTCTGTATTTCTTTTATAAAGAGAAAATACATGAGTGTCAATTTTGAGGAAATATCGGAAATAAAACTGTAAGTACGTTATTTTTCACGTCTAGTGTAAAAACACTCTTCGATCTTGATATTGCCGGCACCATTATTTGTTCATATAGCAATAATTACCGGAAGCAGTGTGTGTGAAGCAGACATTTTGTGTTGCTAGTGGCTAGCTAATTAGCATGCCACTGTTACTTAATTTGATTACCAACAACAGGCATCGAGACAGAATTTTTTTAAAAAAATATTTTAACACATATTTTTCAAACAAAAAAAGTGGCATTATTAAACGGCTGAAATTATTCTCAATTTATTAAAAAATTGGTGAAATATATAATAATTATATAATCCTTTGATATAATTATATATTTCTTATGATGTCACGATCTCCATAGTGGAATGTCATTGATTTTTTTGTTTTCTTAGTGTTGAAACTCTCATGGATTTTTTATAACGTCTCGCGATCAGATTTGGGATTTCATTGGTTGTTTTGTTTTCTTTGACATTGACAAAGTGTTGAAACAAGCCTATTGTTTAAATCTAAAACATTGTTATTCGGAAAATGTTTTTCGTGTTTTCTTTTAAAAAATGTATTTAACTATTTATGATTAACAATTAATAAAATTTAGATTATTTTTCAAAAATACAGAATTATTAGCAATTGCGTTAAAAATAAAATATTGGTCATGTTTCTGGCCTTGAGTGGCAACAACTGAGTGTAAATAAATTCTTTCCCAAGCTTCTATTGGTGAATCAATGTCGGAAAACGTTTGAAGGAACTATTACGAATGATAGCTAGAAGGAAATACGTCATCCGAAACAATCGTATTATGCATACGAAATAATTATACGTAATGAAAAGTACAAGAGAAAGGCAAGCTTTTATATTCTATTTCTCTCAACAGAAGGAAATTATATCAGAGTTGAAAGATTATTTTATGATTTTAAGGAAATGTAACTCAAATAGCCTTCAAGTTCATTATTGATTATGATCGAAATTAAAATTAACGAATCGCGTTTGTGGTTCGTGAATAAATTGGTATCAAAAAAGGAATTCTAAAAAGATATTTCATTCATTTAACCGGCAATATATGTATATGAAAACATTCACATTAATTACAGCGCAAAATGCATTGACATACAAGGTAACGATCAAAACGTTAACAATTTGTGAACAAGAATTCCACTTTGTAATTTTTTATAAAGCGAAATTACATGGGGGGGGGGGGGGGGGGGGGGGAGTGTCAAATAAAAAAAAATAAACGATTGGAGTAGTGGGCAACAAAATTTTGCTTCGATTTCAATATTTTCCGAAATTGTATTGAGAAAGTTCTAATTTATTTAAACATTTCCGCCAATACTTGAGGAAATATCGGTTATAAAACTGAAAGTACGTTATTTTCCTCGTCTGGTGTAAAAGCAGTCTTTGACCTTGACATTATTTGTACAGCAATAATTACCGAAGGTGGTGTGTGTGAAACAGATCTTTGTTTTACGAGTGGCTAGTTAATTAGCACAAGCCACTGTTATATTTAATACGATATTTTACGATTTACTGACACAGTTTTTTTTTAAAAAAAATATTATGAAGGTATTTTTTAAACAAAAAAAGTGGTATTAATAAATGGTTGAAATTATTCTTAATTTATTTAAAAAGTGGTGAAATATATAAAACTTATTCTCCGATTGTTGAAACTTAGTTTGTTGAAAGTTCTAATTTATTAAACAAATTCAGCCAATACTTGAGGAAATATCGGTAATAAAACTGTAAGTACGTTAATTAGCATGTCACTGTTATTTAATTCGAACTGCACCAATTTCGGTCACTGATGTTTTAAAAAAATTATTTTACAGATATTTTTTAAACAAAAACAAGTGATATTATTAAATGGTTGAAATTATTCATATTATTAAAAATTTAGTGAAATGTATAATACTTATAATCCCATTGTTGAATCTTGAAAGATTGTTGTTCGGAAAATGCTTTTTGTTTTTAAATGTTTTTTCTAACAACTAAAGATTGTATTAATGCAATTTAGGTTATATTTTGTTAGTTATACTGAGCTGTTACAAATCGTGATAATTATTTAATGGCTATGCACACAGAAAAATTATAAGTAATAAAAAGTACAGACAATTTACAAACTTTTATTTTTACCTTACCCTTACCTATCAAACTGTAGAACCGTTACTTTAAAGTTGAATAATCCACCTTGGAATTTTATTAATTACGCTTGATTGTCAGAATGAAAAATTTTTTTACAGACGAAATTTTTCTACCGGTTTCAAAATCTTAAAACCAAAAAAATATGTATTTGTTTCCTAATCCATTCTTCAAAATTAAGAAATTATACATAATTGTTAAAAATTAATGAATATTATAATATAAATATGTATCTAATAATGATAACAATAATACAAAATAAAAATTGTACATAATCAATAATTTATTTAACTAACGTTATCTCTATGGATGAAACTCTAGTACTATCGCCATGGTCGTACACCATTTTTTAAGGTTTTTTTTAGCAACAATTAGTAATTAAATCGGGATAACAATTCAATTATTAAACCTAAGGAATAATAAATAATTTTAAAAAAATTTAGTAACAATTAGTAGTTATACCTAATTGTTAAAAATTGAGATAGAAATTCAATAATTAAACCTAATGAATAATAAAGATAAAAATAAATAATTCAAAATAAAAAAAATCTACAGGATCAATAATTTATTGCAATTAACATTGCTCGAATAAATGAAACTCGAGTACTTTTGTCATGGTCAAGAACATGTTTTTGGATTTAGTCTAATATAATTAGAAGGATAATTATAATTTTCCTTGAACTTGTAAAACAATAAATCTTATAGTTATAAAAATATTACAGAATCAATTAAATTAAATTTGTCAGTAACAAGACGTGTGTAAAAGAGATATTTGTTTTACGAGTGGCTAGCTAATAAGCATGCCACTGATATATAGCGTTTAATTTTTTTTTTCAAACTTAATTAAGAATTTTTTTTTTAAATATTAAAATTTATTTTTAAAACAAAAAAGTGGTATTAATTAACTGTTGAAATTATTCTTAATTTACTGTTATTCAGAATTTTTGTTTTAACATTTTTTCTAATAATTAAAGATTGTATTAATAATATCTAGATTATATTTTGTTAGTTATACAGAATTGTTATAAATTGTGATGATTATTGAAAAACCAATTAGTCTCATTATAACAGGAAACTTGAGAAAACCATTGCTACGGAGTTGAATAATCCCATTTAAATCATTTTATTTGTTTCGATACGGTCTACTTTATCCAAAGTAACACAGAACTATTTTAAAACGTAAACAAGGTCAAATACTTTTATTATCTGTCAAATGACAATACCCTTCTATATAACAATGGAAAAAAATATATATCAAGACAACATCACAGAGATGTATCGATTTGAATTTATTCATTTTAAATAAACAATTTTTTAAACAATAATTATTAAAAACAAAACATTCCTTTTTAAGAAAAAAAATTCACTGACCTTTCGTATAAAGAAGCGGCTAGGAGCGTATTCAGTGAAGCGACCAAACGGCGAATGAGGAAATGCAGATAAACAAGTCAATTTGAAGAGGTAACACGTGGTAGTCAATCAGGTTTGGGGAATTTGATGGCGCCATCTGTCAGAAGTATACGGAACTAAAAGATGGCCTTGGATATTTTTTGTTTTGGTTGAAACTGTTGCACTAGAGCTACGCGAGGGCTTTGTGTTAGGGTTACTTTGAAATATCGTCACTCTAGAACTATACGAATGGATTTGATACAGGGCAAAGGTTGGGTTGAACTATCGCACACTGGAGCTACGCATGTGCCTTTGTGTAGTAGCGTAATCGTTTCCGGCTGCCTATTTCTAGCCACCATTAGGAGCTTTAACACAGCCAATAACGCCTTGTAATTTTGTATCCTGGTCAAGTGACGAGGTCAACACCTGAGTGGGCACCCAACGGAACTTCGAGCGACATCGTACGCTGACTCTTTGTGTTAAGGTTACTTTGAATATTGTCACTCTAGAGCTATACGAAGGGCTCTGGTATAGGGTAAAGGTTGGGATGAAATATCGCACACTAGAGCTACACGAGGGCCTTTGATGGTTTAGGATTAGAATCAATAACCGTGCACTAGAGTTACACTAGGGCCTTTAGTGTCGGGTTAGGGTTTGGTTGAATTATCGTTGCACTAAGATACACGGGAGCTATTGGGAATATTCGTAGTAATTTAGAACACAGTCAAGTGATTAGACGACACCTGAGAAGGCACCCAAAGCAGTAGGCGGCGTTGGGACTTAAAAAAGCGCCTTTAACGTGCTTTTCCTCTACTAGGCGTATTATTCATCCTACTTTATGGCTGCACAGACAGTTTATAGGTAGCCAATTATTTTGCCAATAGCCGGACACGAACCAGTGACCTTTCCGAATTCAAGACAGCAGACAGCGCCTTTTCGACCGAGTTTAACTTCTGTATATTTATGAGAAAGCTTTCTATCATACACAGCAAATTCATAAAATTTAAAAACTTTTTTGCTGGTTTATTAGATAGTTTAATTTTAAGCCATAGATGTATATTGTAAAATATTCTCCAATTGTTAATATTTCTGATATTAAGCAGTTTTTTGGGGGGTTAAGAAGTTAATAAAAGTACTTCCGACACATAAAAAATACATTTATTACTTTTTAAGTGTTAAAGCTCATTTTGATAGTTGCTGATAAAAATGTCAAGTTGTGAACTTTAAAAACATAAAAAGTTAACTATAGTTAAAAAAAAGTTTTTGCTTTATAAATGTTTATTAGTTTAGTAACCTTTATTTTGTTATAGGGGACACTCATTTCAAAAAATAAAACAGCAAACTTATTATTGTTTTTTCCCATTATTTACATTCTTCACATGTAGTGTAATATTAGTTTAAATTAAATGATTTTTAGAGTATGCATATTAGAATATTATAAACTTGCGATGTCTCTAAGCAAAAAATATATTACTGTTACTTCCATATCCAAAGGGCTAGAAATCTCTGAAATTAACTTATTTTCTAACAGAGATTAAAAAAAAACCCGGCAGATGAAGGCAAGATAACGAGGTTGGGGTCAGAGTTGGGAAAATTTTAATGGCAAGAACAATTAAAGATTAACAATTAATTAATTGTTAAATGTAACCACAACAACTAACAATTCATCAATTGTAATTGTGGAAAACTGTAAATAACTATGGTAAAAACAATTAACAATTAATTAATTGTCAATTGTTAATTTTGATTAAAAATAACAACCTCACTGTTTTATTCGTCTTAAGTCACTTACAGATTAGTTTTTCTAAATCTGTACTCATTTTGTTTTAATGCACAAAGCTAATTGCTAGTTTTAATTGTGAGATACAATTGAAATACGTTAATCAAATTAATTGCAAGGTGTTATTAAAAGTTCAATTGCGATTGATTTAATTGTAATTAATGCAATTGCAATTACTTTTTAGTCAATTAGCAAGATAATTGACAAATTAGTTGATAAATGCGGTCAAACTAAATACGAAAATCACAATCCTTGTAACTACCTCTACTTCAATGAAACAAAATCAAAACACAAACTCAATCTAAATAAAAAAACACACAAATTAAGCTATGTATATATAGATTATCTTAACTTTAAGGGATATATTTTTAAGCAAATGTGGAAAATTTGAAACAACCAGTATTTTTTAATAAAAAATATATTTATTATATTAAAATCCTTTTTAATTAATGAGGTTTCTATTCATGTTGAAATTTATGAAGTGGTTGAGGTATCTTAGCCACAAATAATAATATGGTTGCGAAACCATTTGGAAAACGACCTGATGCATGTTCAGACCAGAGACATAAAATAGAATGGACTGCGCTTCAATAGTAAAGCAGCTTAGGGATGGAAAACCAAAACCGGTTTTCAAAAAATCGGTGGTCCCGGTTTTGACTGAAAAACGGTTTTTTCTATGAGGCCGTTGTGAACCGGGAACCGGTTTTTTAGGGAAAAACCGATGGAAAATGGAAAACCGGTTTTGTCTAAAAAACCGCCATCCCTTGAAAATTAGCATTATGTCCTAAACATCACAAATCGCCAAGAGGAGAAAGGTTGCTATATATGGCAACTTAACGCTACCGTTTCGTTACGAACTATTCCTAATTGTCGACAGACCTGAATACCAGCTGGCAAGCCAGAAGTGGTTACTTGCATCTATTATAAAGTCACGTGGGTTTCTACCAATCACAGCCGCTTGGTGTTTTTAAATGTTTTTGCAGATGATTTTTTAAGCATTGTTGGTATTTTGCTATTTTGGCTTTTATAATAAATATTTAATTACATTATTTTAATCTCTGAGCATGTTAACAATCGTGAATGTGACTCTTAATTCAGTAACGTTTTGTGCAAGATGCCAAATGCTTGTGCAATTCCTAATTGTAAAGAGGGGTAAAAAAAAAATGGATTTGTCACACCCTTCACGGGTAAAATTTATTTAGTTCTGCATACTTTTAGTAATTGTGTGTTCAACATAAACTATAATTTCTATAGAGGGAATTTATTCTAAAAGCTCTTTTATACTGAAGAATCATATTCATGATTAAATCAACTCTAATTATAATAAATATTTTGGGTCAAGTCAATTAAATTAATGATCTGAACATTGACAGCTTAGAAGTAGAATATTTTTTGTACAATTTGGTCAAAAAGAAACCTGTTTTGCAATCGTAGTTTTTGAGTTATTTATATTTAAAGAGTAGAACATTTGTTGAATTTGGAATATATTGATGTGTTTTAGAAAGTTGATTTATTCCAGGTGAAAAAAAGGAAGAAGCAATATTTCAAAAAAAAAAAAAGATTTTTTTTAAAAATCAGACCTTTAGAACGAAAGTTGTAGAGACGGCTGAAAATATTCACCATGTCAATAACCAACTTATACTACAGCAACACTCATCAAAAACCTACAAATGTTCTTTTAAATTAATTTTTAATAAAGAGTCCACATTCAATTGTTCAAGTAATCTTAAATCGACGCACAAAATCAAAGGAATAATCTGATATTTATTAAGAAGATCTTAAAAAACTAGCGATTCATCCTTGCTCCTTTCCAAGCTTCTTTATCATAACATGAGATTGTCGGCCTCTGTGTTCAGGTCGTTGTGGAAAAACTCGCCAAATGGTAAACTCGCCATAGATGCTAGCCAAACGCGACGCAGTCATGTGACTGTTAGTTAGATTGGTTGGTTGGTTGATATACATATATTTTCAGGCTTGTGTGCTTGCTCAGAGAGCCACTTATAAACCTTCGTCAAGTAAGACAGTCACAACAAACACACTCACATGCACACATATAGGTGACAGATGCTGCCATCTATCACCACACAATTTAGACATGTCCCTGAAGGGGAGGGAAATAGTCTCCAGGAACCTGTACCCATAGTAAACTGCGCAATGACCGACTACAGGACTTTCGGTTTGGTTTGGTTTGAATTATCGTCGCACTAGAGCTACACGAGGGCTATTGGCGACGGGCGTCGTATTTTAGAACCACAGTCAAGTGACGAGCCACACCTGAATAGGCACCCAACGCAACAGTTAAGGGCGACATCGAACGCAGCGTTAGGACTTTGAAGGATATTTAACGTGCACTCCCTTACACGAGTATTATTCGTCGGACATTTTTGGCTGCACGGGCCGTTTATAGGTCGGCAGCTATTTTGGCGATGCCCGGACCCGAACCTGGGACCTTCCGCATGCTAAGCGAGTGCTTAACCGACTGGGCTCCCCAGCCCCTAACAGGACTTTCGGACCCAACAGATTATATACTCATAGGTCATAACAGATTATATAACAGCATATACTCGGTAGGTCTTTAGTGGCACCGGGATTCGAACTCTCGACCTTTCGATCTCGAGACCGATATCTTGAAAACAGGGCTCCCTACAGCCCTGTTAGTTAGATGATGAGGACACTTTAGGTTTGCCAATGCGCAGTCCATTCTATGTTATGTCTCTGGTTCAGACTCCACAGAGCGCATGGATTTACTATCTCTATGGTCAAAAACTCTAAACATCGACTATTACACGTGTTAGGTTAGGTTAAGTTTGAATATCATCGCACTAGAGATACACGACGGCTATTGGCGACGGTAGTCGTATTTTAGAACCACAGTCAAGTGACGGGCCGACACCTGAATAGGCACCCAACGCAACCGTTGAGGGCGACATCGCAGGCAGCGTTAGGATTTTGAAGGATATTTAACGTGCACTCCTTTACACGGGATATTATTCGTCAGACATTTTTGGCTGCATGGGCCGTTTATAGATCGGCAGTTATTTTGGCGATGCCCGAACCTGGGAACTTTCGCATGCTGGGCGAGTGCCTAACCGACTGGGCTCCCCAGCCCTGTGTTTACATAGGATGAATTGATTTATTCCAAAGACTCACTCAAAATTCTTTCGTGAAATAGTCGTAAGCAAAAACTCGAAATCCATTGATACTTCAATGCAAGGAGATGGAGTTGTATAACTCTTGCGCTGACGCGCTTGCAATTTGGAAAACGACCTGATGTTCAGACTCTACAGAGCGCATTTATTTTCTAACTCTATGGTCAAAAACCCTAAACATCGACTATTCGACGTGGATGCGATTCAGACCCGTTGACTTTCATGACAACTTGATAGTTTGCGTACTGATTTAAGGTAGGCGAGTACCCAAAATTCTAAAATTTTTACTATTACTTTAATCTTTTCCAATTTGACATAGCGATTTCAAATATAATGAACAATGTTTTTTGGGCATTTTTTTAATGTAAATATAATTGATTTATTTTAAACTGTTTTTCAACTAAAAAAAGGGGTTTACGCTAACACCTTTAAGCAAAAAAAGTTTTACATTAATTTATCTGAACTTTTTTTACAGATGCTATTTCAATATATATCTGTGCCATGAACCTCTAATATCTGGTGTAAATATACAAGTTTTTTAAAAATGTTCAAGTGTAAGTTAATCGAAATTTTTGTGTGTGTGTTTAATTTATAACATTTTTCTTAATAACTTTTCTTGTAATTTGTATGCAGCTCTAGAGGGTCATTGCATGCATCAGTTCAAAACGAAGAATTTAACACATTAAAGTTTATAGGATGAAAATTCAATGTAGTAGACTTGTCAGCGTAAACCTCTTTTTTAGAAGAAAAACACCGTTTAAAGTAAATAAATTAATATAAATAAAAAAAATGCCTAAATAGTATTATTCATTATATTTGAAATCACTATGCCAGATTTGGAAAAGATTAAAGTAATAGTAAAAATGAGAATTTTGGGTATTCGCCAACCTTAATTGCAATTTAGTTACAAAGCAAAAATACCAAAACTCTTGATAATCCTAAAATGTCGCCAGTGTTCCATTACTATATTATTTTACTAAGAAAGTACAATTTGGATCTAAGGAAAAAATGTGGCCTCTCATTACTGCAACAACCAATCACTTATGATCGATAAAGTATTTTCTTTACGCTGTAAATAATACTATTACCCTATAAATATTCAATAACTTTGAGATAGCTGTAAACATTAAAATTTAAACCGTTTGGATTTGTTTTACAAAGTATTTATTGCACTAGTTTGAAACATTGCATGTCCAGTACAAAATAAACAATTTCTTAACAAGATTTTTCTACACAATACATAAAAATAAAGGATTCTCCTAAGTCGCCAATAAACTAGAAAATTAACAAGGATTTAAATGGCTAAAACTTAATTCTTACATTGACACTTGGTAAAATATTTTACAACAGTATAGAACCATTAATGTTAATTTAAAATGTTGACGGCACTTTTAGTCTCTTAAAGAAACTAAATTAAGATTTTTAGTTTCTCAGTCAATTGGGTAAAACTTAAATCACTAGAATTCAGTCCTCTTTAAAATGCTCTCATATGAACCTCAAAATTTTATATTTTTCGTAGTTGGATTCACATACCATTTCTTCCGTCAAACGGCAAAGACTTTGACACCCAACTTACTATAAATTTGAGAATCTCTTGTATTAAAAATTCAGTCAGATTCTTCTGAGGACTCGCTTGACGACTCTGACGCCTCGTCCAAATCTACCGATTTATCGTCGTCACTAGAGTCGTCACTTTCGTCTGAACTTTCGTCGCCATTCTGCTCAGACTCGTCATCCGAATCTGGTTTGTCCTCGCTCGTCGTCGAAGAATCGTCGTCGGAATCCTCCGATTCCTCGTCGTTGGAAGGATTAGGTTCCTCGTCAGAATCATCGTTTATGGAAACAGAATCCGAATCACTGTCGGAATCGCTTGAATCTTCCGAGTCATTCGAAATGTCGTCCGATTCTTGAGAGTCACTGGAATCTTCAGATTCGTTGCTGTATTCTTCGGTTGTCTCACCTTCGGAAGCCAGAGATGTTCTTTTTATTGTGTACGATAGTTCGTTTTCATTGCAGCAAGCAATCCCATCGGCACTTTCAGAATGAAGTAGCAGGCTCGATTCAGAATCGTTGATGGAGGTGTCGGAATCTGAAGACTCGTACAACGTGATTACGCAGTCGGTAGAGGTTGGTTGGTGATGAGAATTCGAGCGACTGTTTCGTCTCAGGACGAAATCAATTTTGGCGTTGATGGAGTCTCTCGCAGAACTCGCCGTGTCATCTGGAACCACATAAGTGGAATTGAGGAATAAATTGCTGTTTGTATCAGGGCAGCAAGATTCATCAAGGATGGTCAAAGCAAAGTCTTGAGTCGGGGACGCTTTAGTCTTGCTTGTTTTATTGGAAATTATATCGGGTTGCAGATTGTGATGGAAGCCTTCGGTCGCAATGCATTTTTGAAGACACAAAGCTTCGTTCGTCAGGACTTCATTCAAGGATAAGTTGTCGAAAGACAACATCACATCATCGCCGGGGGAAGCGTTTTTGAGAATCTTGGAACAGAAATCCATGGCCTAAGACAAGCGGCTCGAGAACTGTAGTAGACTGAGTGTCAAAACAAGGTTAAAGGCCTATCAAGCTTTACAATAATATTATATACTGTCTTACTGCATTATACGCATGCTCTATTCCTTATCTGGGTAATTATTTAGAATTTATAGAATAATAATTTGTTTGGTTGTTTCAGTTTAACCAGTTAGAGCTGTGCAGGGTAAGGACCTTTTTAAAACGTGACTTGTTTCAATTTGTTTATAGTGATTTTCACAAATTTTCTTCTCTCTCGATGTGAAATACTTGGTTTCTCGTATATTCAACAATCTGCTTCAGAAATAATGTGGTACATTTATGGCGAGCTTACATGAGCCATCGAATCCATGGAATGAAGCGCAAACTCCGCAATTTTTTGCTCTTTTGGATTTTCGTCCAGGCAGAACCGGCAATGCGGAGTTCATTGGGGGGGGGGAGGGGGTGCAAACCTTCCAATGGAGCAAAGAAGGAGGGTTTGATGTTTTATTCCATGGATTCGGCCACAGACTATCATTAGGGTTAGAAATCCTGCTCGACCACTTTGATGAAGTGTTTGTCACTCCATGGATTCGAAGGCTCATGTAAACGCGCCTTTAGTTAAAAAATATCAATACAGAGTTGTGCAATAGGGTTTTTTCGTGACGATTCGGGATATGAAAGACATAAGAACTATATCGTTTAGGCTAGTTTGAATTATCCTCAATTTACTGCGGTTTTAAATTACGACGCCAGACGCCACTAGCCCTTGTGCAGCTTTAGTGCGAAGATAATTTAAACAAACCTGACCTTTTATTCACTATATTTAACCTCGTTTACTATTGCTATGTCCATACTACGACAATAAAATTGACTAAAAAAGAAATTGCGCGTGCATGGAAATGCATATGCAATTTGTACCATTCGAGGTAGGTGCGCGCGCATGCCTGACCAAATTGCATATGCATTTCCTTGCGCGCGCAATTTCTTGTCATTTTATTGTCGTTGTGTGGACATAGCATTTAAAATACTGTTCAGTTTTACAGATCATGACTGTAACCATGATTCGCCGAGCATATATAGCAAGGGATGGCTTCCCACTGTCATTTACGTTTTTATTAATCCGAACGAGGGTTTTGCATCTGCAAAAACAAATACTGTGAACATGAGCAATAAAGGTGGGGCGAGTTTTGAGGTAGTTGAGGATGCTATCGAAGTGACAGAAGACTTTGGACGCTCTCAGGAACTTCAAGTTTTGAGTTCAGAACAGAATGCAGGTGCTGCTAGTCTCCAGCAAGATATGTCCTCAAGTGTAACTGCTAGTCACCCACTGGAAGATATCCTGCCCAATGCCAGTTTAGAACAACAAGAATTGCATCGGATACCGAGTACTAGCACAAAAAGAAATCAATCTACCGGTGAAATTCCCAAAGACGCTGAAGCTTCCGAATCCGATCCAAATCCTGATATTAAGAATCCATTGGATGATCCCTTGGCCATTTGGAAAGACACGGGAGCTATACCCAAGCACCTCACTCGAGAACACGCTGCAAAAGCATCAAAGTATTTGCCACCTTTCAAGAAACCGCAATCCCAGAGACCAAAGCCGGATGCGCAACCCTTGTCGGAAGTGTCTTCTAGTCAATCTCCTGTTGAAGAACTGTGTGCAGAATTTAAAGAACTCCAAGAAGCTCGGAAAAATTCAGTTGAACTTCAACATCCAGTACCTTCAACGTCCGAACAGAAGCCAGAACTTTCAGAAGTTCAGCAAGAACCTGTAAGAGAACGTCGTTCCAGTCGCAGCGAGCAGGCTCGGTTCGTTCGCCAGCAGTGCCTGGACTTCCAAGACTACAAAAGAACTGTGAACAACAGGCAGAGATCTCTGGAGCAGAGCCTGAACCAGGTTCTGCCCCAGATGAACGCGGGCATGGTGGATGCAAAGAACTTAGCCAAAAAGATCGGGGAGGTCCGGAACATGGAATGCGAGACTGAAGAAGCTCTGAAGATTCAGAACGATAAGATGAAGTACTTGGTGGGGAGAACTGTTGGAACGATTTCGAAAATCGACAGGTTGTTCGACAGGTTCAGAACGGACATCTTGGAATATACTACTCTGACAACTGAAGGCAATGCCGGCATAGACGGAAGGCTGAGTAAGTTGTTGACGATTCTTTGTGGAGTGGAGGATAAAGTTCAAGAAAATGAAGAAACTCGAGTTGCAACAGACTCTCCTGAACAATCTGACGATAGTCAGGCATAACATAAGGTTGAAAACACGGTCCTTATACAGCCGTTTAAAGATTTACTAAATGTATAAAATTATTTGACGAATATATGGGTTTTATATATTATATGTATATTAATTTATATGTATTTAAAATGACGACGTATGTTTTTAAACTTTTTATACGGGATAAATTTTCTATTCATATTAGATTTATAGTGTTGTATTTTTTGCGCTTTTAATTAGAGACCATGATCTTTTTAGTCATTAAGTGCACAATTGAATAGTTTATAGTTTTACATTTTAAGAGTAAAATTGAACAAGTAACATGCTTACAACAGTAAGTTAAAAAGTGTTTGTTAATTATAAAAGTATGGCAGATTAAATTTGATTATTTGTATCAGTGAAACATAACTTTACTATTCTGCTTAGATAATCTATATTTTATCAGCTCTTATCTCTATGTTGTTTTAACTGTTTTTGATATTGTTAAAGCGACTACTACTTAGGCTATTTATTGCAAGTACTCGTGAACTGTAAATTCAGACTTGTTATTAAAGAATTTTTTTTATGAAAAATGGTGTGAACTTATTTTTTTCATACAGAAATTGCCATTAATAATAGTTGAAGATTTATGTGCCCCTTGATAAATTATGTAGTATTTGTCACAAACTTCAAGATTAACACTCTAATGCATACTGTTGCCATGCGGCAACAAGTAACATAATCCACTTTATTCAATTAAAGTAGAGCTCCCTCTCGACAAATTAGTTTTTTCATACACATTCCATTCCATTTTAAAGTTTTAGTTACTAATAACCCTCGTAGATGACAGCAGTAAAAGTGTATTCAAAATTTAAGGAAGTTATTAACTGTTGTGAAATTACGTTTTTGGCAGTATTCAAAGTATAATATGGTACTAAATACAAATAGTTTTGAAAAAATTAAAAATTTTAAAAAATATATTTAGTAGTTTTCTAGTCATTCTTATCAAAATTGGATTTTTGTAGTTGGTTTTTGCCGATTTAAAAAATTGAAATTATTAAAATTCCAATGGAGTTAACTTTGTTTCATTCTTTTCCCATAATGTATGAGTATTACAGTTACAAATATATTTTTTCGGTATGAAAAAAATTCATGCATTAAACGGTTAAGAAATATTTGTTAGTAAGCGTAATAACAGGGATCCGAGTTGCTCGTGACAGTTGCATTTTTAGATCGTTGGTTTTTTTCAGGATATTTTCGGCTTTCGGCTTAAACTTAGTTTTCTTAATTTCGTGTAGCTCTAGATAATTCAAACCTAACCTAACCTTAGTCTTCTTAAAATTTGAATTTTCGATTTTGTTTCAGATAGTCACTATTTCTCTATTCTTGGTTATCTTTGAAAAACGGAAATGATGGTAAACTTGCAGTTTTTCTTTAATCAAACCCTTAAATACCGACTGCCAGATGGCGCTGATTTAAAATTATGATTCTAAATTTGGAGTTTTATCGAAAACAATGCGTTCAACAGCATCCATGCCTGCAACTCCTTAAAAACAGTCATATTTTATACAAGGCACGTTTACATGAGCCATCGAATCCATGGATTGAAGAGCAAACTCGGCAATTTTACCCTCTTGGGGATTTTCTGCCAGACAGAACCGGAATTGCTAGGTTCTTTGGGGGGTTTCGCAAACCCTGCAATGGAGGAGGGTTTGATGTATCATACCATGGATTCGACCACAGACTATCAATTGGGTTAGAAATCCAACTTGACCTCTTTTTTCCCTTATGGGGATTTTGGCATTCCGTGGATTCGATGGCTCATGTAAATGCGTCTACAAATAATACTATCCCAGGTTCGGGTCCGGGCATCGCCAAAATAGCTGCCGACCTATAAACGGTCCGTGCAGCCAAAAATGTCCGACGAATAATACCCCGTGTAAGGGAGTGCACGTTAAATATCCTTCAAAGTCCTAACGCTGCGTACGATGTCGCCCTTAACGGTTGCGTTGGGTGCCTATTCAGGTGTGGCTCGTCACCTGACTGTGGTTATAAAATACGACGCCCGTCGCCAATAGCCCTTGTGTAGCTCTAGTGCGACGATAATTCAAACCAATAAATAACAAATAATACTATGGATCGGTCGGAAAGGGTTTCTACAATAAAGTAGATTATGTTATTTGTTGCCATATGGCAACAGTATGCACCAGAGGGTTAAAAGTTTCTAAATGTAACTAGCTAGTTTCGTACAGAGACATAACATAGAGTGGACTGCGCATTGGCAAACCTAAAGTGTCCTAAACATCTAACTTACACAGTCACATGACTGTGTCGCGTTTGGCTCGCATCTATGGCGAGTTTACCATTTGGCGAGTTTTTCCACAACGACCTGAACACAGAGGCCGACAATCTTATGTTATGATAAAGAAGCTTGGAAAGGAGCAAGGATGAATCGCTAGTATTTTAAGATCCTCTTAATAGATATCAGATTATTTCTTTGATTTTGTGAGTCTATTTAAGATTACTTGAACAATTGAATGTGGGCTCTTTGTTAAAAATTAATTTAAAAGAACATTAGTAGGTTTATGTAGAGTGTTGCTGTAATATAAGTTGGTAATTGACATGGTGAACATTTTCTGCCGTCTCTATAACTTTCGTTCTAACGGTCCGATTTAAAAAAAAAATCATTTTTTTTTTTGAAATATTGCTTCTTCCTTTATTTCACCTGGAATAAATCAATTTTCTAAAACACATCAATATATTCCAAATTCAGCAAATGTTCTACTTTTTAAATATAAATAACTCAAACACGATTGCAAAAACAGGTTTCGTTTTGACCAAATTGTAAAAAAATATTCTACTTCTAAGCTGTCTAATGTTCAGACCATTAATTTAATTGACTTGGCCCAACATATTTATTATAATTAGAGTTCTAACAACGTTGATTTAATCATGGATATGATTCTTCAGTATAAAAGAGCTTTTAGAATAAATTCCCTCGATAGAAATTATAGTTTTTGAAGAACACACAATTACTAAAAGTATGCAGAACTAAATAAATTTTACCCGTGAAGTGTGACTAATCCTTTTTTATACCCCTCTTTACAATTAGGAATTCACAAGCATTTTTGGCATCTTGCACAAAACGTTACTGAATTAAGAGTACAACATTCACGATTCATGCTCAGAGATTAAAAGAATGTAATTAAATATTTATTATAAAAGCCAAAAGAGAAAAATACCAACAATGCTCAAAAAATCGTCTGCAAAAACATTAAAAAAATTCAAGCTGCCGTGATTGGTAGAAACCCACGTGACTTGGGTATTGATGGTAGTCTCCACTTCGGTTTGCTAGCTGATATTCAGGTCTGGCGACAATTTGGAATAGTTCGTAACGAAACGGTAGCGTTAAGTTGCCATATGTAGCAATCTTTCCCCTCTTGGCGATTTATGATGTTTAGGACATAATGCTAATCTGCAAGGGATGGCGGTTTTCCAGAAAAAACCGGTTTTCCATTTTCCATCGGTTTTTTCCTAAAAAACCGGTTTTCGGTTCCGAAGGGCCTCATACAAAAAAACCGGTTTTCAGTCAAAACCGGGACCACCGGTTTTTTGAAAACCGGTTTTGGTTTTCCATCCCTAAGCTGCTTTACTATTAATGCGCAGTCCACTCTATGTTATGTCTCTGGTTTCGTATGGGTCTTGCCCCTTCGCCCTTGTGCACCTCATGTACAGGGTGGTTATAAAATAACGCTCGCTATTCGAAGTGGTCTGTAGCTTTAATGAATAATCTAAATGCATCAAAAATTGAGACACTTACTAATCAAGAAGGGGGAAAACGAATGGAATCATAAAAAAAGGCAGAATCCTAAAAAATAATAATCATAAAAAACAAACTCGTCTCTTGACCAGGGTTCTAAATCACGATGCGTCGTCAATTATGACCGATTACGGCCAACACAGCTAATAACGCCTCGTAATTCAGAACCCTGATCAAGAGACGAGTTTCTTTTTTTCGAAAAAAAAAATGGAATCATAAAAAAGAAACTCGCCTCTTGACCAAGGTTCTCAATTACGAGACATAGCCAATTATATCTAATTACGGCCAACGCATCCAATTACGACTCGTAATTTAGAACCCTGGCCAAGTGACGAGTTTGCTTTTATGATTCCATTCTTTTTCCCCTCCTTGATTAGTAAGTGTCTCAAAAGTTTTTGCATTTGGATTATTCAATTAAGCTACAGACCACTCCGAATAGCGAGCGTTATTTTATAACCACCCTGTACAACTACAAGTAGCTAGTTTTCATATTAAGTAATTGTAATTATTTTTTAAAAGTAACTTTCAAATCTCTGGTTGTTTGGTAGACATATGTTTTCAGGCATGCGTGCTTGGTCAGAGACCCGCTTATAAACCTTCGTCAAGTAAGACAGACACAACACTCACACATGTGATAGATGCTCCAATCCCTGTATAATAGTATTGCTTGGATTCCATGAAATATTAAATCTCTAAGTTCCAGTAATAATTGAAGAGCTTAGTTTAAGAACGTGCTAAGCAACATTTTTTGAAAAAAAAATAAGTTTTTTGTGTCAATGGACATGTTATTATATCCTTTAAAGATATTAATATTACCTTTTTTCATAAACTTAAAGTACATATTTTACCGTTTGTAAGAGCAGTTTTTAGCGTATTTAAGTGCAAACGAAAACTTTAAAAACCATTTTCTCGCTTTCACCTTTTTGTCACTTAGCACGTTCTTTCACTAAGTTTTTCACTTGTTAAGCTTTAAAAAGCAATAATTTGAAATAAGGTTAGGTTAGGTTTGAGTTATCGTCGCACTAGAGCTACACGAGGGCTATTGGCGACGGGCGTCGTATTTTAGAACCACAGTCAGGTGACGAGCCAACACCTGAATAGGCACCCAATGCAACCGTTAAGGGCGACATCGTACGCAGCGTTAGAACTTTGAAGGATATTTAACGTGCACTCCCTTACATGGGGTATTATTCGTCGGAAATTTTTTTGGCTGCACGGGCCGTTTATTGGTCGGCAGCTATTTTGGCGATGCCCGGACCCGAACCTGGGACCTTCCGCATGCTAAGCGAGTGCTTAACCGACTGGGCTCCCCAGCCCCAATTATCTAAAAGATTTTAGTAAATTTCCTCGCAATTGGAAACAACCAGTATTTTTTTTTTATTTACGCACTTAAGAACAGAAGCTTAAAAAAATATAATTTATACTAAAAATCACATACAGAAACTCAATAGGCGCGATTACATGAGCCATCGAAAATATGGAATGCCAAATCCTTGAATAGGGTAAAAAGTGGTTGAGCAGGGTTTTTAACCCAAATGACAGTCTGTGGCCGAATCCATGGAACATCCTCTTTCATTAGAGAGTTTGCGAAACCCCCCAACAAACCCTCAATTCCGGTTCTGCCTGGAAGAAAATATCCAAGAGGGAAAAATTGCCGAGTTTGCTCTTCATTCCGTGGATTTTGGAATTTGGAGCATATTTTAACGGACTGTCTTGCTACACGGGGTATTATTCGTCACTCGGACATTTTTGGCTGCACTGGCTGTTTGTAGGTTAGGTTAGGTTTGAATTATTGTCGCACTACAGCTACACAAGGGCGTATTTTAGAACTATAGTCAAGTGACGAGCAGACACATGGGCCGTTTGTAGGTCGGCAGTTATTTTGGCGATGCCCAGACCCGATTCTGGGAAATTCTGCATGCAAGGCGAACGTTTTAACCGGGTGGGCCCCCCAGCGCCTTGATGCAAACATGAGTTGACCTACACTCTAAAAATGAAATTAATTTTGACAATTCCATTACTGGCAAATGCTCCGAGTTTTCGTTTCCTCAAAGTGAGGAAATTTGAATCGTCATTTTTATGAGGATTTGAATGTCGTCTAATCTAAGGAAATATTTCGTCATTTTTGAGCATGTGAGTACAACAATGAGATTCTGTTTCCTCAAAATTAAGATACAGAATCGTCAAATCATGATCGTAAAAGTAAGGATTCGCGTTTACTAAAAAGTCACGTGATAGTTTGACGAAACAATCCTCAAAATTAACGAAATGAGGCTTGAGGATTCATGAATCGTCAAAAATGAAAGTGTTATTTCTGAGAGTGTCGAAGGAATACAACCAAAACTAAAAATTCTTCCAATTATAGTCCGTTCCATTACAACGCAGGCACATTGCTTCCCCCACCACCCCGTAACTTGTCTCTAAACTATTGCTGTTTCGATATCTATAATCGGGAAAAAGATATCAGGTGAAACAAAAATCGACGTACCCTTCACCAATATAGGTTTCAAGTTTCACGGCCGTACACCACTCATCCATTATGTGAACAGGCAAAAGAGGGTGATTTTTGTTAAAGAACGTCTTTTAAAGCCTATTTCTTTCTGGAACTCTAATATTTTCCAATGAAATTAAATTTAACCTTTACGAAAGCGATGGACGATTAAAAATATCGAGAAAAGCTGAGAATTCTCTAGATCCTATAAATACCATTAAGGCAGATTAAGTGAGGAGAGTAAATTCTGAGAAAAAAATTGCCAAAATTTCTGTAAAAAATCACCAAAAAATCTATACCAAGAATATTACAAACTGCAATCCAATCAAAAGTATATGCCACAAAATATTAATCTAAACGTTAAAAAAAATAAAGGTATTTTCTTAATTTTGAGGCGTTGCTTTTCCCCTCAGCTCGGATCTCATTACTTTTTTTGGGGGGGGGGGGGATTTTGAAAAATTGAACAATTTTGTTAGCATAATAGGGTAAGGCATAGACTAAAGTATATCAGGGAAAATTTTCAATAAACTATAGCAATATGTCTCTTGTGATTGCAAAAAGTCTAAGTTTCTGAGTTGTTGTACTAAATTTTGTTGCCTACTGTATGTGTAGATAGAATATTTTTACAGTTACATAAAATAAACTAAAAAATCACTACCCAAGAAGAATTTATTACTAGTTAAATACAGATGAATTAGTCACGACAGAAAACAATCATTCAAGTTCACTTCTTACATAGTTTTTTTTTGCGCAAACGTATAAATAAATACACAAGATGTTTTCGAAATTGTTTCAGATCAAAACACATTTAATTCAGAAGAACTTTGAAACGTGTTTCTACCAGGCAATATTATAATACAGACTAGTGTTTTGGAAAAAAGCAATTCACATAAAAGAATTTGCATTTTTTTTAACTAAAAAGGTTTAGAAAAACACATTTTAATATAAAATCACAATAAAAGAATGCCTTATATTGTCCTGTTTTTAAAAAATCAACAATTATTTCAGCAAAGCGGAAAATCGAAGGCGAAAGTTTGTGGATTGATCAAAAATGAACACCGTTCCCTTCGAACTGAAACGTTTAGACTTCTGTAAGTCTTCAAATCATCAAGAAAATGGCTGATCAGGCGATCTAGGGTCGTCAAAAAGTCTTCTGCGTCAAAAGCAAAGGGTTCTAGTTGAGCATTTAGCCCGAAATTCACAGACAAGTTTCTAGGGTTAGGAAAAGAGGTTTTCCTAAATCGTTCGGCGAATTCCCTGGCCTCGACCATAACTTCTTTGCACTCGTCTAGTCTTCTGATAATATGGCTTCTGATAATTTCCATCTGTTCACAGTTCTCGCTGAATTTCTCTTTGTATTTTTTGTGTTGGTCTGTAATCTTAGACCAATCAACTGCAGTCCTGTACAACTGCACATGTCGGTAAGCTCCCCGCTTAGCGGCTAAGTGGTGGAACAGAGTCTCCAAGTTCTTGAGATAGTCGCCAGATATCCCATAGTTGGCGAAAGCGACAACCCCTTTCAAATGTCGATGTGGGTTTTCTTTGCGTCTCAGTCTCTGTTGCTGAGGTTTGAGGTCCACGTCTCTGACCAACCTCAATACGTATTGGCATGGTCCACATTCGAACGTTTTCTTTTTCAGTTTCTGGCACTGCGACGACAAGTTCGTCATGGTCTCGGTGAAACTCTGGTTGATGCAGTCTATGAGGATGCCTGTAGTCTCTTCGATGAGGCTGCTTTTGTCCCCCCAGTCCTTCTGCTGAATGATCTGCCTAAGAAACTTCTGAACTTTAGCGAGGACCTTGAAGATCTTTATTTGACCTTCGTAGTCAAGGAATTTCATCGCGGAATAGACGTCGAGAACGCATTCGACACTAGGAAGGAGCTCAGTATGCTCTTGCAAGATCCTGATCAAATATTCAGTATCAATTGTTGTGGACATGTAAGTTTTAGGTTCGAAAAGTTCGTTTTCGTGAACTGAGGATTTTCTCGTTCGTTTGAACCACTTTCTACCTTCAGACGTGGATAAAAACGGGGAAAATCGGAGTTTTTCAGTATGTAAGGTATCCATATGTAGATGAAGAATGTCAATAAACTCATTAATGCACCACGACAGCCTAGCAAATTTGTCTTTTATATCATGGGAAGAGCATGGTTTACTCTTCATGGAAACTATTTCAGTGAGGATGGCCTCAATATCCTTGCAAATTCGAATAAGCACATCTTGCTCGTGTATGTTCCAGCTTGAGCTAACAAATTCATGGACTTGAAATATGCTGGTTACAAGAGGGCGAAATTCCGGATGTTGGTAGCAGATTGCAAACAGATTTCCAACATCGATCTGCTTCAGTAATTTTAACTTTGGATAGTCTTGGTGCAAGTTTTTCAACTTCCTAACCCATTCTTCTTCAGGCCTGGATTCAGACTGATCGTCAATTGTTTCTTTTTCGATTGATAATTGTCTGGTGATGGGTCTTTCCACTAGCTGATAAATGCACAACATTCCCGCTGGTTTACTTCGTATTCGCTCTGGGGACTTACTGGCACTGGCTTGCTCCAGTAAACTACTAGCAACGTTTTGTTCTGTGAGCTTACTGGTACTGGCTAGTTCCGACATCTTTTCATCACCGAATTGTACTGACAGATTACAGAGACTGATTTCTTGTGACAATTTGCTGGGGTCTTCTCGTTTGCTGGAACTATCTGTCATTTTTTCAGCAATACTGGTTTGTTCTGTTTCCGATTCCATAGCTGTGGACAAGGCAGTGATGGATCTTTCGCTTGCCATGTCATACATTCTTCTGGATATTATAGCTTTCTTCATTGCTGATTTAATTTAAGAATTTAAACTACTTATAGTCCTTATACAGGTATTTGAAATAAGTTATAATGTTAGAAAAAATACTGTTGAAAATGGAAGTTTCGACTAAAAGGTGAAAGAAAACAGTCACCAAATTTTCGTGAATTTTTTCAGCCATTAAAAATATTAAAAGAGATTATGTATTGCCAAACCAGAAAAGTTTATGGTATACTGTAGACCTACACTGCAGAATGGAGTTTGGTTGAATTAAGTTTAATTAACACTTCAACTGAGCTACGAGAGCAATGGATGTTGGTGTGCGTGTTCTTTTGGTTGTAGTTAAACTATTCATTTTAGGGCTACACCTGGTCCCAGCATGGGGTCTCAGCATGGTCCCAGGTTCGGGTCCGGGCATCGCCAAAATAGCTGCCGACCTATAAACGGCCCGTGCAGCCAAAAATGTCCGACGAATAATACCCCGTGTAAGGGAGTGCACGTTAAATATCCTCCAAAGTCTTAACGCTGCGTACGATGTCGCCCTTAACGGTTGCGTTGGGTGCCTATTCAGGTGTTGGCTCGTCACCTGACTGTGGTTCTAAAATACGACGCCCGTCGCCAATAGCCCTCGTGTAGCTCTAGTGCGACGATAATTCAAACCTAACCTAACCTAATCACAGCTCGACGATGATGCTGAAATTTCATATTGCGACGCTTTTTTGACGTCCTAACTCCAATAACATGTCGTCTTGTACATATTTTCGAGCTCATTTCACCGTAGGATAGCATGGAACAGTTTGTAAATGTTTCCAAAACTCTGCTGCCACCCAAGTTGAACTCTGCCACAGCTTCTGAAACCGCCAATTCAACAAGCTGTTTTGAAGTGTTTACATTCTTTGGTATTTTTGCCCAAATTTTATTGTTTACACTCTTAGAAATAACACTTTCATTTTTGACGATTCGTGAATCCTCAAGCCTCATTTTGTTAATTTTGAAGATTGTTTCGTCAAACTATCACGTGACTTTTGAGTAAACGCGAATCCTCACTTTACTATCGTGATTTGACGATTCTGTATAGTGATTTTGAGGAAACTGAATCTCATTGCTGTACTCGAATGCTCAAAAAAACGACGAAATATTTCTTTAGATTAGACGACATTCAAATCCTCATAAAAATGATGATTCAAATTTCCTCACTTTGAGGAAACGAAAACTCGGAGCATTTGCCAGTAACGGAATCGTCAAAATTAAGGAAAATTTCGTGGTTTTTGAGCATTCATTTTTTAGAGTGTAAGGTCTCGTTTTTGTTTTGGTAAGGCACTTTGCACAACGTTGACTTAACTTAAAATTGAGACGTCATGCACCTAAAACGAAGAAATGAAACCAAAACTATGTGGTTCTCGATGTGATATTTTGAGAGTGTGTCTTATTCAAAAATTCATAACTCAAAAACTAATGCGTATTTCTTAAAGCGGTTGCTTCTAAAATTTTAAGAAATATCCAAACATTATTTTTAATTTTTTTTTTAAAAAATGGATTTTTTCACGATAGTGAGGTATCGGACCCCCTTAACCCAACCGCATATTTGTTTGCAGTTTAAACTTGGTGCAATAACTCGTGATTTTTATTTCTACTTTCGTAAAACTAAGGTTAGGGTAGACTGACCAGTGAGTGAACAGGCCCCAGTGTAAATACATTTTGTAAATATAATTAAAAATTAAGGATTGAAAATCATTCCACTAGATGGATTGGCAACACTGACTTAATCTCATCTAGAAGAAAGCTATCTGACATATGGTTGGTTGTCCTGGTCATTACACTCTCAAAAATGAATGCTCAAAAACGACGAAATTTTCCTTAATTTTGAAGATCCGTTTGCTGGCAAATGCTCCGAGTTTCATTTCCTCAAAGTGAAGAAATTTGAATCGTCATTTTTATGATTATTTGAATGTCGTCTAATCTAAAGAAATAATTTCTTCATTTTTGAACATGTGAGTACAACAGTGAGATTCAGTTTCCTTAAAATCAAGATACAGAATCGTCAAATCACGATCGTAAAAATGAGGATTCGCGTTTACTCAAAAGTCACACGATAGTTTGACGAAACAATCCTCAAAATTAACGAAATGAGGCTTGAGGATTCATGAATCGTCAAAAATGAAAGTGTTATTTCTGAGAGTGTATGTCCTGGTGTTTATTCATTGGCAAACGCAGCACCTTAAACGTTCATTCACTGGTTAGTCTGCCCTATATTTTTTTTATCGCGTTTCTATTAAAAAGCGTAACCTGTTTGGAACTAAGACTGATAATATACAAAAAAAAAAAAATACTACTAGAAAGAGCTGCACGGGTATAGTCGACGGAAAGCAATTTCAAGCTGCTGTCCCAGAGACATAACATAGAGTGGACTGCGCATTGGCAAACCTAAAGTGTCCTAAACATCTAACTTACACAGTCACATGACTGTGTCGCGTTTGGCTCGCATCTATGGCGAGTTTACCATTTGGCGAGTTTTTCCACAACGACCTGAACACAGAGGCCGACAATCTAATGTTATGATAAAGAAGCTTGGAAAGGAGCAAGGATGAATCGCTAGTATTTTAAGATCCTCTTAAGATTATTTCTTTGATTTTGTGCGTCTATTTAAGATTACTTGAACAATTGAATGTGGACTCTTTATTAAATATTAATTTAAAAGAACATTAGTAGGTTTATGTAGAGTGTTGCTGTAATATAAGTTGGTATTGACATGGTGAATATTTTCTGCCGTCTCTATAACTTTCGTTCTAACGGTCCGATTTTTTTTAAAAAAATCAAATATATATTTTTTTGAAATATTGCTTCTTCCTTTATTTAAAAAAAATCAAATATATATATATATATATTTTGAAATATTGCTTCTTCCTTTATTTCACCTGGAATAAATCAACTTTCTATAACACATCAACATATTCCAAATTCAACAAATGCTCTACTTTTTAAATATAAATAACTCAAAAACTACGATTGCAAAAACAGGTTTCGTTTTGACCAAATTGTAAAAAAAAAATATTCTACTTCTAAGCTGTCAATGTTCAGACCATTAATTTAATTGACTTGGCCCAAAATATTTATTATAATTAGAGTTCTAACAACGTTGATTTAATCATGAATATGATTCTTCAGTATAAAAGAGCTTTTAGAATAAATTCCCTCGATAGAAATTATAGTTTATGACGAACACACAATTACTAAATGTATGCAGAACTAAATAAATTTTACCCGTGAAAGTGTGACTAATCCTTTTTTATACCCCTCTTTACAATTAGGAATTCACAAGCATTTGGCATCTTGCACAAAACATTACTGAATTAAGAGTACACCATTCACGATTGTTAACATGCTCAGAGATTAAACGAATGTAATTAAATATTTATTATTTAAGCCAAAAGAGAAGAATTCCAACAATGCTAAAAAAATCGTCTGCAAAACATTAATAAAAAATTCAAGCTGCCGTGATTGGTAGAAACCCACGTGACATGGATATTAATGATAGTCTCCACTTCGGTTTGCTAGCTGATATTCAGGTCTTGCGACAATTTGGAATAGTTCGTAATGAAACGGTAGCGTTAAGTTGCCATATGTAGCAACCTTTCCCCTCTTGGCGACTTATGATGTTTAGGACATAATGCTAATCTGCAAGGGATAGCGGTTTTTTAGAAAAAACTGGTTTTCCATTTTCCATCGGTTTTTCCCTAAAAAACCGGTTTTCGGTACCGTTGGGCATCATACAAAAAAAACCGGTTTTCAATCAAAACCGGGACCACCGGTTTTTTGAAAACCGGTTTTGGTTTTCCATCCCTAAGCTGCTTTACTGTGAATGCGCAGTCCACTCTATGTTATGTCTCTGTGCTGTCCTGTATCGAGGGAAACACTTTTATTTAACTAGCAAACATTTAAGACGAAAAGGTTTTTTTTTTCAAACCATCTTATTTCAAATTAAGGGGTTGGGGAGGCCAGTCGGTTAAGCACTCGCTTGGCATGCGGAAGGTCCCAGGTTCGGGTCCGGGCATCGCCAAAATAGCTGCCGACCTATAAACGGCCCGTGCAGCCAAAACCGTCCGACGAATAATACCCCGTGTAAGGGAGTGCACGTTAAATATCCTTCAAAGTCCTAACGCTGCGTACGATGTCGCCCTTAACGGTTGCATTGGGTGCCTATTCAGGTGTTGGCTCGTCACCTGACTGTGGTTCTAAAATACGACGCCCGTCGGCAATAACCCTCTTGTAGCTGTAGTGCGACGACAACTCAAACTAAACACGGGTGCATTGACGAAGGGATTGAATATTTCTTATTTGGTTTAGTTGAATAGTACAACTCGCTTCGTAATTTCAAACCATTGTTTTTACACATATTACATTCAGTTCTATAGTATAGGGTAGAGGAAAGACTTGCACTGAGCTGCCATCGATGGCCTGTGATTCAAACCACTCGGCCATCAGGCCCCACATGAAACCCTATATTTTCTGCAAGTTGGTTGCATGGTGCTGTTGAAAAGTTCAGTCTCTACCCTACTTTTGAACCCTTTTATTACATTTTTATTGAGTTGCTGTATGTGATTTTCAGTATAAATAATATTTTAGTGTGCTTCTGTTCCAAAGTGTGCAAAAAAAAAAAAAAAAAGATAGCGGTAGTTCCAAAATGCAAGAAAATTTGCCAAAATCCTTAAGATAACTCTAGCTGGATGTTAATTTATCTTTACCAAACTAAAAATAATACATCCTCTCGTCAATACTCTTATATGCTGATCTAGTACAGTATTTTCCACCCACAACCAAAAGAAAAGGCAAATGTTGATAGGTTGGTACATGTATTTCCGGCTCGTTTCCTTGACCAGAGACCGAGAGACCTCTCTTATATACCTTCGTCAAGTAAAACAGACAGAATTTTTACTGACACAAAGCGAGAAGTTACACCCAGAGCTTAGGCCGGAAACGAATTGACACCAGGTACAGAGCGCAGCCTGTTAGCGTAATTTTCTGCTAGCCAAATCCCCAGGCCATCCGGGCCCCTTACTTGAAGTAGTATTGGCGGGAATGGAAAATACTTTTCGAATTTATGCAAATTAGGTGTGAAATACTTTTCATCGGCAACCAATGATAGTAAGGGGTTGGGTGACGTTCCGGAAATAGAAGTAGTTATAAAAGCAGATGCCGTTTATCCGGTACCTTCTTTTAGAACTTGTATCAATAGAGTTCATGATGAGGTCGGTTTATGTGCTAAAGAATTGGCCTGTCCGGATAAGTTTCTTCAGCATCTAAGGTAATTCGTCGTTTTAAGTTCTATGCGTGTTTCTTTTATAGCATACTTGACTTTTATTTAATTCCACTGAATTATAAAAAATTAAAAAGTTATTGACACGCTGACCATGTCCGTCTGTCTGCCCCTCCGTCCGTACTCTTCAAAATCTGTATCCGTCGTGTCTTAAAAATTCTTTTTGTTTGATATGACCTCAGGTACTCAACTACAGGACATATTTTTTGTCCTATTGTTTGTAGAATAACTTGCCGTTGAATAAGTATTTAAATTTAGTTTTGCACTCTTCAAGATTGACTTGAACTGTTCCCGGGAAACCGTTCATACGGTCAAAGCTGCGGATGTGGCCAGTGATGTGCTCCACGCTTTCGAAACTATTTAACTGTTCTATCCCACCTGTCACCTCTTATGCTTTTTTTTCTATTGCACTGGTCGCACGACAACAATTTAGTTTCTAAAAGAATAGAAGCTTAAAAAAGCTTGCATCCCGATTGGATGCTGCGTTTTTTTAGCGATTTTGTTTCCTGATATGTAGAAACTGTCATTCGATATTTGTCATTCTATTGAAATATTAGCAAGCCTACTTTCTTGTTACTAAAATACTATGTTGAATCCTTCAGAATATTCTAAAGAAGCAATACAAAGAACGAAGTCTACAAGAGCTATCTGAAAATTGCATACATCTCTTCTCCTTCAGTCTGAGTAACTGCCACGCATAAATTTCTATACCTGTACACGGTGTCTTTATAACCAAACGGAACTTTATGGGCATATTGCGTATGAATATCTCCAGAGAACTGCTTCACGATATTAATAAGGCTTTTCATTTATTGCAGGTTTGCAGCTGTTTTCGTCACTCCTGCTACAGCTGCGTTATATGCATTTTGGAGTATTCAGAAGCTGCGTAGTTTAGCTTGACTTTGTTTGAAAATCATTGAGTCGTCTGTCAGCGGGTCAAACTTCGGTGAGTTTTCATTTCAAAGTATTGTTTGGCCCTCGTTGTTTCTTAATTATTTTTCAGACGACCTGTAAGAACCTAAACCACTTCTGATTTAAGAGCTGGAAAAGTCCCGTTCTTTTAAGGTTAATTTTTTATTGGATATTTTGCTTGGTGATTACGAAAAATAACTAAGTTTAGTCTTGTATTCAAACAACGGCTGCAGTTGCAGGTTTTTATGCAAGATTAACGACTTGATACTAACCATTCTTAATCTCTTGTGACCTGGATTCCCCATTTGAGGACATATTTTAAAACCTCCCACAACTAATTAACACGTTAATTAGTTCCGGAATCTATGTGAACCGATAGAATATCGAAATGCGAGTTTTCATCCTTTAATTACATTACAGGTACTAGTCGTTTATTCCTATAAAAATGAATTTGGACGAGGATCAATACGATATTAGAGTTCTTTAAAAAAATTATCTTAAATTTCTTTCAAATTTTTTAACAAGTTCTTTTAGTAGTTAATTTTAAAGACATTTTTGCATCAAAAACAATATTAAAGTAAACTGTTAAATACAAATAAGTGATAAGGCCATTTTTTGCTGCCTATATAGCACAAAAAATGTGTATTTTTAGTCTAAAACGTGTCCCTATGTAACTATAAGCATAGTTTTTGAAAATTTCTTTGCTGAACATACCTTTTGGCATATATTTGTAAGAAAAGTGTGTGTAGATTAGATGGAATATGAGTGCAGGATATTGCTCGGTCTTATGAGGTTAATGTTGAATTTTGTATTGCAGATTAGTTTCCGTACTTTCCACAACGTTAGCAGCCAGATGTGTGCCCGTAGTGAAATTCCGCTGTTTTATGAGACTGTGCTTCGTTCCTTCATTTAAGTGTACCAGCTAAAGTGATAACAACGTCGGTTGAATGCCCCCAATTGTTACTTCTTCACTCCGGTAAGTTTGTAAAACAGTATTTGCCTTTTTAATATCTTTGTGAATAGAGGGGGTCTTCAAGGGAATTTAAAATTGCCTCTTTGAAAAGTACTCGTCAGCCAATTTTGTAACTAAAAAAATTAATGTGAAAGTTTGACTTGCTTGCAACTTTTATAAAGAACTTTATTCAAATTTAAGCGCAAATAAAAAATGTATTAGTTAAAGCATATTTGCGGTCCTGCATTTTAAGGCAAGATCTCTTCAGAAAAACGTGATATATCCATTTCCACGAGTCTGTTTAAAAACGTCTTCCATGGATGCAGAAACGTACTGTATACAACTCTTAAACTACTTTGCATAGCTTCCGAAATCTTGTAGGCACTTGTCATAGCGTAGCACAAGGTTTCTGTAGCCCTCCAAAGAAGGTTGCTGCCTGTGTTTTCAACCATGTGGTGACAGGTTTTTCTTAATTTCAATAATGTAGTAAAGAGATCAGATCGGATTGGATTTCACAAGTGGCGGCATTTTCAATATAGGCTGACATTTCAAAGCATTACAAGGAACGCGTCGATATGAAAATCGCGTATTTTTCCTCCTCGAACCTGAGTAACTGCCACTCAGATTTGTTTCTGTATCTGCACGTTTTTTACTAAACCAAACGGTACAGCAGAATTGCTGTCGTTTCGTCACTGGCCTAGCATGCGAAAGGTCCCATGTTTGGGTCTGGGCATCGCCAAAATAACTGCTGACCTATAAACGGCCCGTGCAGCCCCAAATGTCACGCGAATCCCCGTGTAAAGGAGTGCACTTTAAATATCCTTCAAAGTCCCAACGCTGCGTACGTTGTCGCCCTTAAAGGTTGCGTTGGGTGCCTATGTGTTGGCTCGTCACTTGATTGTGGTTGTAAAATACGACGCCCATCGCCAATAGCCCTCGTGTAACTCTAGTGCGACGATAACTCAAACTAAACCTAAATCTCCTTGAGTCGGAGTAACTGCCACTTACGAATTCGTTTCTGTATCTGTACACGTTTTCTTTACCCAAACGGAACTTATTTTTGGATGTACTAAAAATTTAATATCTCGCGCGAGAACTGCTTCGCAATATTCACAACGCTTTTCATTTATTACAGGTTTGCAGCGAATTTTAACTTCTACTGCAGCGACGTTATATGCATTTTTGGAGTATTCAAAAGCTGCATGGGTTGACTTTGTTTGAAAGTCATTGAGCTCATGTCGGGTGTCCAACTTCGGTAAGTGTTCAATTTGAAATATTGCTTGTCCGTAGTTTAATGATTGCGTTGGATGCTTATTCAGGTGTCGGCTAGTCACTTGACTGTGGTTCTAAAATGCCACGCTCTCGTTATAGCCCTCGTGTTGCTGTAGTGCAACGATAATTCAAACCAAACATTTGTTTCTAAAACTTATTTTTCAGACTAGCTGTAAGAACTAAACTGCTGTCGTAACTTTAAAAGAACTTGACCTTTTTAAGTGTCAATTTTAATCTAATATTTTGCTTGATTTTAATAACTTGAAAGTAATTTCTCCTATTTAAACAACTGTTGCAATTATTGGTTTCTAGGCATGATTAACTACTTACTACTAAATCATTCTTGATTCTTTCTAAATTAAGTTTTATCAGCCATGCATTTTACTTGGAGTAACTGTTTTAATAACTTAAATAAAATCAACCAAGAAACTATAAATAAAAAACCAAATCGTATTAGCTGCTAGGGGTAACATTCTCGTTCAAACAGCCTAGAAATTTAAATAAGTTTTACTAAGTTACTTTATTAAGGTTATGTTGCATTTTGTATTGCAGATTTGCTGTCTTTCTTAACGTTAACAGCTATGTGTACTCGTAGTAAACTTCCTCAACTTTACGAGACTACTTCGTCACTTTACATTCAAGTGTAAGGTGATAACTACGTCTGTTGAATGTCTTCAATTGTCACTTGTTCACTCCGGTAAGTTTATCTAGCAGTATTTGCCTTATCAATATTTAAACTCAAAATAAAACTTAATTTCTTTACTTTTAAATTTTATATCTTTAAACGATAATTAAAAGTGACCTATTCCATGGCAGACATTTCAAAATTAAATTTTTCGAAAATTACGTGTTGCTAGGAAACCTGGCAGGATTGACGTGCTTATAAGAAAGTATCGTGCTAGAAGTAAATGAAAGGTCTAAAATATCAACTTGTGCTATACTTTATTTCCTTTCAAAAATCTAATTTTAACACTTTTGCTATGTAAGCACTAGCTTTAATGCCTCTTAACTTGTTATCGGAATAGTATCATCGAATCCTTGCTAGTTCGGCAATCCAGGCCATTTTAAAAAGTAAAGGATTAATCGCAATAAGTACTATTATAGGAGTAGCGTAAGCTTTTATCGTTCAGTTACTCAACATTTTTTTTACACGTTAATAACAAGCTTACTTGCTGTAGGCTGGATTTCGAAGTCTTTGTCTTGAAGAATAAGCCAACAATGTTTAATGGTGTGTATTTCTACTGCAGATCTTAATTTAGGAACTATTGAATACTTATGCATCTCAAATGCTAGACTAATCGTTTACATGGTGACTTAACTAATGGTTTAAAACATTTTATAGATACGATTGCTGGCTTCATCCTCTGGCGAGAAAAGTGAACTTCAAAGTTGAAAATGTATGCTTCGTGACAGGTAAGTCCTAGTGGTATTTTTTTTAAAGAAATGCAATTATGTTCATAACACCAAGACTGTTGCTGAATAAAGATTTTTTAATATTTAGGATGCCTTCATTGCACGTCCATCAAGACTTCCTAGAACGTTCGTCAACCAACGGTCAGACGTCGGCGATACGTCGGTTCATAGTCTTCATCTTCAGCGGGACGTCAGTTCATCAACAGGACGACGGATGCCAAAGATTCAAGATTGTGTGCCTTCTACGGCAACCAACAGCGAAACGTCGGTCCATCGTCAACGAGGCGTCGGTTCATCTTCAGCGAGACGCCGGATGTCAAAGATTCAAGGTTATCTGGTGTCTTCTATGCACGAGGTAGTTTTGTTATTTAAAACTGAAACGCTTATCGGAATTAATGAAATTTTTACTTCGTACGAATCTTCATTGCAATTTAGGGGAAAACGCCTGTAAGTTAGTTGAAATGTGGAATTTGCATTGCGGGAGTCGGATTCCAATTTTTTTTTTTCAAAGTTTGACCGTGGTTCAAAATTTAGAAATCGGGAGTCATAGAGAGCAGATTTTAAGTGCGATGCTATTTCAACCAAGCCGAACTTTCAATACTGTACTTCACTGTCCAATTAATTCAGATTTATGCAATTAAGCTTTCCATAATTGTCCATGGTGGTTTCAGTTTTGTAACTTTTAATTAACGGGTAGAAAGTTGAAGAGACTCGAAACAGGACCATATAAATAAGTTTTTTCTTCTAACTGTCAGCAAACTCTTGCCCAATCCTCAGACCAGGGGTTAGGCATCGAGGGAGTGGGGTAAAGAGCACAGGAGTTCTATAGAAGCTCTCTTTGAAAGGACGCAAAATCTTGATCTGGATTGACAAACTGACCAAAGTCTTAACGAACAGGGCCGGTGTGCCCTCTTCCGGGTGGAAGATTAGACTTTGGGCCTTAAGGTGTCTTGAACACGTTGCGGATGCCTTGAGTGGTTTTCTGCGTAGAGTAGCCGTGCACGTGGTGAACTCCGCACACTCGGCATCCTATTCCCGGAAGTGAGGCAAATGGCAATCCTCCCTCCAACGAACACGACCTGCCTCGACTGTGTCGAGCCAACTGTGCGACGGCTCTAGGATTGTCTGCTGCCTCTCGGATGGGAGTAGCCCTTCGTCTTTGGATGGAGGGTCCTTTGGTACACCTTGTTAGATTTACAGGGCCCGAGTGCCCTCTTCCAGGTGGAAGCTTTAAATGTGGTGAATGTCTCTGGTCGGGAGTAGCATCTCTCCTAAGGTATCTTGAACACGCTGCGATGCTTTGAGTGGTTTTCTGCGTTGAGTAGCCGTGCGCGTGGTGAACTCCGCAAACTCGCTCGGCGTCCTATTCCCGGAAGGGAGGCAAATGGCAATCCTCCCTCCTTTGAACACGACCTGCCTCGACTATGTCGAGCCAACTGTGCGACGGCTCTAGGATTGTCGGCTGCCTCTCAGCTGGGAATAGCCCCTCGTCCTTGGATAGGGGATCACCTAAGTGAGAGATTACGTACAGGGCCCGTGTGCCCTCTCCCTGATCTAGAGCTGAAGATAAGACGTAGAAGGCAGATCCAGAGAGGGATCGAGCCCAAACATGGAATACGAAATCGAAAGATGGTGAATTCAACTTTGGGCGTTAGTCCCCTTCCTGTTCGAGTCGCGGGCGGGTGATTCCTGTATCAACTGTCCCACATTAAAGCCAAACCTTTCCAGTTTTTAATCTTCATTTGAACAGTCATTTTCTATGTTAATCTAAGTCTCTTGGTCTCCCTCTCCTAGTATTAAATAACTAGATCTTTAATTATTTTGGTGATATTAGGTGACGGTAAAAAAATATCCCTACAATTGGAGATGTCCGTCCAAGATTTTTCTAATTAAGTGTTAAGGGTGAAACATTTGTTTCCAAATCCCCACAAGATTTAACAGTTATATGTATTAACGTTATAGAAATCGGTTGATTAAGATGACTTGTAGCCAACTCTAAAGGTTTTGACGCAATTTGACAAATTATTGTGCTAAAAAATTAATTCGTGTGCGTGCGGCATGTAGCAGACAAATTGCCTATTCAAATCTTGCATTTCCGGTGCTACAGTAAAAAAATCTTGGAACTAAATTTCTTATAGCTTCTAAAAGTAATGAAAAATTAACTTCGCTAAAGTGTTATGAGCTTCTAAATGCAATCGAAACCAGAGTAAATTTTTAAAAAATTAACTGCTTGAGTATGAGCCGAAAGTTGTCTTCAAATATATTAACACAGTAAAATAAAAGTAGATATTTCTTGCTTTAATTTTTCCTAACTCTCAATATTCAAGGCGGTAAATTAATTATTTTCTATAAAAGTTCGAGTAGCAGACAAATATAATTTTGTGTTGTTTGGAAAAAAAGTTGCTAATTTTTGTATATCTGTGGAATTAGCCTTGTACAAATTATAGCAGTGCCTTTTTCTTAAGTTTATTGGTTATTTTAACGCCTTAATTCTACTCGGTGTTAAAGCTCAATCAGAGATTGTTTTGGTTGCTCTATGGGTGGGTAATAAATGTTTGGCGACTAAACGGTGAATAAATTCCTCAAAAAAGATGATTACCAGAAAAAGATTAAAAGTTTATTTTAATAGCCAGATAAAATATATATAATAGTAACATGATTAACGCTTTACAGCTACTAGTATTTCCGACGTCCAAGTTTCTTAAATCCATTGATTTGACCAGTCCGGCAATATCGTAATAAATTTGCTTTCGCCAGTTATACTCGGGAAATTTTAATGCATGGCGTGTGCAATCTGATTGGTTGGTTGCTCCTAATGGCATCTGGTAAAAGGGAGTAAGTGGGACTAACCGTCTTGTAGCTTTAGTGAAACGTTGACTCAAACAAGCTAATAAGGCTTGGACTGACTTGTTTCAAGTAGTACTGTAAGTCTGAAACTTCGTAATCTTGATACTGGTATTAACACAATGGGTAAATTCTGATTTTTGTTCTACCTTTTTTTAATTCGTGGGCTTTAATCCAATTTCCGGTAAAAAATTTTAACGGCTTTTGCACACTAGTGTTCAAAAACTAGACCTTGTGGAAACTAGATCGGAATCTGTGCGACACGTGTCAACTCTTCACTTGACTGAGACTCTAAATTCGCCCTTCACCAATAGCCATCGTGTAGCTAGTGCTACGATAATTAAAACAATCTTAAATTAGAATGCGAACTATATGCAGGGCTCGCAAGCTACATGGCCTCGTGTACTTTTGCAATCAAAATTATTGAACAGCTTTAAGTCTCCAAGTCTTAATTATCATCTTGTGCGGCTCTAGTGAGAAGAAAATTCAAATTATAAAATCCTATGTGTTAAAGTTGGGTAGTCGCTAAGTAACTTTCGTAATGCGACTAGATTATTCAAAAATGCAGTCAAACTTAAAAAGTAACTGATGTGTGTTTGGGGGTGCTAATGGTAAAGTTAAAATAGTTGGTGTTCTTCTATAGCTAGCCCCTGACCTGTTAGCTTTAAGGTATCCTGCTGAAAGTCACAAATTACAACTCCTGTCAACAATATCCCTCGTGTAGCTCTTGTACGATGTCAATTCAAACATGCTATTTTGAAACTATTAGACTATTAGCAACGGTGCCTAGTCGGGTGTCGGTTCGTCACTTGACAGTGGTTCTACAAATTCTACACCCGTCGCCAATAGCCCTCGTGTAGCTCTAGTGCGACGATAATTCAAAACCTGAACCCCAAATTAGACTCTTAGCAGAAGTGCCAAAGAATCTAAATTTCTAAACATTGCATTGAATTGATGCCAGTCTAAACTATTACTGATTTGCTAGACAAATGCTCTAAATATGTTCGTTAAATTTGAAAAATGAACATGTACTTTTAGATGTATCGAGCCCAACATTTGGCTTACTTAAGTTAGCAAACAATGGTTGACTAGAGATGCCAAAAATCATTGACTGGTGGACTATAAAACTATGGTATCGATAAATTATTTCAACAAAACAGTATCACTTTTGGGTTCACATATTAGAAATCAAACTTCAAAGTTTACTTCCAATTGAACTCGTTATTTAGTGTACTTAAGCCTGGAAACAATGTTAGGCCGAATCCAACGCTGAGCACGATGGTCAGCCAATTGATGAAAGCGAAAATATTTTCGAGTTTATATTTCATTCATGAAATTTTATTTGGGGAATGACTAATTTTGGATAGATTCGATGTTCGACAACTAAATATTAGTTTTAAAATTAATGTTTCACAAATATTTTAAAAGTATATTGGACCGTTTATGGTAAAACAAAAATTTGAAATTATAACTTAATGCTTTACTGAATTGTAATGGCCCTAGTGTGACTATAATTTAAACCCAACTTTTGCTGAATTGCAGCTGTCAAAAGTTCTCCCAACATCATGGAATGGATGGTCAAATTATGATTGCCCTATAAAATTTGGGTTAAATTCTTGGATGTAGTATGTATCTCAGTAAGCTTATTTCCTGATAAATGCGAGCATCAAAGTTTGCATCCTGTTTTAGTTTGTGGTTAAATCGAGTGTTTTAGGTCGCATTTTTTTCTTTGCCGCGGCAAGTAGTTTTCGCGTTCAAAGCTTATTACAGCCTTTGCTAAACGCTCGAGGACGCCGCAATCTAAAATCGGTTTGCACTTGAAATATTTCGGACTTTCAAGAACAAATTAAAGAAACCGATTCGTCGTTTAAATTTCTTGCTGTTCCAAATTCTTAATCTTATTTTGGCCTTTTCGGAATTGGTATTCATCAGCGATATTTATTAATTTACTTGTTCAGTTTTTAGATAATTGATTTAAAAAAATTCGTTAAAACTTTCAAGTTAAACACTGAATTTTTACTCGACCATATTTCACCTTTTTAAAATAAAAGCTCCTAAACCCAAACTAGCCTCCAGTGTAGCTCCTAAACCCAAACTAGCCCTAATGTGGATCCTAAACTCAAACTAAATTTTTTAAATGAAATACAAGCTCGAAAATATTTTGCTTTCATCTATTGGCTGACTATCGTGCTCGGCGTTAGATTCCGCCTACCATTGTTTCCACGCTCAAGTACACTGAATATTGTGTTCAATTGGAAGTAAACTTGGAAGTTTGATATCTAACATGTGAACCCAAAAGTGCTAAACTGTTTTGTTGAAATAATTCTTCGATACCATTGTTTTATAGTCCGCCAGTCAATTCTTTTGGCATCTCCAAATATTCTGATTGTGGAAGATTCCACTTTGAATTTAGGTAGAGAACTTAAAAAGAGGCGGAGTTGCCAATCCCATGCTTTTTGGCTAGCTTGGGTATTTTGGTTGGAAATGTGTCCCACTAAAATTACACATGGGTTATTGGTGAAAGGAGGATTAAAGTTAATTGCTGATGGGCCGTTATCAATTGTACGTGCATTTCTCTTCTGTCTTGACTTGATCAATATATGTCTAGAATGTATTTAACACATTCGGTAGCCCCTAGTTAAAATATAGATGCAATAATTATAATGGCGAACCCTATGTAGATTCGAACTGCCCTTCAGTTGCGAAACTGTTTCTAAACATCAAAGAAATACGCGCCGTCAAAAGCAATGAACCTCCACTTATAGTAATTCTGGCTTAAATCAAAATCTTAATTGCCCTTTTTCGTTTTACGGATGATCGTTTATACTTAACGTTTAGTCAATATTCTAAGTTTCCTTTAAAAAATAATTTGGATTAATTGTATAATTTGAATTGATTCTGAAAGTTAGCTATGGAAATTACACCTGGAGACTTACGCTGTTTCATCGCCGTCGTTCATAAATTTGAGCTACTTTGATATCTGATTAAAATGAGGACCTAATGTTGTACTCTTTGTTATATTTAACGCAACGTTAATTCGACTAAAACGCGACTCGGTGTCTGCTAAATACAAAGTGAAGTATACATCATTTTACGGAGACCGGTTTTGTAGGTCGAATCTTTAGAACAAGATATATTGCGGAAAAATTAAGAAAATTGAATTCATAGTTGGAACTGCAATTGCTGCAACTGAGGCTAAGATATGAAGATTTGTAAGTGTTTCAAATTAGTTTCAATCGCTAGAATTACTTATACACTGCTAAACAAAATTAATCTCGTGTGCAATTAGTGAATGGGAAAGTTTAGTGTGCTACAGTTATGTTAGCATCATGCAGCTGCCTCGTTGACCCCTAGTCTACGAAAAGATCCCCAGATGGAGAAAAGTTGCCTCTGCTTTAATTTTTTTTATCTAGTATCCTGGTAGGAACAATTAAATCAGCACCGTCTAGCGAGGGTGGATTTTTGAGGTTGCCCGTGTAAAAAACCGCCACACTTTAGATAATGTTGCTAATGTTTTTAGGAAATTATAGAAATTCTTCATATTAAATTAACAGTTGCGGACTAATCTAAACTCTAGATTAGTTTAAATATCTTATCTAAATGAATCTTGAGGAAATACATAAATTTGATCAAGTTTCGAACTCGTTCTAATAGAAATTAGAGTGAAGGTAGAACTAAAATGTCTAAGCATTTTTCCCGCAGTTAATATACATAGCGTTACAATACAACATTAAAAAAATTTCTATAAAACTTGTCTGCAACTCTATTTGACGTTAGACTAACTGCAATTTAAAAACTAGACTATAGTGGAGATGTTTTATTCGAAGTTTTAAAATAAACCGCATCGTTGCTAATGTATAAATTACTTGCTCTTAATTTATTGGCATGTCCCACCCACCCGTCAGTCGTTAATATAGTCTCGTTATGGGCTTTAATTGATTTGTAGGCTATTTCGACTCTTATACTAATGTTTTCGTTAACAAGATTACTGGTAGGAACGTAGTGGTAAATCAGCGCCATCTAGTGTGGAAGGTATATGGAAGGTTGTGTATGTGGTGATCCGTCACTAATAAACATCTTATGACTATTTGAGTATCGATCGTGTGAAACAAGTTTCATAAAGTTTGAGAGTTGGATTAACAAGTAAATTTCTGAAACAATGTTATCTTAAGTTGCATCTTTTTGTAATTTAGCTAACTGGGAGCACTAACTTTGTTGGCTTGACAGACTGGCTGGTAGCAATTAAGGGATTAGGAATCATTGACACTTTATTCCGCATTAGTTTCAATTTATATTCTAGCTTAATAGAATTACTGGTTTTCGCTCCTAATTACTACACTAAAATAGACTATTATCCTTTGAACTAAAGATTTAATTCGGTAGATATTTAAAGAATAAATCTTAATTTTTTATCTAAATATTAATGGTGAGTATGTTTTTAGAATTTTAAATACTAAACATGTACACGATAATAAAATGTATTTGATGTGAAACTGAACAATTGACGTTGGTTAATTTCAACTCTTCTTCGATATTACATACGCGAATAGCTAAAGCAACTTCTTACTGCCTTGCCAACTTTAAACTTAAAATGACTAAATCGCATCGGGAAAAATTTAAATACAATTTTAATAAATTTTGGTATGCATGTAGATCAAGTTTGCTCATGATATTTCAGTTTGCAGTTAAATCGAGAGTTCTTTCTCGGCGCCAAGTAAATTCGCGTTCGAAGGCAAATTACAGCCTTTGCCAAACTCTCGAGGATGTTACAATCTGGAATCATCTTGCACTTGACATAAAAAGGACTTTCCAGAACAAATTAAAGATTCATAGTTTAAATATCTTGCCGTCGCAAATTCTTAAACTAATGTAGGCCTCTTTTAGAATTCACGTTAATCATCATCGATATTTATTAAGACTAGTTTAATTCTGAACTATGTTTAAAAAATCGTATAAACTTTCCAGTAACGCTATTTAATTTAGAACATTTATGATGAATTTAGGAGCTGCACGTATCTAGTTCAAAAAAGGCGAAATATCAAATGATTACTGAATAACTTCACGATTCCTGGTACTTAGTTTTTAAACTAAGAATTGTTTAGTAACGTATATGCAACAAAAAATGACTTAAAATAAGCGAGCGTCTTAATGCTTGGAAAATATTTGCGAGTTTACAACTTTATTTAAATAGTTTATTAATCATATTAATTTAAATTTTTTAAAATGTCAATGATGCATAATTCTTCAATTGTTACCAGCAAGACTGTCGGATCAACAAAGCTAGCGCTCCCAGTTTGGTAAATTATACAAAAAGGTGCGATCCAAGACAGCATTGCTTTAGAAATTGAATCTTTAATCTAACTCGCGCATATGCTTTACACGTTACCTTGAATTACTCCCTTGCTTAAAAGTTAAATAACTAAAATAATTCATAGGTATTATCCTGTAACGTATTAAAGTTCATGAATTACTAGTATAAAGACATGCCTTTTGGAGGGTTAAGTGTTCTTGATACAAATTGTTATCATCGTACGGACTTGTAAATATCTCTTACAAATGTTTTAGAGCCTTGGAGTACTGTAAAAATACGCTAGTGCCCTTTTCTACTTTACACTAAGTTCTAAATCTATAAATAGTTAAGATCTTATCAGAGGTTAAATAATAACTATCGGTATTTAAAAAAAAATTAAAACCTTGGTTATCTTCGCTACCTTCACTCTAAGCATTAACACGGTTCCATTTATTAGTGTTAAATTATTCAACATGCTATCTACACTTACAATTTCTAAACACGAAACAATTAAATCGAGTATTAACGTGCAACTGCGTATATTCTATTAGGTTTATTTAAATGGCTGCAATTTTTAACTTTTAACTGTTTAAGGTTTCTCAAATTTTAAATGTAACTAAAAATGATACTCTCTGGAATTCGGAGCTAATATTTCCCATTATCCTTAATTGGTATAAATCGACGAGATACTAACATTAATTGGTAACGGAAATGAGATTTCTAAAAGTTTAAAGCTAAACTCCACTGCAGTCAGAATTGGAAGGAAGCCCTTTTTTAGAAACAATATTAGATTATTCTCACAGTGCTTAAATTGTTCTCTGCGCTATTTATTCAATACAGAACCTCATACCTACTGCTTTTTCGGACTTGCTAGCGCTTATAGTAGCATTGTTGGGCTTGTAGTAGCATTGGGCTTATAGTAGCATTGGGCTTATAGTAGCATTGTTGAGCCTTTTGATATTTACTTAGAGAATACCTTTTATGTCTAATTTTAGTTTAAAGACAGAATGGAGGCAATAGCTTGTAGCAGCCTCGGTAAACCATAAATGAATCGGACGATCCTCAAGGTGCAATTACTTCGGGTATTTATATTCGTTATTAACTGATTACTGGTAGAAACGCAGTGGTAAATTAGCGCCATCTGGAGATGATAAATTGAGGTGGGAATATTACGAGTGTGGTGAACCGACACAAGCTTTTGCTACTTGCTTTGTCAAGGGTTCTGATAAGCAGTTCATTTTATTTTCCCTCGTTGCTCGAAAATGTGCTCATAAGTTTTAATGAGAAGACATCATAATTATTTTAATTTCAAAACTTTGAAATCGGAGCATTTTATTTCTCTAAAGTTAAGAGACACGAACATCACGAATTGTGGTAGTAACGCTATAAACTATTTTGAAATGGTCCCTCTTGTAGTTAAGCTGCGTTTAATTCTCGAATGCCAATGAATAGCCGATAATTGGGTTAAGCTAATCGATGTATATTAATAGTTAATTGGGTAGTTTTATAATAATACACCGGTGGCCAAATCAATGGAGCTGATAGAATCTTGCTAAATGAGCAATAGAATGGTTAGTGCTTGGAAAAGCGGTAAGTAATGTACGAGCCAATTTTAAAGTCCGTATGCAATTCGCTAATCAATCGGTCACTGTCTTCTGAATTCTTAAACTGATGGGTGTTTTGGGGATGCTAATAGTAAAGTTAAACTAGTAGGTGTACTTCTATAGCTAGCGTCTTGGCTATTGAATTTTTAATTAAGTTACCCTGCTAAGTCTCAAATTATGGCCATGTCACAAATAGCAAAAGTGTAGCTCTAGTATGACGTAAATTCAACAATTACTTGCTAAAAGTCTAATGGTTTCCAGATGACACAAGTACCGATAAACCTAAATTTCTAATAACCTTATATTGATGCCCATTTAAACCATTACTAATTCGCTAGACAAATTCCTGTAAGTATATTCGTTGGTTGTATTTGTTTAATGAACCTTTACGCTTAAGTCTGTTAACAATGTTTACTGTTAACAAAATGGGGATGACGGGTTTTTCAAACCAGTATGAAAGGTAACCTTATTTTGACATTGGTTGAACCTGCGGTTATTAACTACTTTTTAAGATGACTTTTACGGCAAAAACTAGTTACCGGTTTTTACTCTTGGGTCTTTTGCGAAGCGGAAAAAGATTAATTGAATCGGTAAAAAAAGTTCGGTTCTACTTATAAGCATGCATATTTCTTGAAATTAAAGCAAAAATTTTTGAAAGTATTAACAAATTCGTTAAAAAAAAAACAGCGACTCTCCTCATGCTTACAAAAATCTTGCTTTTAAAAATAGCTGTAGCTTTATTTTTACCAAGTGTACGGCAGCGTAGGTCGTGGGTTTTAATCTTTTTTTTTTTTAAATCAAATTTTAATTTTTTCAAACCGTGTCGAACCTTTTAGAATTGGTTAAATGGTCATCTTGAACAGACAAAATACAAAGTTGTTTCCTTTAAAAGTCGTCGAGCAGTTAAATTCCCTTGAATATGTCTAAAGCTTGGACTTGTTATTCGACACTTTTTCTCAGTCTAATTTAGTGTTGAATATTCTTCATTGGAAGTTTTATAATACGCTAAAATACCTTCAGTATCTCCCAGAATAGTTTTTTGTAATTTATGGCTATAAGAATGGTCGGATTTTGAACCTTTTATTATAATTGGTATTATAAGTTACTTGACTAATCGGTATGCGAATCATTTACCAGTTAATAATTTTTAAATTACAATTGAAGATTTATTAGTTCAAAAGGTAAAAGTTGTATATAAAACAGCGACAAGTAAACTTCAATGTTTCACAAACAAAATTCTTAAAACTTAACAGTACATTTCAAATTTTGTTCCACTATAGTCAAAGAAAAAATTGGAAGATTTTCTGAATTGCAACTCTAAATAGTTCAAAAGTTCCCCAACATCATGGTCAAATTGGGATTGCCCTGATACCAATATTTGTGGGTTAGATTCATCCTTGCAGAGTGGGTGTTGCCAGATAAGGCAATCCACTAAAAACAATAGGTATAGGTTTGATTAACCCCTTTTGAAGCAAACTACCCTTAATCCAAAACCTTTATAAAAAAACCCCTCTTCGTGTAAATCTAGTGTGGCGTTTATTAAACCATTACTAAACTCGTGTCGAATTTGAATTAATAATTAACGGGGTTTTCTCTAATTAGCAATTTATGGAATTAATATCCAAATGGTTAATTTAATTTGGGCGTGAGAATTTTTTTGAATTTGTTAACTTTCAAAATCTGGTTATTTCTTCTAATTTCCAAACATGGTGATAAAAATTGTGCACAAATTTCCCCTATGCAAATTATCTTAATTGGTTTAAATTTTCAAATATTGCCCTATTCCAAAAGTTAAAATAGCATCGACTTGTTGCGTAAAGATATTCACTACAGAATGAAAATTAATCTACAAGGGATCGCCTTCGCAATGCAAATTCAATTTCATAAATAACTTCTAGTTTTCCCCCAAACTAAAGCAACCGAAATTCCCATCGGTTAATAGAAATTATCTGGTGCGTACGAAGAGCTAGCCTTCGTTTACCGACAGATTGAAACTGATTCTTACGAGCTTTGAGTGTCTTTTTCGATAATCAAGCGTTTCTGTTTTAAATACTCACAGCAGTGTTCACGTTGATCTTTCAAAATGTAGTATTGATGTGTATTGTCATCCGGTGTAGAGTTCATCAATGTGTATCTTCGAATTGTAAAAAATCTTTGTCGATTGAATGATTTCTATTGAGGTATTATATTGACATGTCTTGTTCAGTAATGTAATAGGATTCACGTTGTGCATATAGTGAATTTTATTTGCTGAATCTAAAGGTTTCAGGTCAAGGTTATGGTATTACAAAGGTTATTTTTTCATGCGCATGAAACCAGGGTTAAATTTGCATGTTTACAATGTGTCAATGTAGTTTTGTGAATTTGATATGTACAGGAGCCATCGCAAGGAGTTGGAATTTGAAAGTGTATATAAAGGTAAGGGTAAGTTATTATTCAATTTTTAAGTCTTGAAAGTAAGAACACGAGAAATGACAAGGCCTTGTTACGTAGCACGTGTGGGGTAAGGTTTAAAACGATTGAAAAGGTTTATCGTAAGTTCGGTTTATCGTATCAGTGGGCTTTACTTGATAAATCGTATTAAAAAAATTATTCACTGGCTGTTTGTAAAAGATTGTATTGTCATCAAATGCATCGATCATGTATTGTTAAATGTGGTTCATCCTTGTATTGTTATTAAATAAGTGTTTCATCCTTGTATTGTTTGTTATTAAATGTGTTTGAACCTTGTATTGCTGGTGTTAATAAATGTGCTTGAACCTTGTATTGCTGGTGTTATTAAATGTGCTTCATCCTTGAATTGTTTCGGTGTTTTAATAAAAATTATATTAATCCAGACTCTAATTGGTCATTTTTACCACTTCTAAGTATTCAATAACTGTAGTTGTCGTTCGTATTAGTTTGAGGTAAGTTGTTGAGCTTGAAAGTACTTCAGTTGAGCATTTTCCATAAGTAAATAAAATCCTTAACCTCGGTTTAAATTCGTGAAGTTAATGCGAAATAACGATGTTTCGTAGTCGCTTTGGAAAGTGTAAATGGCTCGGTTTTCTTTTAGCGTGTGGAAAAAACGTGCGAATAAAATGTTTAGGAAATTCAATCCTCCGATTTATTTCTAGTAATATTTTTCATTTAGTACTCTAACATGGTAGTAAGTCTTCCGTAGCGTCTTCAAATTTAATTGTTACAAACTCTATACATTTCAAATGTGGTGTTTTCAGTATCCAGTTTTTATATTTCGTATATGTAAGAATTAATTATGTAACTCTCGTAACTATAGTTTTGTAGTCTTACTTGCATAATTCTAAGTTTAGGCATTCTTCTATCATAGTTTGTAAATTGCCCTTTTAACCCTTTCAGTAACAATGGCAATATCATTTATAGTTTTTTCTGATCATCCATAGCAATTTATGATAGAAAAAAGCACATCATTCGATTCTTCAAACTTTTTCTATTTGAAAATATTTATTAATCCCAATAGATGTCAACCCTATTTTTAAAATTATGTTCAAAGACATGATGCCAAATGGCATCACTGGGACTGAAAGGGTTAATCCTTTCACTCTAAATGTTTCCATTTGGAATCATGATATTCATATTTTATTGTCGCTAAGTTAAACCCGCATTTATTACGAATAAATTTTACAGAAATAGATAATTTTATTTTTTATCAGATGGAAGAATCGTGAATTGCATGTTTGTGGTAGCTCATGAAAAACATGCTAAAAATAAAATTCACTCTGAAATTTTTTTTAATAAACGGTCCTTAAATTCTTCATGCTTGCATTTTTGAGTGTTTAAAATGTCACTTTAACTAATTTTAACAAATAAAGTTTCGAAAACGTAATTTATTCAAAAGTTTGAAAAAATTCCTTACATTTACGTTAAAAAAATTAATTACTCCTTTTCACTACTGCATACTGGTACTTCAGTGCATACTGGTCTATTTCATAAATTTTAGTTGTTTAGCATAAAAAGTAAAGTTTTGATTGAAAGCTTTAAATATCGATTTTTCCGACTTTACTAATTATGAGCGATTGAGACTGCCCATTTTCCATAAATTCGTTTTCCATATTTTTTTTTGGATTTCCTTCGATTCTCTTTAGATTAATAAACCAATTTGTATTCGCAACCACTTATCCCTGTTAAATACAAAAAAATGACTATGGGTTAGGATAGGTTTATACATATTCCAACTTGTATGCATGATTAAAGACCCGCTTATAAGCTTCGTTATAAGACGGACACAAATAATTTGTACTGTCACAGGGAAAGGAAAGTACACCCAGGGAGAAGGCGAGAATCGAACCAGCAACCTTTAAAAGCGCCCACACTGCTGGCGTAATTTCTAAGCCGCTCAGCCAACCGGGCCTCCATTAGTTAGTCAAATTGCTCTAAACACTTACAGAAGTTACAATTTAGTGAAAACTAATTTTATTGCTGTTTTTTTTTTAGAAAAGAGCGAGATATTTATTAAAAGTATTGTTGCTTCGTTAAAATGTAATTCAATTTTGTTAAATTAGAAAGAAACACATAACAATATTCAATTACTTCTATGAATTGATACAGAACAAAGACTCAATAATAATAGTTTAGATATAACGTTCAATAAATCTAATCAGTTGTAAAGTCAAAGGGAGGCAGAGTACAAAGCCGTACTTAAATGGGGTTGGATGCCTATTCAATTGTCGGTACGTCACTTGACTTTCTGAACTCTACTTTATATCCCTTGTATAGCTCCAGTGTGACGATTATTCAACCTAATCTCAACCCTGAAATGTAAAAGTTCAGTTCAAATGAATCTTGGAGTTCATTTCGAGTATTATTTCGACCTTATACTAAGAGATGGCAGCACTGTATATATTTTTAGCATTATTGTAACAAAGTAAAGGACATTTTTTTTTTGCAATTACTGAATATATGACTTAATGTATTAATCATTGTTGTCAGTCTTTTCAACATGAAAACAGAATTTTCATAACAGAAGAGCGAGTTCTGGGTACAGTATATTTAACGTATTGAAAATGAATGGCATTTGTTAACAAAGGCCCTCGCCAGATAAGACGGTGAAAAATGCCCCCATTCCAATCGGGCTAAATTTTTTTCTGAAAATACCTCATAGTATGGACAACTTCTCAGCCAAGTTTCAGCTCAAAAATATGACGCATTTTTGAGTAAAAAATTAAAAAAAAATTTCTTTATAAATTGATTATTCCCTGAATATATTTGATAAATCCAAAAAACAACTCATGAGTTTTTAGATATCATTGCGTAGTATTCTCAGAAAAATCCGCTCATAAATCTGATCGAGCGATCATTCTTAAAAATGCAATTTTATTTTTCAAAAAAAAATTTCATGCCAAAATCGTTTGATCACAACTTAGGATTTTGTCTCTACATATTCCTCTATTATCAATCTATAATATATATTTTTTTCAGATTTTTAAAATTATTGGACGATAGTTTAAAAAAATAATTCTTAAAGCCTGATTTTTTGCTCTAAAATCCATAGATTTAGAAATAGCATGCCCACCGATTGCGCAATCCCGTACAACGCAATGATGCGTGATGAATCCACATTTCGTCGTTTTCGCAATGCATCACGGGATACTGATCCACAAAAATGGTTTTTCCGAAGAGTTACATACAATAAAAACTGCATTTTTAACTTGCTTCTTTTGTGAATATATACCTCATGCCTTACAGAAATTATCAATACGCATGCAGCTATAAAATTATGCTAGCGAAACTTGTAAAAAGCTTTAATTAGTTAATATTGAATATATATCTTTTATTAGTCGAATTATCTCATGGTGCCATCTGGTGGCGTATGGCATGCCATGTGCAAGAGCTTGCGAACTGCCGTATGGGATAATGGTTAACAAATGGCTTCACCTTTCCCCCTAGAGGCAGATCTGCTACTTTCTAAATCTATGCTAAATTCTTTAGTCCGAAAGAAATTCTCCCAGATTGAATTTCCCCGCCTTTGTTAGGAGTGCCATCTGCCGAGTAAGTAGTGCGAAAAGTCAGGTTTTAAGAATATTTTATTTTTTTTAAACTATCGTCCAATAATTTTAAAAATCTGAAAAAAATATATATTATAGATTGATAATAGAGGAATATGTAGAGACAAAATCCTAAGTTGTGACCAAACGATTTGGGCATGAAATTTTTTTTTTGAAAAATAAAAATGCATTTTTAAGAATGATCGCTCGATCAGATTTATGAGCGGATTTTTCTGAGAATACTACTCAATGATATCTAAAAACTCATGAGTAGTTTTTTGGATTTATCAAATATATTCAGGGAATAATCAATTTAAAAAGAAAAAAAACTTTAATTTTTTACTCAAAAATGCGTCATATTTTTGAGCTGAAACTTGGCTGAGAAGTTGTCCATACTATGAGGTATTTTCAGAAAAAAAATTAGCCCGATTGGAATGGGGGCATTTTTCACCGTCTTATCTGGCGAGGGCCTTTTATGAAAACACATTAATGTAATTTAGGTTACTAAATTAAAATTTTTATGAACTTTTCGAACGCTACCATGAGTACCATGTTTCTTTACATAAAGATTCTTCCAAGGTGAAAGGGACGAAAAACGTTAGGGATTTATTAAACACAAGAATTGAAAAACGCGAAGTCGAGAAAAAGAAGCCTGGATTCAGACGAAATACGTACTCAAACTCATAGGAATGACTCCAGAAAGTACTTAATAACTTTTTTCTACAAACGATATCATTATGAAACTTTCAGTAAATGTTAAAAAAAAATAAAAGTAAAAACAAATTGGTCAAAATATCAATATTTTTGGGTTCCGTATCCCCTAAATGATTATATGTCCCATATTGAACTAACTTCCGTAATGATATAGATATGATATCAAAGTGACGTTCTTCGGTATTGTGTGTAACAATGCTTATTTATATTATCTATTTTTATTTATTCAATTTTAATTCAACATTTCTTAACATTCATTCATTTATAATTTCCTGACCAACTCAATCCTTCCAAACCCACCAACTTCAAACACCCATAATTTGTTACCCCTTCCACCACCCAATCTTACCTAAGCGAGATATGATAGGCCAAACATTTACCAGAAAGAAAAAATCCTTAAAGTCCTGATCCAATTTGAGATAGGACTAATTTACTAGTACAACCCTTGGAGAACTGCTCCCTTTTTCTTCCTAATAGAAAAAGGTGGATTCTTTATTTGTCCATCTTCAAGAGAGTCGAGATAAAGAAATTATCTCGCCAATCTTCTTTGATGAAAATTGGAGATTGGTGAGCGGGGGGTTGCCTTGTTTGGCGAGGTATTGCATTTTTGGGTATCGTCACTTGGAGATTTTTTTTATCTTTTGGATTACTGCTACTATTATAGGTCATTTTAGCTTAATTTTTATCTCTGACTTTAATTCCTTGATTTCAGCCTCAATTCTTACTATTTAACCTTGAACTTAAAGTTTCATTTCAGTCGTAGTTTTTAACTTTGGTCTTAATAACTTTAAATCTCAGCAATATCTTTTATTCTGAAGAGTAACTTTGGATGTTATATTTCGGAAAAATTATGAACCCAGCTTTTTCCACGAACCGACTGGGTGGCTGAATTGTCGAGGAGCTGTTCAGGAAGTCAAAAGGTCCCGGGCTTAAATCCAGGCATATGGTCATGGATATTTGTGCTGGTGTTTGTCTTTACGTAGGTCGCAGTATACTTTATACAAATAATGTTTAACCTCTTAAGACCCAAGCAAAATCCTACACTTATATTCTTAATCTAAACATACTTTTCATACAAATGTATGCTAAAAAGTATGCTTTACAAAGAATATTTTTTAAAAATTACGTTTAATTGTTACTTAAGGACATGCCTTAAACTCTAAAAAGTAAAATTTGTTATGGCCTTTTTTGTTGCATTTATAGCACATATCACTTAACTTATTTATAGTTAACAGTTTATTTTTATATTGTTTTTAATGCAGACTATAAAATTAACTACTAAAAGAATTTCTGAAAAGTTTGTACCAAATTAAATTATTTTCTTTTAAAGAACTCTAATATCGTATTGATCTCTTTCATTTTTGTATCGAAATAAATGACTGACCTGTAATCAAAGGCTGAAAACATACTTGGATCGTCTATCGGACCAGGTCAATATCGGAACTAATTAACCTGTTAATTGTTTGTGGGGAGGTTTTAATAAATGTTCCCAAATGGGGACGCCAGGTCGCAAGAGATTAAATATGTGCAGCCGAAAATCCTGAACTAGCCTACGAGGATGCCACTGGTTTTCCTCTTCGTTTGACCAGGGGTCTAAATTACTGACAGTATTAAATCTCCATGAAGTTTAGAAACAAGCAGCCAGACAAAGTAAACCTAAAACAAACTCTTTTCCAAATAACTGGCATCAATTGTTGGCGACAAATATCCAATACAGCAACCCTACTTGTGCGACATCACATTTTTTTCAGAGACAAATTCCTTTGACTTTCACTAAGAAGACAATGGACAAAAAAAATGACCGAATCATTGATTGATTTTTTTTAAACATCAAAGATTTTTAATTTAAAGAAAATTCTCTAGTGTTTATAACTAAAGATTCTTTCAAAGGTAATTGTCTCTGGTAATTCTGTGATAATCGCATTGTTGATGCTTAAAAACTGCATTTTAATTAGCTGAATATTTTTTTTTGGGCTTGATTATTTTGATCAATAAAATCCTTGTTTATCGTACAGTTTTCTTGTTTGTGCGGTGGAGAACAAAAAATAATGAATATCCTCTTGCGATCTGACGTCCCAAAGTTGGGGACATTTCTTAAAAACTCCCCACAAACATTTAACACGTTAATTTGTTCCGAAATTGACCTGGTCCGATAGAAGATCCAAAAATAAGTTTTCAGCTTTTGATTACGGATATCAGTCATTTGTTTCTATAAAAAAAGGAAGTTGAACGAGGATCAATACGATATTAAAGTTCTTAATAAAAAGTATCTTAATTTGTTTCGAACTTCACAAAAAGTTAAATTAGTAGTTAATTTTAAAAGCAATTTGCATTAAAAACAATGTTGAAATAATCTGTTAACTACATATAAGGGATACGGCCTTTTTTGTTGCATTTGTAGCACAAAAATATATTTTTAGAGTTTAAGGCTTGTCCCAAAGTAACTATTAAGCATATTAATTTTTTTTTTGAAAAACATACTTTTTAGCATATATTTGCTTGAAAAGTATGTTTAGATTATAAGAATATAGTACATGTAGGATTTTGCTCGGGTTTTAAGAGTTTAAGGCAAATGTCTTAAACTAGGATGGCACCACATTACTTACAAAAGAAAAAATTATGAAAGTTAAGATTTCTTGTGCGATATTTAATATAAATTCCGATTAAATATGTACTTTGATTTTTTTAATCACTATTCATTATATACTAATTTGAAGTTCCTGATTGACTTCTTTACAATGGCTGTTGGATTTGGTAACAGAAAGATTTCTCAACTCGGTTTCTTTAAGAAGTGTAAAATGAATTTTGCTTTTCTTTTAAACTGTAATAAGAACAGCAGAATGTTATTTTCTATGTTTTGGTTTGTGCTGTTAAGATTTCAATTCAATTAAATAGCTTGCCATTGATGAATGAGGTTGTTTCTTTCCTAGTGCATAGTTTTCTACCAGTCTCTAGAAATTTAGCGATTATAATTAGCGATTTAGGACAATTATAATCCCTTTCAAACTATCTATATGCGACATTTATACAAAGCGAATTCATTAAAATTCCAAATGTTCAGCTATTTTATTTCGCATTGCGATCATTTAATAGTTAGAATCGTAATTTAACGGAAGTGGAGAGTTCTCTAAAAAGAGGTTCGTTTTACGCAGACATCAAATGCGATTGATGGCTGAGTCAAATGACAGAATCATTAATTTTAATATTGAATTTAAATTAAAATGTTTCCCAAAATGCAATTAAATGTAAGTAATGATTGCATAAGTCTATGTTAAACGTTTCTAAAGAATTTAATGTAATTGATATTGGGAACATCATTGGCACAATACCAAGCTATACAGTCTTTTGGTACCTAAGCACAGTCAAGAGTTTTTTTTTTTATTATTTTTTAGTTTGTTTTCTTCGATCGGTATGTAGTTTCAGCTAAATCATAATGCTAAAAGTTCCAGCGTAAGTTCTAAAAATAGTATAAATGTTTTCATTTAATAAATTAATATTAAATTCGTAAGTACTAAATTAATTTGAAAGTAAATCTTTAAAAAGTAATAAAACGTACCAAATAATTAAATACTACGTAGATAAATTTAAAAAAAAACATTTTATTTTCTCAACACTAATATAAGTGATTACATATCTATGAGAAGGTTACGTACCATGCATTGAAAAATACGTAACCAATTCATTATTAATAATAGTATTAAATGATGGCGAACGAGTATTGCTTTGATTGTACTCTAAACGAATTTTTGAAATTCGTGTATCTAAGAAGCTCAATCTGCAAACACTGTCATGTAGATTAAATATTTTTGGTTTATGAATACACAAATTTTGAAATAAAACATGATTCAAAATGAAAAAAGTCTGTTTATTCAAAATTAAATTGCTTACAAGCTGCTCAATAATTTTTTTTAACATGATCCTTTAAAAACTTTTTCCATGAAATCTTCGAAGGTGATTGTTCATGCTGCCTTGAGCATGAGTGTGAAGTAGCATGGCCTGATACAGCAGAGGTCAACAATACTACAATATCTTCTGATCCATATCATCCACATCTTTTTCAGCTTCATGGAAAAGGCGAAAGTCAACGAGCGCGGCCTATCACCGGAAGCAGTTGATCATCAGAGGCAGACTATCACCTGAACATGACCTGATACAGCAGAGGTCAACAATACTACAATATCTTCTGATCCATATCATCCACATCTTTTTCAGCTTCATGGAAAAGGCGAAAGTCAACGAGCGCGGCCTATTACCAGAAGCAGACAATCACCTGAACATGGCCTGATACAGCAGAGGTCAACAATACTACAATATCTTCTGATCCATATCATCCAAATCTTTTTCAGCTTCATGGAAAAGGCGAAAGTCAAAGCGGCCTATTACCAGAAGCAGTTGATCACCAGAAGAAGACCCTCACTTGCAGCAGTAAAATCTTTTGATCCATATTGTCCAAAATTTTTCAACTTGAGAGCCCAAAGTCAAAGTTCTCATTGCGAGAAGGTGTCGTCAAACAATCTTGTTCTTCATCAGGATTCGTTTACTACTTTCATATTCTTCTGTGGAAACACAGGCATACTTTGAAATCAACCCTTCCACAGGATCCTTCATGGCGAAATCCACTAGTTTCAACTCCAACACTTAAAATTCATTTTCAAGTATGGTCTCAAACCATCAATGTGCCAGTAGAGATTCTTCATCATAATTTGCAGTCCTCTTTAGGTGAAGCACTTCCGATATGCATTACCGTCGTTAAAGTATACGTATTTCTGGTATTTGTTTCAACCACGTATAAAATATTATCTTCAAAATGTATTTTTTAAATATCCGTTACATTTGATGAAGGATATTTTATGCCCACCTCCCTCCGCTTAGCCACTTTCATTGTTTATGGCTCTACTTCTTTAGATTCACTGAAAAGATAAAGTTTTGTTAGGAAATATATTTAAGTTGTAAGAAAAATCTACGCAAAATTATCTTCTATTATAATAAAACAGGAAACCCCAAGTTAGTATAAAGAATATAAACTTATATTTAACTATAAAGAATAAAATAAAAGAAAAGCAAATAGAGATACTTTTGAAAACAGTTTTTAGTATTTTTTGAGTATTTTCGTTTTGAAAGTGTTAAAAGTTATTACTGGGGGTTATGAATAGCTAAAAAAAAATGAACCAAAATCAAAACTATAAAAAATTGTATTAAAATTGAAGAATAATTACAAATGTAAAAATTTATTTAAAAAGTCGCATCATTTTAATTAAAATTATGTCTATATCTATTTGCAAAGTTTGTATACTTATTAAATTTTAATTTGATGTTTACTTATTTATATTCTAGCGTTTTCTGTTATTATAATTTATATCAAATTTGGGGATGAATACTTATGTGACTTTTAAATAAATTGTTACATAATTTTACTTCAATTTATATCTATTTTGTTCGCAATGTTTGCGTATTAAATTTTAAGTTTATGTTATTTTTAATTATATCCTACACTCCGTGCCAACCAAACTTGGGTAAAAACAAATAGTAAAAAAGGCAGAGGGGAAAGCGTGATTGTTCCGTTAGTTAGAAACTCTTGTAAGGTAATATTTAAATACACAATGATCTTAATACAATTTGACCAAAATACACTTTTCATTCTGATAAAATTGCGAAATTTTCTCAAATAATATTCAAATCTATTACACCTTAAATGAAGTTAATGTTTTAAACTTGTTTTCTGGATGGATTCACAAATAATTTATGGAACTCTTTACATCCGCGTGGAAGTTTTTACGGCGTTTCTATTTACCCAACTTAGGTTGACAAGGAGTGTAAGTGTGCTACTGACTTCCTTTTTCATCTAGTTTTATCGAAAGAATACTTTTATATTGTTGATTAGTTTTAATACACAAAAATTAATTATGTTTTTAATGTTAAATCATTTACAAAGACAAGTTTAAAAAATACACAAAATGATACGCAAAAATATTTTTGAATACTTACGCAAATATATAATTGTTTTGTACCTGTGCAGTCATTTTGAAAATTTCTAATTTTTCTTTCATAAAGTAGACGTATCTTTTAACCACTGGATGCTCCTTCAACTTAGCTAAAAAAAAAGAATAGTAGGTTTAATCAATGAATGCTCTTTCAACTTAGCTAAAAAAAGAATAGTTTTAATCAATGAGTACTCTTTCAACTAATCTAAAGAAAATAATAGTTTTAATCAATGGTTGTTCTTTCAACTTAGCTAAAAAAAGAATAGTTTCAATCAATGAACGCTCTTTCAGCTTAGCTAAAAATAGTTTTATTCAATGAATGCTCTTTCAACTTAGCTAAAAAATAGTTTTAATCAATGAATGCACTTTCAACTTGGCTAAAAAAAGAATAGTTTCAATCAATGAATGCTCTTTCAACTTGGCTAAAAAAATAATAGTTTAATCAATGAATGCTTTTTCAATTTAGCTAAAAAAATGGTTTTAATCAATGAATGCTCTTTCAACTTGGCTAAAAAAATAATAATTTTTTTACTACATTGAAATGAGAAACGGCTCGATAAATAAGTATTTTTTTCCAAGCTTCTTCTCTTTTAACTTGGCTAAAAATTATTTCTTTTTTACTACATTGAAATGAGAAACGGATTGATAAATAAGTTTTTTCCAACTGCAGTGTGACATTGAATCAGCTAATATATAAATTATTAGCTACAATATCTGCGAACCATTTTGAAAAATACTACACAATTGAAACTATATCATATGAAAAAAACATTATAAAAATGTATAATGATAAATATATTTAATACTGACGTATAAGTGTGGCTTCGAAATTAATTTTTTTTCATTGAATTAACGCAGATGCACTTTGGTTTAGATTATATATATAAGGATATACGTCTAGGATTTTGCTCGGATCTTAAGAGGTTAAGGGAGTTAAACAGTGTTTTACCGTGTGAAGGTATTACGACAAACATTTTTACAGTTTTTATTTCTATCTACCAGTTTCAACTTACCATAATTTGACTTTTGGGATTTTTCAATTGGTTGAAATATTTTGCGCATTTGGCTTTGGCGCATTTCATCTTCTTCTTTTTCTCCCCCTGTGAAATTCTTCAGATTTGTTACTGCCTTGTCCACATCAGTTTGGTACTGAGCTATAAAATAACGTTAAAGAATTAAAAACGATTTTTTAGCCTACTTTTTCTTTCAATTCGAAGGAATTAAAAAATGAAAAAGTAGGCATCGACATGCGGTCGATGTCCGTCTTGCCCCTTCCAACATCGGTTCTATCAATCCGATCTTAAAACTTCGTTATTTATTAGAAAGGTATGACCTTTACGACCCAACTTTCATACTATTTGTCCGTCTGTCTGTACTATAGGAAGGACATAAAACTACTATTTGTCGACGAGTTTCCCATTGGATTAGTATTGAAATTCAATTTAAAGTCATTTAAATTGCTGTTGCCAACTCAACAATGACATGAGAAACTTTATTCATTTAAAAATATTATTGTAAGCAAAATTTATTTAAATCATAAATCAGTTTCAAATGACGTCAGGAATGTGATTATTTGATTGTTTAATATTTGTTTACTAATTAAGTGGCAATACAAATTTTTTAACGTATAAACCCGATAAGTTTTTATTTACATTTATTTTTTTAAGTGCATTTTAGAGTAGTTTCATGTTTTTTTTTGTTATAAATAAATATTTATTTATTCGTAGAACTACAAATAAACCAAGCAAGATAAATAATAATTTTATTTGTGATAGAAAATAAATGAAAACCGTTGATGTTGGCTTTAAGAAATTTAAATAATAGCTGGATGGTGTGTTTAATTTAATTTATTCTAATGTGTATATACTTTAAGTAAAAATTGTATAGTCTGTAGTATATCGGCTATCAGTTTCGGTCTATAGTATGAATTCATAAAATTACGACAGATTAAAAACTTCCATTCAAAGTAAAATAGGAAAAACGTACCTATATATGGAATACAAGGGGTCTTCATATTATCCTGGCGACGTCTTAATTCAGTCAGGTTGAAATCGCTCTCTATGAGCTGACACATTTTTTCGAACTTCTTCTTTAAGTTTTTGGGAACCAACTGAAAGAAAAAAAATTAAACTGTGACTTTGATATAATAGGAACATTTTAAATTTGTTTGAATTTTGGATCAGAATATCAATTTAGTATGACGAATTAGTATTACCCTAGAAAACAACACATCTATATCAATCTTTGATAGAACGCAAATATCGTAAATATTTGGGTTTTCTTGGAGAATTTTACAGTTTCGTTTTGTCAAACATTTTTTTGCATTTTATAATATATTATTTTATTATTGTTATTTTTCACAAGGTTCTCTTTAAGTGGGGGAAATCTTAAGCGTTTATCCACAGTATTAGGTTTATAACGAGGAATTCTAATTAATTTTCTTCTAATTAATTGTAATGTCCCATAGCTAAATTTAATAAAATCGTGTGTAACGATTTGCGCACTACACTACTTGTAAGTTTCCAAAATGTATGTACAATGTCCAATTGGAAACATCATAAAAAGTATAACTTTAATAACACGCATTGGTTGTGCAATAAATTAAATAAATTGGGTATTATTTGTTCGCGTCTACATTCGAAACTCTGGTCCACTATCAAAATATTAAGTATTACAACGTTGAACAACACCACTAAAAAAAACTCGATCAAATGTCTTTATTACACCTTACACATTGCTTCTATGTCAACTTATTTTCTCACATCATCACTCTATTAGAATGTGGAATATACATAGAAAATGAACCATCACTTACCTTCCATGTTTGTTGAAGTCGATGGATTGCAATGGTGCGAAGTGCCACTAGTACAGCCACTTCGGAGTTCACATTGTTCAGTTTGTGGAACTCGGCGGCTAATTTGATGAAGAAAGAAATGACTTCGGCTCGGTTTTCAGCCTGTTCCCATTGCAGTATTTCCGTGACAGCCCAATATGTGACCTAACAAAGTTTCAACTATAGTTCGTTATAGTGTAAAATTTTGATATAATAATTTATGAGATGTTAATCAAAGAGTTCTATAGTAGGGTAGAGATTGAACCATCAACAGCACCATGAACCGACACTGAGACAATATAGGGAGGCATGTGGGGCCCGATGGCCGAGTGGTTTGGATCGCAGGCCATAACGCTAGCAGTCAGCGCGCAACGGGTTCGATTTTCGAATTTACCCTGGGTGTACTTCCTTTCTCAGTATCAAAATTATAGATTAACTAGCACTTATTAGGTCAACCTCCACTCTATTAGGGCTCCATAGTGAGCCATGGCTGCCGATGGTCCTTTTTCTACCCTACTACAGAACTCTTGAATCTTAATACGTAAATGATAGTTTTACAAAACATCCTTCATTGTTCGTTTTTCATTTAATTATGATTTTATTGAAGTTAATATGAATTACTTATTATGCTTCTTTAATTTTCAGATACTGCCTTCATTTTTAAATAATGTGTATCGATTTTACATTATTGAGTCTCGTTTTATATTAAGTAGCAGTACGTTTAATGAAATACCTTAAAAAGATGTTAATTTTTATTTCTGATTTTTTTTTCTCAAAATGTAGTAAACATGGAAAACTCTCCAAAAATATTAAGTAAGTAGTTACTGCAAGAAAGTAGTTCATTATTTTTTTAAATATAAATTAATTGATTTTGAAATCGTAACTTTAATTATAATCAACTTTCCTATTGACGCAAATGAGGTAACATTTAAAATAAATACTTACAAAGTTGTGCTGATCTTTGAATGCGTCAACATTGGGCGTGTTCACCTTGTTGTAAGGAGGATTAGTCATTTCCTAAAATTAACCAAATGGAAAAAATCTCATTAAAAAAGTTTAAATGTTATTGTTTTACATTTGTAAAGAGAAAAAAAAAATTAGTTATCAAGCAAAATTCAAAAGTTTAAGGTATTAAATAATTAAATATTCATATTGACAGTTGATTGCTTATCAAAATTGACTAATATGTATTTTCTGTGATGTGTTTTATTAGTGGGTTTTGTCAATAATTAATGTTCTTTAGCTCTTTTTGAATGGAGGCTGGGAATCACAGTCGGTTGGGCACTCGCCTAGCTTGCAAAAGGTCCCAGGTTCGGGTCCGGGCATCACCAAAATATTTGCCGACCTATAAATGACCCGTGTAGCCAAAAATGTCCCACGAATAATACCCCGTGTAGAGGAGGAGCATTTTAAATATCCTCCAAATTCCTGACACTGACTATGACGTCGCCCTTAAAAGTTGCATTAGGTACCTACTCATGTGTCGCTTCGTAACTTGATTGTGGTTCTAAAATACGACGCCCGTGGCAATTAGCCTTCGTGTAGCTCTAGTGCAACGATATTTCAAACCTAACTAATTTTTTTTAATGAAAAATAATTTGAAAGAACTTACCTCAAAAGTTATCTTTTTCAATAGTTCGCAGTCCAGCAATGTAAGTTGAGCCTGAAAGATAGGATACAGTTAAGTTTTATTATTATTTTATTCAAAGAAACCGCATAAATATATAGCTTATAGGTTAACTTCGGCAACTTATTGGCTTTTAACCCTTTAACCTCGAAGCCGGCCCAGGACGGCTCTACCAGCAAACATCGGGAAGGCCGTTTTCGGCCGTTTCGTTTCACAAATAGGGGTGTTGGGTATGTTAAAAATTGAGCGTGCTGTGGAAAAAAAAGTATCCGCTAGTGATCATTTCGGTCGTTTGTCATCCTATATAATCGGACCTTTTTGAATTTGCATAAAAATAACATTCTGAGTTAATTGCATGACAAAAATTTTGCATAAGGGGCCGTCTTCATATTAAAAATGTTACTAACTTTAAAATTTCCAATAGCAACACCCCTTTTTGAGTCCATATTTCTAATCTCTGACCTATGTTAATGCGAAATGCCAAATTTTGTTAGTTTTTAAGCATTATTAGAGGAGTTAGAGACATGCAAAGTTTAGGTCCCATAATGTTAAATGAGTTGCACATAAAAAACTATCCCAATCTATAAATAATTAAGATAATGAAACGAATTTTTTACTGAAAAGAAATTATAACAACCCAAACAAAATGCATTCAATATTGGGGTATTTAAAACAATTTTTATATTTTAAAATAATTATTATTTTAATTTTTAAAAAAATTATGAATAGAAACCCCTTAATATTTTTACAGAAATATATTTAAGACAGGAAGTTTAAGCGAAATCCCAATTTTCAATTTCTTTTATTCATAATTTGCTGAGTAAATCACAAAATACTTTTTAATTGCGCTTCAGGGGACTGTGTATAAGATCATAAATGAACTTGATAAACAAATACGGCTTTGGAAAGGAAGATAAACATCATTAAACCAACAACCTTGAGATGGTCCCCCATAGGACATCAAGTGATTCGATGGAATAACTCGTTAAATATTCATTCAAATGTAACAAAAACTAAGATTTAGGGGTTTTCGAGGATGCTTAACATTTCTAAACAATCAAATATGGGTGTTACTATTGGAAATTTCAAAGTTGTTAACATTTTTAATATGAAAACCTCCCCTTATGAAAATTTTGTTTCATGCAATTAACTTAGAATGTTATTTATTCACAAAGTCAAAAAGGTCCGATTCCATAGGATGACTAACGGCCGAAATAATCACTTGGGTATTTTTTGATACAGGACGATTCCATTTCGCTTTTTTTCTGCCTAGAAAAACTCGTATTTCGGGGATGAGAAATTCTCCTACCTTGTGAGGTTAAAGGGTTAAACTTTATGAAATCATTTTTTAAAGAATTCTAAAAAAATATTGCATAAACATACCAATTATAAAAAGATAATGTTCCAAAATCTCTAAAATAAGTTACAAGATTTATTTTAATTTTTCTTATTCACATGGTTTAATAATTAAAGATACATTTGTGTCAAGTTCGCTTAACACTCAAAATAAGTAATGCGCTGGACATTGAAGTTATTTGGACTTAATTAAAAAGATCTAAAGCAAAATTACTTACTGCATATGCCTTTGGCTTAGCTCTAAAGAGTGGTCCAAGATTTACTTTTGAACTTGGCCATCTGCAAAGAAAAATGTAAAAAATATGTTTTATATTTTCTAAATTGAACTTCTCTTATTGTAATATCAAAAGAACTTGATATTCTTTATCAATCTAAAAATAAATTTTGTTTATAATTTGTACTCAGTATAAATTGTTGAAGATTACGGTGTGCTTTAAAATAATTATACAAAGTGGTAGTAATATAAATGCCTTGCATCTTATAAACATTGTAAAATTTCAAAACGTATAAATATTAAACAAAATTTGCAAGTTATCAAAGTGAATAGTTAAATAAAGCTGTAGTCGGCGTATTCGGGCCTATTTGGCGACTTTTGGCGTTCGGTTCGACCAGTACGTTTCCACTACTTGGCTGCAAAAGTTAAGCCGCCAAATCAAGACCATCCTGAATACGCTAGCAGCACCAAGCTGCAGCCTAAAATTGCTTCGAGTATTAACTTATATGTATTTAAGATCATGTGCCATTTATTTAAAAGGAAGAGTGAAATAAATGTTTCTATTAAAAACATAGTGGACTGCATATAATTGCAAGCTTGTTTATTTTCGACTTTAGACTTATAAATAAAGAAAATAATTTATTTTAGATGAGTTTTCATATTTAAAATGGTAAATAACAATCCGATACAGTTTTTGATATTTGTTTCACAACAAATCGTGATATGCTATTGTTTATGAAAACATAATGGAATTGCTATTAAGGCAAAATAAAAGATAGAAATTAGTCCTTATTATAAATACGCTTGCATTGTTTGCTTTTTTTTGCGTTAACTAATGTGAAAATAGTTTTTTAACAGCTAAGAAGTATTAAAAGACTTAATCTTTCATTATATAACCTAACAAATGATTAACTTAAACAGTGCTATTATTTAACAACATACGTCTCGGTAGTTTGGTTGGTGTTTTAAAAAGAATTTAACTATAGAAATGATACTAAAATAGACTTACATTATTTTTAAGATATTATTAAAAAACTTTGACATATTTTTTGCTTCAAAGTTTAGATATTATCAAGAAATAGATATATTTTTCAATTCTCAATAACAGTTTTGATGCTTAGTTCGTCAAAAATTATATCAAATGGGACCGATTTCTCTGTTGTTAGAAGTATCATTGTTTTAGCCAAGGAATCTTCCATTGTTAGTTTTAATTGTTGTGTAGTACTATTTAAACTTTTAATGCATACTATATGATAATTAACAATGTGTTTTGAAGGTGTTTTAATTGTTGTACTCTCTCATAACAATGCTAATACGAAGGTATGTAAAAAAATATTTTTATATACCTGGAGATTCACGGGTGTAACCTTATCAACGGTGATTTGCATTTTATATAAACATATATGGTATGGCAATCAATCCCCCTTTCTACCGGTCAGAACCCCTTCAGAATGTCGTATTCCTTCTCCATGATGATATCAATATTAATATAGAAAAAAATACAGATGGATTCAGGCCCTTTGTGGAGTTTTAGGGCCTTCTCGTTAACTCATATGAAAATGACCAATTTCATAATAAGCTCCTTAAATTTGAAATGTGCACGTTACCTCTAATAGTTTTGGCTGGGCTTTGATACGCGAGTCAGTCAAGACTTCTTCCTTAATAGGTTATGGTTATTTACTGTTTTAAAAATGAACTTTTATTATTTAAGGCACTTACAAATATCATACGACATAGCAAATTTAAAATATGATGGAGCAGAATGAAATTTGAGAGCTGATATAATAATATATAAAACTTTAAAAAAAAATCCAATTAATTTTTTTATCCAAGTTTTCAAATCCAATTAAGTTTTAAATTAAAACCAAAGTTTCTAGAGTAAAAAAGAAAATTTCGGAAATACGGAAAATGGTCTGAAATCGTGGAAAGTCTCTGTATTGTAAACCAAATTTTCTATGTTAATTAATGTAGATTCAATTAAAATACAGCTTCATTGGTATAATTTTTAAAGTTTTTTGAAAATTGAGAAATGGTATTATTTTATTTGGAACTTATACCGTCCACAATTTACAATTCGAGTGAAGGGTCTGCAATCTTGTTCACAGAATCTTTTGATAGATTGTAGCTATTAAAAGCAGTTTTCACAAAACGTAGCAAGTGATGTCATTGATAACAAGTTTTGTAAAAAAAATTGTTGAAGTGACGAGTTTTAAGAAAATAGTTTGAGACCATAATGTAAGCGGATTTTTTTTTTCAAATCATCCAAAGTCTTTTTCGTTTCGTCCTTTTTTAAATATAGAGAGATGTTTCAAAAATTATGCAGAATATGTTTTGTGAAAATAAAAGTTATGTAAAAAATATTTTGAATTTATGATCAAAAACTCAAAAAAATTAAGTTTGATTGTTTTTGATAAAAATTTGGTAATTTTCACAAACTTATTTGAATCCATTTTTATATTATAGGATAAGTTATAGGATATGATCCTCCACTCTAATACTTTAACCATGATCTCTACGATGTTATAGTATTTGTTCAGAAACGAAAAGTGTTTATAGTATTTACTAAGTCTTCATTATTGGGTTAAAACGGATGCTCTAACAGGGTGCATACTAATTCTTAAATTTTGTTGTTGATTATTGTTAGTTAGGTTTGAATTATCGTCACACTAGAGCTACACGACTGCTATTGGCGACGGGCTTCGTATTTTAGAACCACAGTCAAGTGACGATCCGACACCTGAAATGACACCCAACGCAACCGTTAAGGGCGACATCGTACTCAGCGTTAGGATTTTGAAATATATATAAAGTGCACTCCCTTAAACGGGGCATTATTCGTCGGACATATTTGGCTGCATGGGCTGTTTATAGGGCAGCAGCTTTCTTGGCGATGCCCGGACCCGAACCTGAGTCCTTTCGCATGCTAGGAGAGTGCCTAACCGACTGGGCTCCCCAGCCCCTTGTTCTTGATTAAGTCATTAGTTATAGAATGTTAAGTTACACAACCGCAAAGCAAGTTATGCGCTGTCAGGTTAAATAGTTTGAACGTCTCCTTTACAAAGCATTATGTATGAAACAAAATATGGCATAATCCCAGTCCTTTAAATAAGAGTTATTCCCAAGCATTCCAATCAAACCATAATCTTCAGCCAAGTCACTTCATTTAAAACTATAAGTCACTTTTCCAAACTTCTAATCAGGACATTTTAAGTCAGCCAATGCAACAAGCCGTACCTTTTAATAACGCATAAAGCTCTGGTTTCAGACTTCTCTGATTCCAATACTTTCAATTGTCTTGAAGTCTGCTTGTGCATGAATTATTCATAGACTACTTCTAATAACCTTATGCATACATTAGAAAGGTCTTAAGTTAGTGAGTTTGAAAGTGTTTTAACTGTTATTTGGCATATTTCGTACTAGCTGTTATACCCGACGTTGCACGGGTAGAGGTGAAAACATAATTTAATAGTCAATTTAACTTTTTGTCTTCTTTCATTTGAGTTACATAAGGTATGAAGATTACCCAGTAATTTTCCATTTAATTACCCCTCTTGGATATAGTAATGTTTAATATTAATTTCGAAAATACCTTTGATAAGAAGCTCAAATTAAAAAGAATACATATTTAAGTAAAAAAATATCAGTAAGAACTAAAAATAAGCTACTCTAGCAAACAGCAAACGATTTGCATTTTCTATATACTGCTTTTAAGCCCTAAAAATGTTGCTAAGTTCCAGACATAATTTATTGTTTTTAAATTAATAGCTCTGTGCACGTAATGCTTAAAATATCCATTTTTTTCCCCATTATGAAAAGTGTAATAACAAGAAAGAAAAAAAGAAGAAATCAAATATGAAGAATACATCTTTTACCTAATGTTTATATTATTAAAATGTAAAATGTTATGTCTTTTGGCTTTTTTCGAAGTCTTTCACTCTTAAAACGAACGAGCGATTTTAACTCAGTCTGATTGATTTTCACTCCTCCAGTCTAGAAAATGCACTTCTCCTTTTGGAGTGAATCCTTTGTGTGTTAAACCTCCGACATGATCACTCCAAACGATTGATTCTAACTCAGTCTGAGTTAATATTCACTCCTTTCCATTGTCGAAAAAGCACTTCTCCTACTGGAGTGAATTTCACTCTTTTGTTTTAAGAGTGTTCGTTTAACTATAGCATCCGTTCGAAACAATTACATGTTTAATAGATGATATTTTCCTGAAATAAATTATTCATCAGGCCCCGATTGGTGAACCAGTGTCATGTGGTAAAAGAACAACACTCGGAGAACCGATCGAAGTAAAAAAAGGTTGGTAATCTGGAAGGAACTACGCCATTTAAAACAAGCCAATTGTTGATTTTCATGTAATAAAATTACATCAACCGCACTGAGCACTCAGAAAAAGCGTGTGTTTAAACTTAACAGGTGGAACACAAGATAACAAGTATTGTGTAAAATAGCAACTTTATAATATTGTGTTGTTTCAATGGGGTTGCTTCACGGAGAATCTGGCAACAGTTTCGTGTTCTTGTGAAGAGCTGCGAAGCTGTTGCCAGTTGCCAGATTCTCCGTGAAAAAACCACATACAAGGATTATATTGATGAAATGCGAATACAAATTTGGTTGTTCCAACACAATTGACGATCTCGAAAACAGATTATTATATCCATACGCAATTGACAAAAAACCGTAACCTGTATTGTTTTCTAGAATATGTACAATGAAGTTATAACTTTCATTACCTTGTACCTTAATTTACATATTTTAAGCTTTCGTGTAGTTATTTATCCAAAAGATTAACGAGAAGTTGTTGAACTATATCAAAAGAAAACATGCTTTCTGCACCTTTAACACAGTTTTTGTGCAAACCATGCACTATTATTTGCAATTTTTTGTGTTGTTTTAGCACAACTTTTAATACCTGTAAAAAAAACATTATTATATTGTATTGAAATTTAACAAAAGTTTTTTCTGAGTGTGAAATAATCACAATAACAGACAAGATACTTAAAATTTAGAAGCATACTTGAAATTATTCTTTTTCTCCGGTTTTGACTTAGTTATCTTTAATTTTTTAGACGATCCACATAACAATATATTTTTTTAAAATTAAATGTATACTTTATGAGAGATTATGTAAACAAATATTTTTTGTTACTCAAAGTTTGTGATAAAATGTTATCAAACTACCTAAATAGTATTGGTGGGGATCTTCTTGTATAATACATGTTGATTTAAGTTTCGTACTATAATAGGAAAAGAGGCTTATGTTCAATGTCTTTGGATGACATATAGTTCATTTTTCTACTAAGCAGAGTTATTTCGCTCAGATAATGAGAGACCTTTGTTTCAATGGATATTATTCTTTTACATTTTGTGCCCTAATGCAAATGGAAATGAATATTTTTTTATTGAAGATCTTAAGTAGAATATCTACTTTTGCTTCTCTTTTAACTTTTTTTTAAAGAGAAATATGTGACTGAAGATAAATTTCCCTTATATCATGATTGTGTAACAATTCGAATTAAGTAATACTTGTTTGGGTCAGTTATGATGTTTACAGGATTGCATTTTCTGTGACTATTATATAAAACCGTTGTTTTGATTTCATAGTTAGTACGGCTCAATACTGATATAGTGCAATGTGTAATTTAAAATCCTTTTGTTTTATGAAAATGGTATTAGTCGTTGTTCGAATTTATTTTCATTCTAAAAAATTTTAATTTAATATTTTTTTTTTATAATAATTAACACAATGATTCGAAAATAGTGTGGGCAATAATGTTTTACAGACTTTTTACTTCTTATTATTCACAATATCTTTCTAAACATTTTCTGAAAGTTTCATAATGATATCTTTTGTAGAAAAAAAGTTATTATATATTTTCTGGAGTCATTCCTATAAGTTTGAATACGCGTTTCGTCTGCTTTCAGCCTTTTTTCTCTGTTTCGAGGTTTTCAATTCTTGTGTTTAATAAATCCCTAAGGCTTTTTTGCTAATTAAGTTAGAATTTTGAAATTTTTAACCTGTGTTCTTATATATATGGTGCACAAAATTGTGCGTTGATCAAGGTCTACTATGTATAGTTGTTTTTTCAAAAATTATATTGAATTCATCAACTTGTAACTTTTTTGAGATTTTCAGTAAAAATCCATGTTACTTTTTATCTGTAGCTCACATTTTAAAATCCATGTACAGTTCTTGAACAAATAGTACTAAAAACAAACACAAACTTTTGGTGGAGTTATTCTCAAATCTGAAAGAGGAGTAGTGTTTTAAAAAAAAGTTCAAAATTGTGTCTTTTTTAAATAAATGAAAAACTACTCGTAAATATTTGTTTTTATTGGTAGAAAATGCTTATTTAGAGTGGTTATTATATTAAATCACTATAATTTACACGGTATGTTATTATTTCTAGAAATAATGTTTTGGGTACCGTGTCCCCTTAATCTACGAAGTTAGTTCAATGAAGTATCAGTTTACTCCTAACAAACACAAAATCTTACAGAAACCATCTCTTGCGTGCTCTTGCATGTAACATCATCATTTAAGCCCTGAAACAAATCATAAACCCATGACATCAAAAATCTGAACACTATGCTTGTGTTCATACTGTGTTGCAATCCGCGGCGATACCTGATTTACCGTTGTAACACCAAGCGTATGGGCATACACTTGAGTTTCAGTGTTTATAAGGTATTTTACAAATAGCTATTGTTTCGTTGAGTTTGTTATTTTAACACTTTCAGTCCTAGTGATGCCATTTGGCATCACCGTGTTTCTGATCATAAAAAAAAAAAATAATGGGGCTGGCCATCTATTAGTATTAATAAAAAATATTTTCTTATTGAAAAAGCTTGAAGAATCAAATGATGGGCTTTTTGATATCATAAATCGCTATAAACGATCAGAAAAAAAATTATCATTGGGACTGAAAGGGTTAAGAATGGTCTTATGAAATATATGATTTTTAAAAAAATGTTTTGAAAAAGAAGTTGTTTTTGAAAAAAAAAATCAAAATAATTTGGAAGTAGAGACCATGGAAAAACCGTATGGTAACCTTTATTCAAAACATTATAAGTGGCAAATTTGCGCATTTTATACCGAAGCTGCAGGTTAAGTTTAATGTAAATTTTGTAGATAAAACATTTAAAGAAAGCGATTTTAAATTTTTGAACCGTATCTCCTGAAAATTTTAATGACCAGGAGAAATATTGATAAATGCAAAAAAAAAAAAAAAAAATGTTGGGTAAACCTTGTCATGCTTAAACTTGGCATTTTACCCTTTAGAACCAGTTATAGCCAACTTTGAAAATTCAAATAGCAACTTCTAATTTTTTTTATATAAAAAAGTTTATCATTTTTAAAATTCCCCCAGATCCAAAAGAAAATTAATAATATACATTAATTGTTGAGATATAAGCCTTCAAAGTCAAATGTCCATGAAGTTAAAAAAGGTTCACAAACTTTTAATCATAACTCCACAAATAAAATGAACTAAACATAGATTTTTTTGTCATTATATACTTCTTAATCCTTCCTTTGTAGACTTTGATTCACAATTCCATTCCACAATATTTTTTAATACTAACTTTTCTTATGATTAACTAGAAGTTTTCAAAAGTAATGATACCGGAGCAACTGATTAATTCTATAAAAAAATACGAACTACGAGCACCGAGCAGAAAAAACCACTGTGCGGTGCAATAACCATGAGTTCTGTAAAAGTTGTTTCATTTTGGTAGCAGTTTTAATACAGTGAAACAAACAACTAGTAACAAAAGAATAGTTGTTGGTTCAAGGAAGTGAAACAAAGAAACCCGTTCCTACTCTACCACTTTTTTTAACCCTCTAATGCATACTGTTACCGTTTGGTAACAAGTAACATAATAAACTTTATTCTATTACATTCGTGCTCCTCCTAGACAAATCTGTGTTTTTTCATCTATTACATTTCATTTTAAAGTTTTAGTTACTAATGATCCTCGTAGATGACAGTAGTAAAAGTGTATTCAAAATTAAAGAGTGAGGTTATTAACTTTTGTGAAATTACGTTTTTGGCAGTATTCAAAGAATAATAATATTAGTACTAAATACTAATAAATTGTTTTGAAAAATTAATCATGGTTAAAAAGGGTTATTTTGAAATATTTTTAGTAGTTTTCTAGTCATTATTATCAAAATTGGAATTTTGCAGTTGGTTTTTGTCATACGGAATTCTTTTTTTAAATTGAAATTATTTAAATTCTAATGCAGTTAAATTTTTTTTAGTACTTTTCTCATAATGTGTGAGTATAAAAGATAAATATATATATTTTTGGGATGAAAATAAAAATTCATGCATTAGAGGATTAACCAAGGCACTCAAAAATTCGAAACCACATAATTATTAAAACGAAGAGCTACCTATTACTTCTAGTTAAAAACAGATAAAACGCAGAAATTTGTGAACTATTCAACATCCATATCCTAAAGCAAAGGAAGATGCTACATAAAATCGCAAAAATGCTCAACGAGAGCGATAAAAGCGATTTTATGGCATTATAAATTTCTAGGAACCTGCTAACTGTCGCAAATGGTGCGTGTAGCAATAAAACAACCTGCACTCTCTGGCCAAATTTAATGACCAACGGAAAGTGTGGCCAGGTATTAAGATCTTTTCAAGCGTTTGGGGAGGAGATAATAGAAAACTTAATCCTTGGGGTCGTAAAAATAATCGGGATTAAGTAGGTGGTTGTTGTTTTGTATTAATATAAGCTGTATTTTGGTTATGTATTGGAGATTATAACTGGTCCAGATGGCTTGGACTAGTCAGTTAGGCATTCGCCTAGCATACGGATGGTCCCGGGTTCGGATCCGGGCATCGCAAGCATGGCTGCCGACCTATGCAAGGCGGCTATACCTATGCCGACCTATGCAAGGCAAGCATAACGGCCCGTGCAGCAAAAAACGTCCGACGAATAATACCCCCTGTGAGAGAGTGCACGTTAAATAACTTTTAAAGTCCTAACTCTGCGTATGATGTCACCCTTAACGGTTGCGTTGGGTGCCTACTCAGGTGTCGGCTCGTCACTTGACTGTGGTTCTAAAATACGAAGCCTGTCGCCAATAGCCCTCGTGTAGCTCTAGTGCGACGATAATTCAAATCTAACCTAACATGGCCAAATTTAATGACCAACGGAAAGTGTGGCCAGGTATTAAGATCTTCTCAAGCGTTTGGGGAGGAGATAATAGAAAACTTAATCCTCGGGGTCGTAAAAATAATCGGGATTAAGTAGGTGGTTGTTGTTTTGTATTAATATAAGCTTTATTTTGGTTAGATTGTTGGAGTATAGTCCAGATGACTTGGTCCAGTCAGTTAGGCATTCGCCTAGCATGCTGATCGTCCCGGCTTCGGGTCCGGGCATCGCCAATATAACTGCCGACCTATAAACGGCCCGTGCAGACAAAATATGTCGGACGAATAATATCCAGTGTGGAGGGAGTGCACGTTAAATATCTTTCAAAGTCCTGACGCTGCGTACGATGTTGCCCTTAACGTTTGCGTTAGGTGCCTACTCAGGTGTCGGCTCGTCACTTGACTGTGGTTCTAAAATACGAAGCCCGTCGCCAATAACCCTCGAGTAGCTCTAGTGCGACGATAATTAAAATCTAACCTAACCTTGCCAAATTTAATGACCAACGGAAAGTATGGCCAGGTATTAAGATCTTTTCAAGCGTTTGGGGAGAGGATAATAGAAAACTTAATCCTTGGAGGTCGTAAAAATAATCGGGATTAAGTAGGTGGTTGTTGTTTTGTATTAATATAAGCTGTATTTTGGTTAGATAGCTGGAGTAGAGTCCGGATAGCTTATAATGGCCAATAGCGTAGTTGGTTGGTAGACATATATTTTCAGGTTTGAGCGCTTTGCCAGAGACCAGCTTATAAACCATCGTCAAGTAAAACAGACACAACACAAACACATAAGTGACAGATGCTACCATCTAGCGCCACCTCAGCAAATTAGACATGTCCCTGAAGGAGAGAGAAATAGTCTCCAGGGACCCGTACCCGTGGGACACTACGCCATGACCGCCCACAGGACTTTCGGACCCACAGATTAAACGAGCACGCGTCCCGTATATATGGTGAAATAGGATGGTTGTTGTTTTGTATTAATATAAGCTTTATTTTTGTGTTAGATAGTTGGGGTATAATCCGGATGGCTTGTAGTAGAGATAACGTAAAAAGTGATAGACTAGTCTGGGTATTTTTCCATTACAAATTTTATTATTATTTTATTTATTATTATTTTATTTATTATTAGTATTTTTCCATTATTTTCCACAAAATTGAGTATATACCTTAGAAATTTAGACTTTCTGCAATTACAAAATACATATTGCTTTAAGGTTATTGAAATTAGTACCTAATATACTTTAGTCTATGCTTTTCCTTTATTATACTGATAAAATTGTTAATTTTTATTATTTTTTCAAGAAATATAAGATCCGAGCCGAGAGGAAAAGCAACTCCACAAAATTAAATATACACATTTATTTCCTTTTAACATCTAGATTAATATTTTGTTTCATAGAATTTTGAGAGGATTACAGCTTGTAATTTTCTGGGTATATATTCAATTAGTGGTTTGGTTTCTTTAGAAACTTTAGCCCATTCTTCTCTCAGAACCTTCTTGAGAGCTTCCTTTCTTGTGATTTAGTGAGCATCAAGTATAGCTCTGACGTCTTGTTGGCCAAATCGAGTTTGCCAAATGGAGAAAAAGCTACTTTATGCTCGCCAATGTTGATTTTTGTAGTTTGTACTCCTTGTTAAATCGGCTTGTGGGGAGCCTTGTGGTTAAGATCTCGATCTCGTTATCGTAAGATCTTGCGATCGAGTCTCGGTACCACTGAAGACCCACCGATAATTTGCGGAGTACGTGCTCGTTAAATCTGTTGGGACCGAAAGTCCTGTGAGTGGTCATTGCAGATTTTCCCCCGGGTACAGGTCCTTGGAGACTATTTCCCACCCCTTCATTGACTTGTCTAAATTGTGGAAATAGCGCGCGATAGATGGCAGCATCGGTCACGTATGTGTGCTTGTGTTGTGTCTGTCTTACATGATGAATAATTATGAGTGGGTCTCTGACCAAGCACACATGCCCGAAAATATATATGTATACCAACCAACCAATTCCTACACGTGATAGAAATTTGTAAAAATATTGAAAAATTGAAAAAATGTGCCAAGACTAGCGATAAGTATCATTCACAACAACCCTTCCAGGAACGTGTGACGTCAGAGTCTTTGCAGGTGGACAACCCTGTCCGAGCAGTTCCGTGCACAAGGAATACCGTGTGAAAAGGCCTTAATTGCGACCCCAATTTTTCAATGACTTTTGGGTCTGGAGACTGGGCTCTAGTTTGTAATTGCGTCTTGTAACGGTACAGCAAGTATAACTGCACAATCTCCGCAGTATGCTTGGGGTCATTGTCCTGCTGGAATTTGAAGTTCTACCCAAGCTCCAACTAACTAGCACTTTTTCTAGCCAGCCTTTAAAATCCCCAATATACATCTTTTCCCATAAAACCATCAATAAAACCAAGCTCTCCAACTCCTCCAAGTGTCGACTCGTCACTTGGCTGTGGTACTAAATTACGATGCCCGTCGTCCATAGCCGTCCTGACCTAATAACGGTCTGGGCATCGCCAAAATAATTGCCGACCTACAAACGGCCAGTGCAGCCAAAAATGTCAGAGTAACGGATAACACCCCGTGTAGCGAGACAGCACGATAAAATATGCTCCAAAGTCCAAATTCTGCGTACGATGTCCCCCTTACCGTTTGCCTTGGGTGAATACTAAGTTATCGGCTCGTCACTTGACTGTGTTTTAAATAACAGCGTCCGTCGCCAATAGCCCTCTTGTGGCCCTAGTGCGACGATAACTCAAACTAAACATGAGTGCATTGACGGAGAGGTTGAATATTTTTTAGTTGAACAGCATATCTTGGTTTCTTAATTTCAAACCATTGTTTCTATACATTAAATTTTTTAGGCACGTATACATGACCTATCGAATCCATCGAAGCAAGAGCAAACTCGGCAATTTTTCCCTCTTAGGTATTTTCTTCCAGGCAGAACAGGAATTGAGGGTTCGTTGGGGGGTTTCGCAAACCCTCAATGAAAGAGGGTTTATTTTCATTCCATGGATACGGCCACAGGCTGTCATTTGGGTTAAAAATGCAGCTCGATCACTTTTTCCCCTAATGAAAGATTTGGCATTCCATGGATTCGATGGATCATGTAAACGCGCCTATTGAGTTTCTGTATGTGATTTTCAGTATTATAAATTATATTTTAGTGTGCTTCTGTTCTAAAGAGTGTAGTAAAAAAAAGTTACAGGTAGTTTCAAATTGCGAGGAAATTTGCCAAAATCCTTTGGATAATTCTAGCTCGATGATAATTCATCTTAACAAAACTAAACATAATACATCCTCTCGTCAATACTCTTATATGCTGATCTAGTACAGTATTTTCCACCCACAACCAAAAGAAGAGGCAAATGTTGGTTGGTTGGTATATGCAGTTCCGGCTTGTTTGCTTGATCAGCTGAGACCCGCCATAGAGTTCCCGCTTATAAACCTTCGTCAAGTAAAACAGACAGAATTTTTACTGACACAAAGCGAGAAGTTACACCCAGAGCTTAGGCCGGAAACGAATTGGCACACGGTACAGCGCGCAGCCTTTTAGCGTAATTTTCTGCTAGCCAAATCACCAGGCCATCCGGGCCCCTTATTTTAAGTAGTATTGGCGGGAATGGAAAATACTTTTCGAATTTATGCAAATTAGGTGTGAACTACTACTCCGCACTTTTTATCGACAACCAATGATAGTAAGGGGTTGGGCGACTTTCCGGCATGAAAGTAGTTATAAAAGCAGACGCCGTCATCCGATTCCTCCTTTTTGAACTTGTATCAACAGAGTTCATGGTGAGGCTGGTTTATCAGCTAAAGAGTCGGCCTGTCGGGATAAGTTTCTTCAGCATCTAAGGTAATTCGTCGTTTTAAGTTCTATGCGTGTTTCGTTTATATCCTACTTGACTTTTATTTAATTTGAATGAATTACAACAAAATTAAAATGTAGCTATTGACATGCTGACCATGTCCGTCTGTCTGGCCCCTCCGTCCGTACTTTCCGAAATCAGTATACGTCGGATCTTTAATTCTTTTTCTTGTTTGATATGACCTCAGGGACTCGACTCGGGTACAAACCTCTTGTCCATCTGTCTATTGTTTGTTGAAGAACTTGCCGTTGAATAAGTATTTGAATTTAGTTTTGCACTCTTCAAGATTGACTTGAACTGTTCCCGGGAAAACGTTCATACGGGCAAAGCTGCGGATGTGGCCAGTGCTGTGCTCCACGCTTTTGGAACTATAACTGTTCTATCCCACCTGCCTCTGTGATTTTTTCTGGTTGCACTGGTCAGTTTAATTTTAAAGAGTTGAAGTTTCAAAAAGCTTAAATATAGCGATTGGTTGCTGCGTTTTCAGCTATTTTTTTTCCTAATATGTAGAAGCGGTCTAAGTGACAGTTGCTATTACCAACATAGTTTGTCATTTGATAGAAATATTGGTAAGTATTTAAGTAAACGGAAAGTAGGCTATGTTAAATCCCTTAGAATATTTTAAAGAAGCAATACAAAAAACGAAGTCTACAAGAGTTATCTGAAAATTGCATACTTCTCTTCTCCTTGAGTCTGAGTAACTGCCACGCATAAATTTCTTTATCTGTACACGTTGTCTTTATAACCAAACGGAACTTTATGGGCATATTGCGTATGAATATTTCTAGAGGACTGCTTCACGATATTAATAAGGCTTTTCATTTATTGCAGGTTTGCAGCTGCTTTCGTCACTCCTGCTACAGCTGCGTTATATGCATTTTGGAGTATTTAAAGCTGCGAAGTTTAGCTTGACTTTGTTTGAAAGTCATTGAGCCATCTGTCGGCGGGTTCAACTTCGGTGAGTTTTCAATTCAAAATATTCTTTGTCCACTGTTTCTTAAATATTTTAAACGACCTGTAAACTTAAACCACTTTTAATTTAAGAGCTAAAAAAAGGTCCCGTTCTTTTAAAGTGTCCTTTTTTTATCGGATATTTTGCTTGTGATTACGAGAAATAACGTTAATTTTAGTCTGGTATTCAAACAACTGTTGCAATTACAAGTTTCTATGCAAGATTAACTAACGACTTGCTACTAAACCATTCTTGGTCCTTACTAAATTTTTATCTACGAAACATCTTAGAGTAACTATTACGTTGTAGCGTCCTCGGTAACTCAGTTTACCAAAAGGATTCTCTAGGTGGAAACGAGTTATCTCGGCTTATATACTACTAACGTTGTAATCGGGAATAGTGGTAGGAACGCGTGACTTGTAAATCGGCGCCCTAGTTGATGGCATATTGAAAGTGCATGTGTGGTAACCGGCACATAGTTAATGTTGCATTTTATATTGCAGATTAGTCTTCGTACTTCCACGTTAGCAGCCAGATGTGTACTCGTAGTGAATGCCGCAGCTTTGAGGCTGTACATCGTTCCTTCATTCAAGTGTACCAGCTTAAGTGATAACGTCTGAATGTCCCCGATTGTCGCTTCTTTACTCCGGTAAGTTTGTAAAGCAGTATTTGCCTTTTCAATATTTTTGTGAAATGGGGTCTTCAGGGAAATTTAAAATTTCCTCTTTGAAAAGTACTCGTCAGCCAATTTTGTAACTAAAAAAATTAATGTGAAAGCTTGACTTGCTTGCAACTTCTATATAAAAAAAACTTTATTCAAATTTAAGCGCAAATAAATTAAAAATGGACTAGTTCAAGCATATTTGCGGCCCTGTCTTTTAAGGCGAGATCTCTTCAGTAATACGCGATATATCCACAATTCTGGTTTTAAAAAAAGTCCATGGATACAGAAAAGTACTGTAAACAACTTTTAAACTACTTTGCATAGCTTCCGAAATTTTGTAAGCACATGTCATAGCGTAGCACAAGGTTTTTGTAGCCCTTCATATAGAAGGTTGCTGCCTGTGTTTTCAACCATGTGGCGAGTTTTTTCTTAAATTTCAATAATGTAGAAAAAGATATTCGGATTTCACAAGTGGCGGCGTTTTCAATATAGGCTGACATTTCAAAGCACTACAAGGAACGTGTCGATATGAAAATTACGTATTTTTCTCTTCGAACCTGAGTAACTGCCACTCATAGATTCGTTTCTGTATCTGTACGCGTTTTTTTTTATTTAACCAAACGGTAGTTTTGGATATACTAAGCATGAGTATATCTAGAGAACTGCTGTCGGTTAGGCACTCGCCTAGCATGCGAAAGGTCCCATGTTTGGGTCTGGGCATCGCCAAAATAACTGCTGACCTATAAACGGCCCGTGCAGCCAGAAATATCACGCGAATTCCCGTGTAAGAGAGTGCACTTTAAATATCCTTCAAAGTCGCAACGCTGCGTACGTTGTCGCCCTTAAGGGTTGCGTTGGGTGCCTATTCATGTGTTGGCTCGTCACTTGATTGTGGTTCTAAAATACGACGCACATCGCCAATAGCCCTCGTGTAACTCTAGTGCGACGATAACTCAAACTAAACCTAAATCTCCTTGGGTCGGAGTAACTGCCACTTACGAATTCGTTTCTGTATCTGTAAACATTTTCTTTAACCAAACGGAACTTATTTTTGGATATACTAAACATGTAATATCTCGAACTGCTTCGCAATATTCACAACGCTTTTAATTTATTACAGGTTTGCAGCGAATTTTAACTCCTACTGCAGCGACGTTATATGCATTTTTGGAGTATTCAAAAGCTGCATAGGTTGACTTTGTTTGAAAGTCATTGAGCTCCTGTCGGGTGTCCAACTTCGGTGAGTGTTCAATTTGAAATATTGCTTGTCCGTAGTTTAATGATTGCGTTGGATGCATATTCAGGTGTCGGCTAGTCACTTGACTGTGGTTCTAAAATACGACGCCCTTGTGTAGCTCTAGTGCGACGATAACTCAAACCAAACATTCGTTTCTTGAACTTATTTTTCAGACGAGCTGTGAGAACTAAACTGCTGTCTTGACTTAAAAAGAACTTGACCTTTTTAAGTGTCAATTTTCATCGAATATTTTCCTGATTTTAATAACTTGAAAGTAATTTCTCCTATTTAAACAACTGTTGCAATTATTGGTTTGTAGGCATGATTAACTATTCACTACTAAATCATACTCGATTCTTTCTAAATTAAGTTTTATCAGACATGCATTTTTTTAGAACTATTTTAATAACTTTTTTAATATCAGCCAAGAAACCATAAATAAAAAGCCAAATCTAATTAGCTGCTTAGGGTAACAATCTCGTTCAAGCAGCCTAGAAATTTAGATAAGTTTTACTAAGTTACTTTACTAAGTTTATGTTGCATTTTGTATTTCAGATTAGCTGTCTTATTTCCACAACGTTAAGAGCTATGTGTACCCGTAGTAAACTTCCTCAACGTTACGAGACTGTCACTCTTCAAGTGTAAAGTGATAACTACGTCTGTTGAATGTCTTCAATTGTCACTCCGGTAAGTTTATCCAGCAGTATTTGCCTTGTCGATATTTTTAAACGCTCAAAATAAACCTTAATTTCTTTTAATTTTAAATTTTATTTCTTTAAAATAATTAAAGTGACCTATTCCATGGCAGACATTAAAATTAAATTTTTCGAAAATTACGTGTATTGCTAGGAAACCTGGCAGGATTGACGTGTTTATATGAAAGTATCGTGCTAGAAGTAAATAAAAATGTCTAAAATATCGGATTATGCTCTACCCTATTTCCTTTTAAAAATATAATTTTAACACTTTTGCTGTGTAAGCACTCGCTTTGATGCCTCGTAACTTGTTTTCGGAATAGCATTATCGAATCCTTGCTAGTACGGCAATCCGGACCATTTTAAAAATTAAAGGGTTAATCGCAATAAGTACTATTATAGGAGTAGCGTAAACTTGTATCGTTCAGTTGCTCAACAGCTGTTTTTTACAGGATAAGATTACTTGCTGTAGGCTTTTTCTTCAAGACAAAGACTTCGAAATCCAGCCAACAAAGTTTAATGGTATGTATTTCTACTGCAGATCTTAATTTAGAAACTATTGAAAATACTTATGCATCTCAAATGCGACAATAGTTTAGATGGTGACTTAACTAATAGTTTAAAACAATTTATAGATAATTGATTGCTGGCTTCATCCTCTGCAGTGCGAGAGCAGTGAACTCCAAAGTTGAAAATGCATGCTTCATGACGGGTAAGTCATAGTCGTTTTTTTAAAAGAAGTGCAATTACGTTCATAATAGCTAGACTGTTGCTGAATAAAGATTCTTATTTTTATTTAGGATGCCTTCATTCTTCAGCAACGCATGTCCATCAAGACTTCCTAGAACGTTTGTTAACCAACGGGGAGACGTTGGCTCATGGTCAGCGAGACGTCGGTTCATCAGCAGGACGCCGGATGTCAAGGATTGATTATCTGATGCCTTCAACAACCAACGGCGAGACGTCTGTTCATCGTCAACAGTACGCCGGATGTCAAGGATTCAAGGTTATCTGGTGTCTTCTATGCACGAGGTAGTTTTATGTTATTTAAAACTGAAACGCGCGCTTATCGGAATTACTGAAATTTTTACTTCGTACAAATCTTCATTGCAATTTAGGGGGAAAACGCCTAAAAGTTAATTGAAATGTGGAATTTGCATTGCGGGAGTCGGGTTCCAAATTTTCCCCCAAGTTTGACTGTGGTTCAAAATTTAGAAATCGAGAGTCAGAGAGCAGATTTCAAGTGCGATGCTATTTCAACCAAGCCGAACTTTCAATACTGTACTTCAACGTCCAATTACTTCAGATTTATGCAATTAAGCTTTCCATAATTGTCCATGGTGGTTTCAGTTTTCTAACTTTTGATTAACGGGTAGAAAGTTTAAAAGCGACTCGAAATAGAAAAAACGTATATATATGGTCCTAACTGTCGGCAAACTCTTGCCCAATCCTCGGACCAGGGGATGGACATCAAGGGAGTGGGGTAAAGAGCACAGGAGTGCTATAGAAGCTCTCTTTGAAAGGACGCAAAATCTTGATCTGGACTGACAAACTGACCAAAGTCTTAACGAACAGGGCCGGTGTGCCCTCTTCCGGGTGGAAGATTAGACTTTGGGCCTTAAGGTGTCTTGAACACGTTGCGGATGCCTTGAGTGGTTTTCTGCGTAGAGTAGCCGTGCACGTGGTGAACTCCGCAAACTCACTCGGCATCCTATTCCCGGAAGGGAGGTAAATGGCAATCCTCCCTCCAACGAACACGACCTGCCTCGACTGTGTCGAGCCAACTGTGCGACGGCTCTAGGATTGTCGGCTGCCTCTCGGATGGGAGTAGCCCTTCGTCTTTGGATGGAGGGTCCTTTGGTACACCTTGTTAGATTTACAGGGCCCGAGTGCCCTCTTCCAGGTGGAAGCTTTAAATGTGGTGAATGTCTCTGGTCGGGAGTAGCATCTCTCCTAAGGTATCTTGAACACGCTGTGATGCCTCGAGTGGTTTCTGCGTAGAGTAGCCGTGCACGTGGTGAACTCCGCAAACTCACTCGGCATCCTATTCCCGGAAGGGAGGTAAATGGCAATCTTCCCTCCAACGAACACGACCTGCCTCGACTGTGTCGAGCCAACTGTGCGACGGCTCTAGGATTGTCGGCTGCCTCTCGGCTGGGAATAGCCCCTCTTCCTTTGGATAGGGGGTCACCTAAGTGAGAGATTACGTACAGGGCCCGTGTGCCCTCTCCCTGATCGAGAACTGAAGATAAGACCTAGAGGGGGATAGAGTCCAAACATGGAATACGAAATCGAGAGATCGTGAAATCAACTTTGGACGATAGTTCCCTTCCTGTTGAAGTCGCTGGCGGGAGATTCCTGTATCAACTGTCCCACATCAAAGTCAAACCTTTCCAGTTCTTAATCTTCATTTGAGCCAAGTCTTTTTCTATGTCAAACTAAGTCTCCCTCTCCTCCTAGAATTAAAAAACTTAACCTTTGTAATTACTTTGGTGATCTTGGGTAACAGAAAAAATATCCCTACAATTGCAGATGTCCGTCCAAGGTTTTTCTAATTTAGTTTTAAGGGTGAAACATGCGTTTCCAAATTCTCACAAGATTAAACGGTTATATGCATTAACGCTATAAAAATCGGCTGATTTAAGATGACTTTTAGCCAACTCTAAGTTTTGCAATTTGACATTGTTTTGGGCTAAAAATTCGTGTGCGTGCGGCATGTTGCAGACAAATTGCCTATTTAAATCTTGCATTTCGGGTGCTACGGTAGATCACGTTACTAACTTGTCTTAAAAGTTATAATCCTAACGGGTAAAAATCGGTGATTATGTGAATAACTAATCGTACTAGGGTTAATATTTCTGGGACCGTTAAAATCTATTGCGTGTAAAAGCGAGTGGTTACGACCAATTACTAAATTCAGCCACGTAATCTTTTTCTGCAAGCTGGAAACTGTTCTATTGTAATATAGCGATGTTAGAAAGACCTTTCATTTCTTTTATTACTAAACTAAACGAAAGTTATGTCTAAATATATTAAGTACACAGTAAAGACAAAATAAAATGTTGATTTTTTTCGTTTATCCACACAACATTCTAGGCGATAAAGTATTTTCTATAAAAGTTAGAGTAGCAGACAAATACCTAATTTTGTTATTTGTAAGAAGGTAGCTAATTTTTGTATTCGAGAATTAGCATTGTACGAGTTAACCAATAAATTAGAGAAAGAGGCACTGTATTTTAACGCCTTAATTCTACTCGGTGTTTGAAAGCTCGATCAGATTGTTTTGGTTGCTCTGTGGGCGGGGAATAAATGTTTGGCGACTAAACGGTGAATAAATTCTTCAAAGAGATGGTTACCAGAAACTAGGTATTTCGAACGACTAAAAATTTATTTTAATACCTAGATAAAATATATAAAATATGTAACACGATTAACGCTTTACAGTGCATTATATTAGTATTGCCTTCGTCCAAGTTTCTTAAAAATCCATTGATTTGGCCAGTCCGGCAATGTCTTACTAAATTTGCTTTCACCAATTATACACGGGAAATTTTAATGCATGGCGTGATGCAATCTGGTTGGTTGATAGCTCCTAATGACAGCAGGTAAAACTGAGTGTTTAAGTGTTAAAATGACTATAACCCTCGTAGCTCAAGCGTAACGTTAACCCTACAAGCTAATAAGGCGTGGACTGACTTGGTTTAAGGGGTCTAAGGAGTCTTAAAAATGTGCAAAGAAGGCACTACAAAACATAGTTTGATCGTTCGTGTCATTTTCGAACTACTCAATGTATAAGTATAATTTTTTTATATGTAATTCTACAAGATTTATTTATTATAAAACAAGTTTTAAAATTTATGAAACTTTAGCCAACACTAAAATAAATTATATTAAACATGAAGCTATTTGAACACATTGTGATTAGGCATGCGCGGCAAATTGTGAGGTCAAAATTGAAAAAATGACCAAGAAAATGATTTTATATTGTACAAATATGTGAAAACAAAGACTTATACCTAAATTCTCAGCTCAATTTTAATTAGAAATTATTTTAAAAATAATTTAAAATCGAAATTTTAAAATTTTTATTAATTTTTTTAGAAAAAAGTTCTTAAAATAATTTCTAATTAAAATTGAGCTGAGAATTTAGGTATAAGTCTTTGTTTGCACATATTTGTACAATATAAAACCATTTTCTTGGTCATTTTTTCAATTTTGACCTCACAATTTGCCGCGCAAGCCTAATCATAATGTGTTCAAATAGCTTCATGTTTAATATCATTTATATTAGTGTTGGCTAAAGTTTCATAAATTTTAAAACTTGTTTTATAATAAATAAATCTTGCAGAATTACATATAAAAAAATTATACTTATACATTGAGTAGTTAAAAAATGACACGAAAGATCAAACAATGCTTTGTAGTATCTTCTTTGCACATTTTTAAGACTCCTTAGACCCCTTAAGAAGAGAACTAAGTCTTAACTCGGAAACTAACTTCGTAATCTTGACTCTGGTATTAAAACAATGGTTAAATTCTGATTTTGTTTCTGCCTTTTTAAATTCGTGGGCTCCAATCCAATTTCCGGTAAGAATATTCACAGCTATTGCAAACTCGTTAAGAAATTAGACCTTTCTGTGGGAACTTTTTCGGAAGCTTTGCGATATGTGGCAACTCGTCACTTGACTGTGGCCCTAAATTCGCCCATCACCAAAAGCCATGTAGCTCTAATGCGACGATTATTCAAATTGACTTAAATTAGTGTGCGAACTGAAGTGCTCCAAGCTAGATGGGCTCGTGTCCTTATCCAATCAAAATTATTGAACAGCTTTAAGTCTCCAAGTGGTAATTATCGTCTGGTGCGGCTGTAGTGCGAAGGAAATTCAGGCCATAAAATCCAATGTACGTTAAAGTCGGGTAGTCGGTAAGTGAGTAATGAGACAAGATTATTAAAAATTGTAGTCTAACTTTAAACGGAACTGATGGGTGTTTTGGGGTGCTAATGGTAAAGTTAAACTAGTAGGTGTTCTATAGTTAGTGTCTGACCTATTAACTTTAATTAAGTTACTCTGCTGAAAGTTTCAAATTATGACTCCTGTCCCCAATATCCCTCGTGTAGCTCTAGTACGATGTCAATTCAAACATGCTATTTGGAAACTATTAGCAACAGTTGCGTTGGGTGTCTAGTCGGGTGTCGGTTCGTCACTTTACTGGTTCTACAAATTCTACACCCGTCGCCAATAGCCCTCGTGTAGCTCTAGTGCGACGATAATTCAACCTATCCCCCCAAACTAGACTCTTGGCAGAAGTGCTAATGAATCTAAATTTCTAAACCTTGTAATTGAATTGATGCCAGTCTAAAATACTACCGATTCGCTAAACAAAATGCTGTAAATATATTTGTTAAATTTGAAAATTAACATGTACGTTTAAATGTATCGAGCACGGCATTTGGCTTACTCATGTTTGCAAACAATGGTTGACTAGAAATGCAAAAAAAATTGACTGGACTATAAAACTATGGTATCGATAAATTATTTCAACAAAACAGTTTAGCACTTTTGGGTTCACATGTTAGATATCAAACTTCAAAGTTTACTTCCAATTGAACTCGTTATTTAGTGTAATTTAGCGTGGAAACAATGGTAGGCTGAATCCAACGCCGAGCACGATGGTCGGCCAATTGATGAAAGCTAAATATTTTTTCGAGTTTATATTTAATTTATAAAATTTTATTTGGAATGACTAATTTTGGATAGATTTGATGTTCGACAACTAAATATTAGTTTTAAAATATGTGAAACATTAATTTTAAAAGTATATTGGACAGTTTATGGTAAAACAAAAATTTGAAATTATAAATTAATGCTTTACTGAATTGTAATGGCCCTAGTGTGACGATAATTCAAACCTAACTTTTGCTGAATTGCAGCTTTCAAAAGTTCCCCCAACATCATGGGATGGATGGTCAAATTACGATTGCCCTGATTCTAAAATTTGTGGGTTAAATTCTTGGATGTAGCATCTACCCCCGAAGCTTATTTCATGATAAATGTGTGTAGATAGAGTATAAAAGTTTGCATCCTGTTTTAGTTTGTGGTTAAATCGAGTGTTTTAGGTCGCATTTTTTTCTTTGCCGCGGCAAGTAGTTTTCGCGTTCAAAGCTTATTACAGACTTTGCTAAACTCTCGAGGATGCCGCAATCTAAGATCAGTTTGCACTTGAAATATTTCGGTCTAATTCTAGAACTGATTAAAGAAATGGATTTCGTAGTTTAAATTTCCAGCTGTCGCAAATTCTTAAACTAATCTTGGAATTTTTGGTATTAATCAGTGATTTATTAATGGACTAGTTGGTTTTTTTTTTAATCGCTTAGCTAAAACTGAAGTTAAGCACTAAATTTTTTTTCTCTACCACATTTCACCTTTCTAAGTTAGAAGCTCCTAAACCCAAACTTGCCCCCAGTGTAGCTCCTAAACCCGAACTAAATTTTGTAAATGAAATATAAACCCGAAAAAATATTTTGCTTTCATCCATTGGCTGACTATCGTGCTCGGCGTTAGATTCCGCCTACCATTGTTTCCACGCTCAAGTACACTGAATATTGTGTTCAATTGGAAGTAAACTTGGAAGTTTGATATCTAACATGTGAACCCAAAAGTGCTAGGCTGTTTTGTTGAAATAATTTATCGATACCATGGTTTTGTAGTCCGCCAGTCGATTCTTTTGGCATCTTCAAATATTTTGATTGTGGAAGAGTTCACTTTGCAAACAGGTAGAAAACCTAAGGATGCAGAGTTGCCAATCTTTTGCTGTCTGGCGAGCTTGGGATTATTGGGTAGTTTGGTTGGAAATGTGTCGCACTAAAACTACACATGGGTTATTGGTAAAATGAGGATTATAGTTAATTGCTGATGGCCGTTAGCAATTGCACGCGCATTTCTCTTCTGTCTTGACTTGATCAATATATGTCTAGAATGTATTTAACACATTCGGTAGCCCCTAGTTAAAATATAGATGCAATAATTATAATGGCGAACCCTATGTAGATTCGAACTTCCCTTCAGTCGCGAAACTGTTTCTAAACATCAAAGAAATACGCGCCTGCAAAAGCCATGAACCGCCAAATATAGTAATTCTGGCTTAACCCAAAATCTTCCTCGTCACTTCGTTTTACGGATGATCGTTTATACTTAATGTTTTAGTAAATATTTTAAATTTATTCTAAGAAAAGTTTTTTATTAATTACTTATAAATTCTGCCGGTTAGCTATGGAAATTACGCTTGGAGACTCATACTGTTTCATAGCTTTCGTGCACAAATTTGAGCTACTTTGTTTTCCGTTTAAAATAATGATGACCCGTTAACAGCCCCCCCCCCCTTGTTATATCTAATGCAACGTTAATTCGACTAAACACGACTCGATGTCTGCCAAATACAAAGTGAAGAAAACCTGCATTCAATTAGAAAATTTAGTGTACTACAGTTATGTTAACATCATGCAGCTGCCTCGGTAACCCCTTGTCTATTAAAAGGTTCCCCAGAAGGAAATTAGTCTTTTAAACTGTTTTCTTTACTATCTAGAATACTGGTAGGAACGCAACTGTAAATCAGCGTCCTCTAGGCTGAATTTTTAAGGTAGCTCGTGTGACGAACCGCTGCACTTCAGAAAATGTTGATATTTTGCTTTTTTTGGCAATTATAGATACTCTTCAGATGATATTCACAAATAAGGACTAATCTAAATTCCAGACTTATTTAGATCGGGCATTTAAATTAAAAACTAAATATATAAATTTAAACAATCATTGTACTTGAGTGAAGGCAGCAACTAAAATGCATAAGCATGTACCCCGTATATGCCTTACAATATGATATCAAAACAAATTTTATATAACTTGTCCGAAAATCCATTTGACGTTAGATTTACTACAATTTGGAACTAGACAATAATGGAAATTTCTATTTAAAGTTCTAAAATAAGAAGCATCGTTGCTAATGTATAAATTAATCGTCCTTATTTTTATTGACATGTCCCACCCTACAGTCGTTAGTATAGTCTGGTTATGAGCTTTAATTTATCTTAACTTCCTTGCTAACCCATTGCCTATCCGAAGTTACTACGATGCTTCGGCTTTTACAATTGTTTTTGCTGTTAACAAGATTACTGGTAGGAACGTAGTGGTAAATCAGCGCCATCTAGTGTTAATCGTATATGGAAGGTTACGTATGTGGTGATACGTCACAGATCAAACAACTTGACTAGAGCTTCCATCGAGTGAAGTAAATTTCATAAAGAAAGCGATGGGAGAGATAACGATTCAATTTCTGAAACTATGTTATCTTGAGTTGCATCTTGTGACTTGCCTAACTGGGAGCGCTAACTTTTTTGATCTGACTGATAGTAATTAAGGGATTATGTATCATTGACACTTCATTACGCATTAATTTCCATTTATAATCTAGCTAAATATAATTTTTCTGGTTTTTCGCTCATAATTCATCATCATCAGCATTGGCACGACAGCCCATTGTGGGCCTTGGCCTTCTTCAGAAGACTCTGCCATTCCGCCCTCTTTTTAGAAATCGACCTCCAGTTCCTGACTTTAAGTACACCGAAGTCTTCCTCCAGGCAGTCTTTCCATCTCTTTTTTGGTCTTCCTCTTGGTCTACTTCCAAAGGGAGTGGTGTTGAAAACCTTAAGAGGTGTTCTCTCTGCATTCATTCTCAGAAGGTGGCCTGCCCATCTCATTCTAGACAGTTTTATCGATTTATTCGCTCATAATTACTACACTGAAATAGATTATTATCCGTTGAACTAAAGATTTTGATTCGGTAGATATTTAAAGAATAAATTTTAAATTTTTATCTAAATGTTAATGAGTATTTTTTAAAATTTTAAATAATAAAAATGTATGCGATAATAATATTTGTTAAACTGAACAATCGACGTTGGTTAATTTCGACTCTTAGTCTTCAATATTACGTACGTGAACCACTTATGCAATTTAATCCAGCTTTGCTAATTTTAAACTTAAAATGACTAAACCGCCTCGGAAAAAATTAAATACAATTTTAATAAATTTTGATATGCAAGGTAGGTCAAGTTTGCTCATGATGTTTCAGTTTGCAGTTAAATCGAGAGTTCTTTCTCGGCGCCAAGTAAATTCGCGTTCGAAGGCAAATTACAGCCTTTGCCTAACTCTCGAGGATGTTACAATCTGGAATTATCTTGCACTTGACATAAAAAGGACTTTCCAGAACAAATTAAAGAGACCGATTCAAAGTTTAAACTTCCTACAGTGGCAAACTCTTAAAGAACTCTAAAACACGTCTACGTTTGTTCATCATCAGCCATGTTTATTAATAGACTAGTTAAATTGCTGCCTAAATGTTTTAAAAAAATTGTCTAAACTTTCGGTTAAACACTATATTCTAAAAAGTTTCTGATGGATTTAGGAGCTACACGTATCTAGTTTGAAAAGTGGAATATCCGATATGATTACCGAATAAATTTAAAAACTAAGCAATGGGAATTGTAAAGTTAACTAAGAATTGTTTAGTAGCGTATATAGAATAAAAAATGACTTTATAAACTTCGTTTAAGTCTCTCTTGTTTTTAATTTTATTACATAGTTTATTACTCATTAATTTAAATTTTATAAAGTGTCAATGATGCATAATCCTTCAATTGTTACCAGCAAGACTGTTGGATCTACAAAGTTAGCGCTCCCATTTTGGTAAATTACAAAAAGGTGCGATCCAAGACAGCATTGCTTTAGAAATTGAATCTTTTAATCTAACTCGCGCATATGCTTTACACGTTACCTTGAATTACACCCATGCTTACAAGTTAAATAACTAAAATAATTCATAACTATTATCCTGTTACGTACTAAAGTTCATGAATTACTAGTGTAAAGACATGCCTTTTGGAGGGTTAAGAGTGTTCTTGATACAAATTTTATTGCAGTCGTATGGACTTGTAAATATTTCTTACAAATGTTTTAGGCCCTTTTTTACTTTACACTAAGTTCTAAATCTATAAATAGTTAAGATCTTATCAGAAGTTAATAACTATCGGTATTTAGAAAAATTGGAAACTTGGTTATCTTCGCTACCTTCACTCTATGCATTTACAGTTCCATTTATTAGTGTTAAATTATTCAACATGCTATCTACACTTACAATTTCTAAACACGAAACAGTTAAATCTAGTATTAACGTGCAAATGCGTATATTCTATTACGAAAATTTAAATGACTGCAATTCAACTTCTCACTTTAAGGTTTGTCAAATTTTAAATGCAACTAAGGAAATTATAACTCTCTGGAATTCGGAGCTAATATTCCCCAGTATATTTAATTGGTATAAATCTCGGACGCTAACATTAATGGGGTAACGGCAAATAGATTTCCAAAATTTCAAAACCTACTCTTATGCAGAAGGAAGCCCCTTTTTTAGAAAGATTAAATTATTCTCACAGTGCTTAAAATTGTACTCTTCTCAATTTATTCAGTACAGAACCTCGTACCTACAGTATTTTTCGGACTTGCTAGCAGCTTACGGTAGCATTGTTGGGTCTTTTGATAATTGCGTAAAGAATAACCTTTATCTAATTTTATTCTAGTTTAAAGGCAGAATGGGCTCAATAGCTTGTAGCAGCCTCGGTAACCCATAACTATCAATGAAGAGCTACTTCGGGTGTTTATATTTGTTATTAACTAGGTTACTGGTAAAAACGCAGTGGTAAATCCGCGCCATCTGGGGAGGATATACAATTTAAAGTGAGAATATTGAGGGTGCGACTGTGGCGAACCGCAACAAGCTTTTGCGACTTGCTTTGTCAAGAGGTTATGACTTTAGGTAAGCATTGCATTTTATTTTCACTCGTTGCCCTAAAATGTGCTCCCATAAGTTTTAATGCACATGCATATTTTTAAAATTATTTTAATTTCAAAACTTTGAAATAAGAGCATTTTATTTCTCTAAAGTTAATGGAGACACGAACATCATGAATTGTGGTAGTAACGCTATAAGCTATTTTGAAATGGTCCCTCTTGTAGTTTAGCTGCGTTTAATTCTCGAATGCCAATAAAAAGCCTATAATTGGGTTAAGCTTAAACTTTAAATACTATAAGCTATTAATATACTTAAGCTTTAAGTATATAATAGTTAATTAAGTAGTTTTATACTTATGCAAATCAATGGCCAAATCAATGGATCCGATTGAAGCTTATTTTTTTAATGAGCACTAGAAAAGTTAGTGCTAAGAAAAGCGGTAAATTATGTACGAGCCAATTGTAAAGTCCGCATGCAATTCGCTAATCAATCGGTTACTGTCTTCCAAATTCTTAAACTGATGGGTGTTTGAAGGGTGCTAATAGTAAAATTAAATTAGTTGGTGTACTTCGATAGTTAGCGTCTGAGCTATTGAATTTTTAAGTTACCCTGCTTAAGTCTCAAATTATACCCTGTCGCCAATAGCAAAAGTACAGTTCTAAAAACAACGCGATTTCAACAAAAACTTGCTAAAATTCTAATGGTTTCTAAATGACACAAGTACCGATGAACCTAAATTTCTAATACCCTTATATTAATGCTTGTCTAAAATGTTACTAATTTGCTAGACAAAATTGCTGTAAATATACGTTGTATTCGAATTATGAACCTTTACGCTTAAGTGTATTAAACCAGATATTTAGCTTTCTTAAGTCTGTAAACAATGTTTGCTGTTACCAAAATAGAGATGATGGGATTTCAAAACGGTATGAACGGCCACCTTATTTTGTCATCGGTTAAACTTGCGGTTAGACCCAAATTAATCGGTTAAACCTAAACAACTTAAGATTTTTTACGGCAAAAACTCGTTAACGCTTTTGACACTCTTGGGTCTTTTGCGACGAGGAAAATATTAATTGAATCAGTAAAAGTTTTTTCTGCTTGTAAGCATGCATATTTTGAAAGTATTCACGATTTTTTTTTTCAAAAAGACTGCAACTCTTGTTACAAAAATTTTGCTTTTAATAATCGCTGTAGATTTATTCTTTTACCCCTTAAGTACGGCAGCGCAAGTAGTTGTCTTTTTCTATCAAATTTTAAGTGCTTTCAAACTGAAACCTTTTTAGAATTGGTTAAATGGTCATCTTAAACTGCTGAAATGTAAAATTGTTTCCTACAAAGAACGTCGAGCAGTTAAATCCTTGTAAATCTATCTAAATCTTGGACTTCTTTTCAACACTTCTGCTGAGCCGAATCTGCTGTTGAATATTCTTTATGAGAAGTTTCATAATATGCCGAAACCCCTTCAGTCCCTTAAAGATTTTTTTTGTAATTTATAGCTATAAAAGTGGCCGGATATTAAGCCTTCCTTTTTTTTTTTTGTAATTGGTTTCGTAAGTTTCTTAACTAATTGGTATGCGAATCTCCTCCAGTTCAGTCTTTAAAAATTACAAATGAAGATTTATTTAGTTCAAAAGGTAAAAGTTGTACATGCTATACAGCGACAAGTAAACTTAAATTTTTCACAAATCAAATTCTTAAAGCTTGAACTGTATTGGACTATTTATGGAACAAAATTGAATTTAATTTACAAACTGTTAAGCTTTTCTGAATTGTAGCTCTACATAGTTTAAAAGTTCCCCAACATAGTCAAATTGGGATTGCCCTGATACCAATGTTTGTGGGTTGGATTCTTCCTTGCAGAGTGGGTGTTGCTAGACAATCTACCAAAGGCAATCTACCAAAAGCAATAGGTTTGGGTTTGATTAACCCCTTTCGAAGCAAACAAGCCTTTATCTCAAACCTTTGTAAAAAAACCCTCTTCGTGTAAATCTAGTGTGGCGTTTATTTAACCATTACTAAACTCGTGTCCGATTTGAATTAATAATTGAACGTTGTTTTCTCTCTAATTAGCAATTTCTAGAATTAATATCCAAATGATTAATTTAATTTGGGTATGTTAATTTTTTGAATTTGCTAAAACTCTCAATCTGTTGTTATTTCTTCTAATTTCCAAATATGGTGATAAAAATTGTGCAAAAACATTTCCCCTATTCAAATTATCTTAACTGGTTTAAATTTTCAAATGTAATGCCCTATTCCAAAATTGAAATAGCATCGACTTAACATGTAAAAAAGATTCACTACAGAATGGAAATTAATCTACATGGGATCGCCTTCGCAATTAAAATTCAATTTCATAAATAACTTCACTGGTTTTCCCTAAGACAACAGCAAACAAAATTCTAATAATTCAAACATAATCTGGTGCGAACGAAGAGCTAGCCTTCGTTTAGCAACAGATTTAAACCGGTTCTTTCAATCTTCAGTGTCTTTTTTCGATAATCAAGCGTTTCTGTTTTAAATATCTGCAGCAGTGTTCACGTTGTTCTTTCAAAATGTAGTATGTGTATTCTGTGTAAAGTTCATTAATGTGTATCTTCGAATTGTAAAATTCTTTGTCAATTGAATGATTTCTATTGAGGTATTATATTGACATGTCCTGTTCAGTAATATTGTAGGATTCATGTAGCGTATATAGTGAACATTTTCTTTGTTAAAAAGTCAGTTTCAGGGCAAGGTTTTGGTATTAGATATAAAGGTTATTTCTTCATGCGCATGAAACTAGGGTTAAAATTACATGTTTACAATGTGTCATTGTATAGTTTTGTGAATTTGATATGTATAGAAACCATCGAAAGGAGTTGGAATTTGAAGTGTATATAAAGGTAAGGGTAAGTTATTTTTCAATTTTTTTTAGTCGAAAGTAAGAACACGGGAAAATGACAAGGCCTTGTTACGTAGCACTAGTGGGGTAAGGTTTAAAACGATTGAAAAGGTTTATCGTAAGTTCGGTTTATAGTAACAGTGTGCTTTACTTGATTATAAATTGTATTAAAAAATTATTCACTAGCTGTTTGTAAAAGATTGTATTGTCATCAAATGCGTCTGTCTTGTATTGTTAAATCAGTTCATTGTTGTATATTTGAATGTGGTTCATCCTTGTATTATTAAATGTGCTTTTTCCTTGTATTGGTGTTATTAAATGTATTTTATCCTTGTATTGTTGGCGATTTAATAAATTGTATTAATCCATACAAATTAGTCATTTTCTGCCACTTCATTGTCAAATTTTTTAACTATATTTGCCGTTCGTATTTGACAGTTTGAGGAAAGTTGTTGAGCTTGAAAGTACTTTAGTTGAACATTTTCAATTAGTAAATAAAATACTTAATCTCTATTTAAATTAGCGATGTTATTGCAAAATAACGAGCCGTTTGTAAAATATTGTATTGTCATCAATTGCGTCGATCCTTGTATTGTCAACAAATGCGTTTATATTGTATTGTTAAATCCGTTCATCCTTGTATTTGTGGTTCATCCTTGTATTTTCATCAAATGCGTCTATACTTGTATTGTTATTAAATGTGCTTCATCCTTGTATTGTTGGTGTTATTAAATGTGCTTTATCCTTGTATTTTTATTAAATGTTTCATCCTTGTATTACGTTTTGGTGATTTAATAAAAAATTTTATTACTCAAATCATTTTTTGCCACTTCAATGTCTATTTTTTTTAACTGTAGTTGCCTTTTATATTAAACAGTTTGAGGAAAGTTGTTAAGCTTGGTACTTTAAGGATTTTATTTACTCATAATTTTTAACTAAACTTGATTTAAAGTCATGACGTTAATGCGAAATAACGATGTTTCGTAGTCGCTTTGGAAAATGTAAATAGCTCGGTTTTCTTTTTGCTTGTGGAAGAAATAACGTGCGAATAAAATGTTTAGGAAGTTAAAATCTTACGATTTATTCCTAGCAATACTTTTAACTAGTGTCAAAGTAGTAATTGAAAAGTCTTCCCGTTTTATCACTAAATTTAATTGTTCCGAACTCAATGCCTTTGAAATTTAATTTTTATCGGTGTTTCAGTATTAATTATCCAGTTTTTATTGTTCCGTGATGTTGGAATTAATCATGAAACTGTCGTAACTAGTTTTGTAGTCGTACTAGCATAGTTCCAAGTTTTGGCATTCTTATCTCAAGTTGTGTTCCTTTTAACCCTTTCACTCTTAATTATTGCGTTTTTTATTCATTAGGGTAGACCCACACTTGTTTCAAATAAATTTTACAGAAATTGAGAATTTTGTATCTTTAGATTGAAGAATCGTGTCTTAGAAGAATTAAATGCTTGCAGCTGTATGATAAACCTGCTAAAAATTTGATTCTGAAACATTTTAATAAATGGCTTTAAATTCTTCATGCTTGCTTTTTTGAGTATTTAGCGTTGTCACTTTAACTATTTTTAACAGTTTCGAAAATATTTATTCAAAAGTCAAATGTAATTTTTTAAAATTTAAAGTTAAAATTTTTCTCCTGGTTTCCACCACTTCATTCTGGATTCTTCATTCGCAGTATTTCACAAATATCATGTTTAGAATGAAAAGTAAGGTTTTGATTGAAAGCTTTAAAATATCGATAGTTTCAACATTACTAATTATGAGAGATCGAGACGGCCCACTTTGCGTAAGTTCGGTTTTTTTTTGTTAGATTTTGAGATTAATATTTTCATTTTTATAAATTATATAAAATAAAATGATTCTGTTCCAGAAAGAAAGCACTTTTTAAATTATAACTGTAAACTTACAGGAACTACAATAAAATGTAGTTTTTAAATGGGTTGAAAATATAATTTATTATCCTTAAAATATAAATATAAGAGGCAAAGTTCTGGCTCGCATATCAAAAATATTAATTCTTCGTTAAAATGTTATTTTAGAAAGAAAATTTCTATATAAATAATTTGTTAAATTATATTAGAAAGAAACGCATAACAATGCTCTGGGTCAAATCATAGAAGTAGAATAAAGCCTCAATAATAGTTAATAGTATTTATTGAAGGTAAAACCTAAAGTTATACTCAATTGTCCGTTCGTCACATGACTGAGTTTCTGAATTGCGATGACTGCATAGCCCTCGTGTAGCTCCAGTGCGACGACAATTCAACCCTTAATTGCAAAAGTTTAAGTGCAAAAGGATCTTGGATTTAATTTTGAGTATTATTTCCACTTTATACTAAGAGATGGCAGCACTTTATCTTTTAGTATTGTAACAAAGTAATGGACTTTTTTTTGCGACTACTTATGAGTGCTGACGATGTAAGAAGTACTACGTTTTTCGCACTGCTGTCAGTCTTTTCAACAAAACACAGCATTTACATAACAGAAAAGTTCTGGGCATAATATATTTGAAAATACCATTCATTTTCAATAAGTTTCCATATTTTATGAAAATACATTGATGTAATTTAGATAATTAAATTAATATTTCTTCGAACCTTTCTAATGCTACCATGAGTACATGTTTTTTTTACATAAGGATTCTTCCAACGTGAAAGAACTTTTACAGATTTTAATAGGTAGAAGAGAAACTGGCGACATCTCAATTATAAAATCCACAGTTGGATATTTTTTTTTGTACTAGTTCGTGTATGGTACCAAATGCCCCTATTAAAACTACAAAATTCTCTAAGTGGAGTCTTTATCAACTAAGGAAGAGTCCTTAGTTGTTAAAAATGTCATTTTAAGGTTTTTTAAAATATTTGCTGAGGTGGGCTTTTAAACTTCTAAGCCTCTTCAATTTTAGCCTCGTAAGACCCGAGCAAAATCCATCATTTATATTATTAATTTAAACGTACTTTTCATACAAATATATGCTAAAAAGCACGTTTTTCAAAGACATAAAAAATATCCTTAAAAGCTACTTATTGCCCCGCCTTTAGGCTGCTCATCACCCCCCAGACCCGGTCCTCCTTCGACCGGGCTTGCTAATGGTAAGTCTATGGGGGAAAAATGGTTTTTGTTCCAAAAAAAAGCAAAGAAATTATAGGAATATTTTGATGCGGTTTTTTTAAATTCATAAAAATCTAATAAAGTAGTGCTTTATAACTTTATTTTTTTAAAAACGTTACTTGCCTTTTTTTAATAGAAAAAAAATTTAGATTAAAAAAAAGGAAATAACTTTTTTTAAAAAATAACCTTATACAGCACTACTTTATTGGATTTTTATGAATTTAAAAAAAAAACCGCATCAAAATATTCCTCTAATTTCTTTGCTTTTTTTATGGAACAAAAACCATTTTTCCCCCATAGACTTACCATTAGCAAGCCCGGTCGAAGGAGGACCGGGTCTGGGGGTGATGAGCAGCCTTAAACTCTAAAAATACACATTTTTTGTGTAGTAAATGCAACAAAAGAGGCCGTTTCACTTATTTGTAGTTAACAGATTATTTTAACATGGTTTTTAATGCAAAATGCCTTTTCAAGAAGTTTTTGTAGTAACTAATTTTAAAGTTAAATTTTTTTTTGAGAACTCTAATATCGTATTGACCCTCGTTCAACTTAATTTTGTTTGTTGAAATGAATGACTGATACCTGTAATCAAAGGCTGAAAACTGATATTTAAATCATCTTCTATAATACCAGGTCAAATTCGGAACTAATTTACGTGTTAATTGTTAGTTTGAGGTTTTAATAATTATACCCAAATGGAGACGCCAAGCCAAGAGGTTAATGATTCTATGACGCATATTGAACTAATTTCCATTAAGATATCAAAGTGAAGTTATGCGTATTGTGTGTAACAATGCAAAAATGTATTATATATTTCTATTTATTCAATTTCAATTTAACATTTACTAACATATTCATATATATTTTCCTAACCTACTTAAAATCCTTCCAAACCCACCAACTTCCAACACCCATTCTAAAACCCATAATTTGTAACCCCTTCCACCACCCAATCTTACCTAAGCGAGATATGATAGGCCAAACATTTACCAGAAAGAAAAAATCCTTAAAGTCCTGATCCAATTTGGTTTGGTTTTTTTGAATTATCGTCGCACTAGAGCTACACGAGGGCTATTGGCGACTGATCCAATTTGAGATAGGCCTAATTTACTAGTACAACCCTTGGGGAACTGCTCCCTTTCTTCGTAAAAGAAAAAGATGGATTCTTTATTTGTCCATCTTCAGGAGAGTCGAGATAAAGAGATTATCTCGCCAATCTTCTATGATGAAAATTGGAGATTGGTGAGCGGGGGGCTGCCTTGTTTGGCAAGGTATTGCATTTTTGGCTATCGTAACTTGGAAAAACTTATATTTTGGGTTACTGCGACTAGTCTAGGTAATTTTAGCATTAATTTTTTACTTTGACTTGGATTTCAGCCTCAATTCTTACTATTTCACCTTGAACTTAGAGTTTAATATCAGCTAAATTTTAAACTTTGATCTTAATAATTAATTTTAAATCTCAACAATATCTTGATGCTAAAGAGTAACTCTTTGGATGTTATATTCCGGAAAAATTATGAACCCAGATTTAATCCAAGGGCCGACTGGGTTGCCGAATTGTCAGGTAGCTTAAAAAGGAGGTCCGATGGTCCCGGGTTTGAATCCAGGCATATGAGCATGGACATTTGTGCTGGTGTTTATCTTTATTTGTATAGAGTATACTGTGAAAACAGGGATGTTTAACCCCTTGCGACCTGGCGTTCCCTTTTCGGGCCTTTTTTTAAGACCTCCCCACAAACAATTAACACGTTAATTAGTTCCGAAACTGACCTGAATCGATAGAAGATCTAAATATCAGTTTTCAGCCTTTCATTACAGACATCATTCATTTATTTCTATAAAAAATGAAGTTGAATGAGGGTCAATACGATATTAGTTTGAAAAAAATTTTTTTTTTAAAAACTTTTCAAAAAGTTATTTTAGTAAATTTTAAAGGCATTTTGCATTAAAAACGATGTTAAAATAACCTATTAATAACTAAGCGATACGGTCTTTTTTGTTTCATTTATAGCACAAAATTGTGTACTTTTAGTGTTTAAGGCGTATCTTTAAGTAGCTATTAAACATAAAATTTTAAAAACAATTTCTTTGCAAGCATACTTTTTAGCACGTATTTGTATGAAAAGTATGTTTAGATTAAGAATATACGTGTATGATTTTGCTCGGTTCTTAAGAGGTTAAATATGTGGAGCCGAAAATCCCGAACAAGCGCACAATGGTGCCACTGGTTTTCCTCTTCATTTGACCAGAGGTCTAAATTACTGACAGTGGAAAATCTCCATGAAATTTAGAAAAAAGCAGCTGGGAAAAGTAAACCTAAAACAAACTCTTGGCTAAATAACTAGCATCAATTGTTGGCGACAAATATCCAATACAGCAACCCTACTTGTGCGACATCATATTTTTTTTCAGAGACAAATTCCTTTGACTTTCACTAAGAAGACAATGGACAAAAAAATGACCGAATCATTGATTGATTTTTTTAAACATCAAAGATTTTTAATTTAAAGAAAATTCTCTAGTGTTTATAACTAAAGATCCTTTCAAAGGTAATTGTCTCTGGTAATTCTTCGATAATCGCATTGTTGATGCGTAAAAACTGCATTTTAATTAGCTGAATATTTTTTTTTGGCTTGATTATTTCGATCAATAAAATCATTGTTTATCGTACAGTTTTCTTGTTTGTGCGGTGGAGAACAAAAAATAATGAATATCCTCTTGCGATCTGGCGTCCCCAGTTGGGGACATTTCTTAAAACCTCCCCACAATCATTTAACACGTTAATTAGTTTTTAAATTGACCTGGTAAGATAGAAGATCCAAATATCAGTTTTCAGCTCTTTGATTACAGGTATCAGTCATTTATTTCTATAAAAAAATGAAGTTGAATGAGGGTCAATACGACATTAACTCTACTCCCCGGCGCAACAGCCCATACAGCCCCCCAGCAATACGACATTAAAGTTCTTAATAAAAGTATCTTAATTTTTTTTGAACTTCTAAAAAAGTTCTTTCAGTAGTTAATTTTAAAAGCATTTTGCATTAAAAAAATGTTGAAATAATCTGTTAGCTACACATATAAGGGATACGGCCTTTTTTGTTGCATTTGTAGCACACAAAAAAATCATTTTTAGAGTTTAAGGCTTGTCCCAAAGTAACTATTAAGAATAATATATTTTTTAATTTTTTTTTTGTAAAACATACCTTTTAGCATATATTTGTTTGAAAAGTATGTTTAGATTATAAGATTGTATATGTAGGATTTTGCTCGGGTTTTAATAGGTTAAGGCAAATGCCTTATACTAGGATAACACCACATTACTTACAAAAGAAAAAAAATATGAAAGTTAAGCTTTCTTGTGCGATATTTAATACTAGCAGTTTGGTCCAGCCTTACTGGGAACCCGTTAACTTAGCAGAGGATGAAGTAATACAATTATTAGTAATTAACTAATAGAGGATGAAGCAGCCTTAGGGCGAGCGCATATCTCAACCAAACTCAATCAATCAAACTAATAGAGGATGCCGTCAAGCCCCAGTTTCGGCCCGGTCCATGTATTTTCAAGCCCTGTTATGGTCCCGCAATCCCACGTGGATGACGTTTTTATGAAACCAATTATATTAATTAAAAAATCACAATCAAATATGAAAAAATAAGCCTCAGGTGCACACGTAGGTATTGAAAGGAATCTGTATTAAAAATTTCGATTTTTTTTAGAGCAGTCTAAGTAGGTCTTGCGATCCACAGACATACAGACAGACAGACTCTTTCTTTTATTGTTATAGATAAATTCCGATAAAATACTTTGATATTTTTAATCACTATTCATTATATACTAGTTTGAAGTTCCTGATTGACTTCTTTACAATGGCTGTTGGTTTATATAGCAGGAAGATTTCTCAACTCTTTTTCTTTAAGAATTGTAAAATGAATTTTGCTTTTCTTTTAAACTGTAATAAGAACATCAGAATGTTATTTTCTATGTTTTGGTTTGTGCTGTTAATGTTTCAAATAAATTAAATGGCTTGCCATTGATGAATGAGGTTGTTTCTTCCCTATTGCATCGTTTTCTACCAGTCTCTATAAATTTAGTGATTATAATTAGCGATTTAGGACAATTATAATTCCTTTCAAACTATCTATATGGGACATTTATACCAAGTGAATTCATTAAAATTCCAACTGTTCAACTATTTTATTTCGCATTGCGATCATTTAATAGTTAGAATCGTAATTTAACGGAAGTGGAGAGTTCTCCGAAAAGAGGTTCGTTTCACGCAGAGATCAAATGCGATTGATGGCTGAGTCAAATGACAGAATCATTAATTTTAATCTTGAATTTAAATTAGAATGTTTCCCAAAATGCAATTAAATGTAAGTAATGATTGCATAAGTCTAACTTAAATGTTTCTAAAGAATTTGTAAAGTTAATGTAATTGATATTGCTGACATCACTGGCACAATACCAAGCTATACAGTCTTCTGGTACTACAGCACAAGTACGAGTTTTTTTAATGTTTTAGTTAATAGCAATAATTTTTTAGGTTATCAGGTTCTCAAATTAATATATTTAAAAGGTTATATCTATTTTTAAATAAACGTTTTTACAATATAACTTTTTATTTCTTTGATCAGTATGTAGTCTCAGTTAAATCATAATGTTAAAAGATTTAGCGTAAGTTTAAAAATTGTATAAATGTTTTCGTTTAATTAATTATTATTAAATTTGTAAGTACTTAATTAAATTGAAAGCAAATATTTAAAAAGTAAAAAAAAAAGTTACCAAAGAATCAAATACTAGTTAAATTAAAAAATATATATATTGTCACCACTAATATAAGTGATTACATATCTATGAGAAGGTTACGTACCATGCATTAGAAACTGCGTAAAAAATTCATCATTAATAACAGTACTTAATAAATAGTAGTATAACTATTGATCTTTGGTATATTAATGCAAAAATTTCGAAATAAAACATGATTCAAAATGAAAAGAGCTGTTTATTAAAACTGAAATTGCGTACAAGCTGTTCAATAATTTTTTTTAACAATGATCCTTTAAAAACTTTTTCCATGAAATATTCGAAGTAGATCAGGAATTGTCTTCAATAACTACAACTCCATCAACTCCGGCAAATTCCTCGTTTCTTCTGTAAACTTTCCGCAAACGGTAGTAAGGCAGCATCTAAATTCCGACAAGGAAATTGTCTACAATATATTCTTATCCATATTATCCCAATCTTTTTCAGCCTTATGGAAAAGGCCTATCACCAGAAGCAGTTGTTCAACAATCTCGTTCCGCTTCGAAAGGTAGTTGGCCAGTGTAATTACAATTAAATCTTTCCACAGGGCTCCTTCATAAAAATACTTGACATTATCTCCAAGTTTTCCAAAACCACTGATGCACCAGTAAGGAGTTTTAAACAAAATCTTTTGATCCGTATTGCCCAAAACTTTTCAACTTGAAAGCGCAAAGTCGAAGTTCTCATTGCGAGAAGGTGTCGTCAATCAATCCTCTTCTTCATCAAGATTCGTTTACTATTTCTATATTCTTCTGTGGAAACACGGGCGTACTTTGAAATCAAACCCTTCCACAGGATACTTCATGACGAAATCCACTAGTTTCAACTCCAAGACTTAAAAAATTCATTTTCAAGTATGGTCTCAAACCATTAATGTGCCAGTAGAGATTCTTCATCATATTTTGCAGTCCTCTTTAGGTGAAGCACTTCCGATATGCATTACCGTCGTTAAAGTATACGTATTTCTGGTATCTGTTTCAACCACGTATAAAATATTATCTTCAAAATGTATTTTTTAAATATCCGTTACATTTGATGAAGGATATTTTATGCCCACCTCCCTCCGCTTAGCCACTTTCATTGTTTATGGCTCTACTTCTTTAGATTCACTGAAAAGATAAAGTTTTGTTAGGAAATGTATTTAAGTTGTAAGAAAAATCTACGCAAAATTATCTTCTATTTTATAAAACAGGAAACCCCAAGTTAGTATAAAGAATATAAACTTATATTTAACTATAAAGAATAAAATAAAAGAAAAGCAAATAGAGATACTTTTGAAAACAGTTTTTAGTATTTTTTGAGTATTTTCGTTTTGAAAGTGTTAAAAGTTATTACTGGGGGTTATGAATAGCTAAAAAAAAATGAGCCAAAATCAAAACTATAAAAATTTTTATTAAAATTGAAGAATAATTACAAATGTAAAAATTTATTTAAAAAGTCGCATCATTTTAATTAAAATTATGTCTATATGTATTTGCAAAGTTTGTATACTTATTAAATTTTAATTTGATGTTTACTTATTTATATTCTAGCGTTTTCTGTTATTATAATTTATATCAAATTTGGGGATGAATACTTATGTGACTTTTAAATAAATTGTTACATAATTTTACTTCAATTTATATCTATTTTGTTCGCAATGTTTGCGTACTAAATTTTAAGTTTATGTTATTTTTAATTATATCCTACACTCCGTGCCAACCAAACTTGGGTAAAAACAAATAGTAAAAAAGGCAGAGGGGAAAGCGTGATTGTTCCGTTAGTTAGAAACTCTTGTAAGGTAATATTTAAATACACAATGATCTTAATACAATTTAACCAAAATACACTTTTCATTCTGATAAAATTGCGAAATTTTCTCAAATAATATTCAAATCTATTAGACCTTAAATGAAGTTAATGTTTTAAACTTGTTTTCTGGATGGATTCACAAAAAATTTATGGAACTCTTTACATCCGCGTGGAAGTTTTTACGGCGTTTCTATTTACCCAACTTAGGTTGACAAGGAGTGTAAGTGTGCTACTGACTTCCTTTTTCATCTAGTTTTATCGAAAGAATACTTTTATATTGTCGATTAGTTTTAATACACAAAAATTAATTATGTTTTTAATGTTAAATCATTTACAAAGACAAGTTTAAAAAATACACAAAATGATACGCAAAAATATTTTTGAATACTTACGCAAATATATAATTGTTTTGTTCTTGTGCTGTCATCTTGAAAATTTCTAATTTTTCTTTCATAAAGTAGACGTATCTTTTAACCACTGGATGCTCCTTCAACTTAGCTAAAAAAAAGAATAGTAGGTTTAATCAATGAATGCGCTTTCAACTTAGCTAAAAAAAAGAATAGTTTTAACAATGAATGCTCTTTCAACTAATCTAAAGAAAATGATAGTTTTAATCAATGAATGTTCTTTCAACTTAGCTAAAAAAAGAATAGTTTCAATCAATGAACGCTCTTTCAACTTAGCTAAAAATAGTTTTAGTCAATGAATGCTCTTTCAACTTAGCTAAAAAAATAGTTTAAATCAATGAATGCTCTTTCAACTTAGCTAAAAATGGTTTTAATCAATGAATGCTCTTTCAACTTGGCTAAAAAATTTATAATTTTTTTACTATATTGAAATGAGAAACGGATTGATAAATAAGTTTTTTTCCCACTGCAGTGTGACATTGAATCAGCTAATAGATAAATTATTAGTTAAAATATCTGCGAACCATTTTGAAAAATAATAGGGTCAAGTGGGGTAAGTGTGATTGGGGGTAAGTGTGATAAACAGCTCTTGTAACTTTGGAAATCATTCTAAAAATCTGAAAGTTTGCAATATATAACATTAGACCACTTATAATTAAACTAAAAAGAAACATTGACCTTATTTTTTGTTTAAAGAAAGTTTTGAGCTTTTGAATTTGAGTGCAACTGTCATCTTTTTATATGGGTTTTTCTATGTGGGGTAAGTGTGATGGATTTTGAAATGCAAATTTTGTACACTTAAAATTGGAATTCAAACATATAATTTTTTTTCTACATATGTATGTTTCTTATAATAATTCACTACCAATTTCAGGATTTGAAATTTACTTGAAGCAGAGAACGAATTTTCTTACTGAAAAATGCAGAAACCCTATCACACTTACCCCACTTGACCCTACACAATTGAAACTATATCATATGAAAAAACCTTATAAAAATGTATAATGATAAATATATTCAATACTGACGTATAAGTGTGGCTTCGAAAATATTTTTTTTCATTGAATTAGCGCAGATGCACTTTGGTTTAGATTATATATATATAAGGATATACGTCTTGGACTTTGCTCAGGTCTTAAGAGTTTTAGGGAGTTAAACAGTGTTTTACCGTGTGAAGGTATTACGACAAATATTTTTAAGGGGACACGGTACCACTTTAAATTTTTTTTTTAATTTTGACATATTCACTATAAAATTTACGTTTTATCAGTTCAATCTATATTTAAAAACAATATATGACAATTTTTTTTATTTTTTTAATAAATTTTTTGAGTTATTAAAAAAAGAATTAAAATTTTTTGAACTTTTAAAAAATGCTAAGGCTTTTTTAAGTACAAATATTTGAACCCAATTTTTTTCCCTCATGCACTTTAAACTGTTTTACATAACAATAGGCATCCAAATTTGATTTATCTTCCGTAGTATTTTATACAAAATATTTATGTAAAAAATCCCTAATTATTTTAGCATATTTGACAATTTTCGACTTTAATATTTTTTTTTTTATAAAAAAAGTATTGCTTTTTTAAACAATTTGAATGCCAATTCTTAATATTAACATATTTGACAGACTGTATACACATTTCCTTAGATTTTTATAAGTAATTTAAAAACCTTAGCGTTTTAAAGAACTTGTCATCAAGGAAATATAAACATAAAGAAAAACGCATTTAAAGTTTTCATTTGTATGCATTTTTATCATACCTTTCCGCATAAAAAATAGAATAACTTTTTTAAAAATATAGATACACTTTTAAAACTTGGTAGATTTATTTAGAAGGTTCTAAACTTTAATTTTAGCAAATAAAAACAAATTCGCAATTTTTGCAAATTTTGAGGTACTGTGTCCCCTTAAAGTATTTATTTTTACAGTTTTTATTTCTAAGTCCCAGTTTCAACTTACCATAATTTGACTTTTGGGATTTTTCAATTGGTTGAAATATTTTGCGCATTTGGCATTGGCGCATTTCCTCTTCTTCTTTTTCTCCCCCTGAGAAATTCTTCAGATTCGTTACTGCCTTGTCCACATCAGTTTGGTACTGAGCTACAAAATAACGTAAAGAATTAAAAACGACTTTTTTTAGCCTACTTTTTTTGTTTCGAAGGAATTAAAAAAGGAAAAAGTAGGTATTGACATACGGTCGATGTCCGTCCGTCTGTCCGTACCCCCCTTCCAAAATCCAGATCTTAAATATTCTTTTTTTAGAAAGCTATGACCTCACAGACCTAATTCTCATACTTTTTGTCCGTCTGTCTGTACTATAGGAAGGACATAAATCTACTATTTGTCGACGAATTTCCCATTGGATTGGCATTGAAGTTCAATTTAAAGTCATTTAAATCTCTGTTGCCAACTCAACAGTGACATGAGAAACTTTATTCATTTAAAAATATTATTTTAAGCAAAATTTATTTAGATCATAAATCGGTTTAGAATGACGTCAGGAATGTGATTATTTGATTGTTTAATATTTGTTTACTAATTAAGTGGCAATACATATTTTTTAACGCATAATCCTGATAAGTTTTTATTTACATTTATTTTTTTAAAGTGCATTTTAGAGTAGTTTAATGTTTTTTGTTATAAATAAATATTTAATTATTTGTAGAACTACAAATAAATCAAGCAGAAGATAAATAATAATAATTTTATTTGTGATAGAAAATAAATGAAAATCGTTGATGTTGGCATTAAGAAGTTTAAATAATAGCTGGATGCTGTGTTTAGTGGAATTTATTCTAATGTGTATATATTTTATGTAGAAACGGTATAGTCTATAGTATATCAGCTTCGGTCCATAGTATGAATTCATAAAATTACGATAGATTAAAAACTTCTAATCAAAGTAAAACAGGAAAAACATACCTATATATGGAATGCAAGGGGTCTTCATATTATCCTGACGATGTCTTAATTCAGTCAGGTTGAAATCGCTCTCTATGAGCTGGCACATTTTTTCGAACTTCTTCTTTAAGTTTTTGGGAACCAACTGAAAGAAAAAAAAATTAAACCGTGACTTTGATGTAATTGAAAGATTTTAAATTTGTTTGAATTTTGGATCAAAATATAAATTTTGTATGACGAATTAGTATTACCTAGAAAACAACATATCTGTATCAATCTTTGATAGAACGCAAACATTGTAAATATTTGCGTTTTCTAAGAAAATTTTAGTTTCGTTTTGTTAAACACTTTTTGCATTTTATAATATATTATTTTATTATTATATATTTTTCACAATATCCTCTTTAAGTTTGGGAAACCTTAAGCTTTTATCCACAGTATTAGGATTAGGTTTATAACGAGGAATTCTAATTTTTTTTTTCAAATTAATTGTAATGTCCCGTGACTAAATTTAATAAAATAGTGTGTAACGATTTGCGCAATGCACTACTTGTAAGTTTCCAAAATGTATGTACAATGTCCAATCGGAAACATCATAAAAAGTATAACTTTAATAGCACGCATTGATTGTTCAATAAATTAAATAAATTGTATATTGTTTGTTCGCGTTTATCTTTGAAACTCTGGTCCACCGTCAAAATATTTAGTATTGCAACGTTGAACAACACCATTAAACAAAAAACCCCGATCAAATGTCTTTATTACACCTTACACATTGCTTCTATGCCAACTTATTTTCTCACATGATTATACTTACTTTATTTCTTAAATATTATGTATATTAGCACTCTATTAGAATGTGGAATATATACATGGAAATGAACTAGCAAGGACATTACTTTAAAACCATGACTTTTGTATAACAGAAAGCTGTTGAAGTTTGGTTCTATTTGGGATCAAAGTATAACCTCTTGCTTCCCCATTTGGGGACATTTTTTAAAACCTCCTTGTGTCTTTCAGTAACTATGAAACATAATATTTTTAAAAATTAATTTGCAAAACATACTTTTTAGCATATATTTGTAGGAAAAGTATTATTTATTATATAGAGAGGGTGACGTCAAAAGTTGCCAGAATACGGACTTTTGGCGCGATTTTGGAAAGTTCGCCGAGGGTTAGCGTACAGTAAACTGATACGTTGAGCAAAGTGAGATAGCACATGTGGGAACTTAAGTGACGAAATATTACGTTTATAAACATTCATTACCACTCTGTTAGAATGTGAAATTGCATGGAAATGAACCATCACTTACCTCCCATGTTTGTTGAAGTCGATGGATTGCAATGGTGCGAAGCGCCACTAATACGGCCACTTCAGAGTTCACATTGTTCAGTTTGTGGAACTCGGCGGCTAATTTGATGAAGAAAGAGATGACTTTGGCACGGTTTTCAGCCTGTTCCCATTGCAGTATTTCCTCGACAACCCAATATGTTACCTAACAGTTTCAAATATAGTTCGTTATAGTGTAAAATTTTGATAAAATAATTTATGATATCTTAACCAATGAGTTCTATAGTAGGGTAGAGACTGAACTTATCAACCGCAGCATGGACCAACACGGAGACAATATAGGGTGGCAAGTGGGGCCCGATGGCCGAGCGGTTTGGATCGCACGCCATAACGCTAGCAGTCAGCGCGCAACGGGTTCGATTTTCGAATTTGCCCTGGGTGTACTTCCTTTCTCAGTATCAAAATTATAAATTAACTAGCACTTATTAGGTTCAACCTCCACTCTATTAGGGCTCCATAGTGAGCCATGGCTGCCGATGGTCCTTTTTCTACCCTACTACAGAACTCTTGAATCTTAATACGTAAATGATAGTTTTACAAAACATCCTTCATTGTTCGTTTTTCATTTAATTATGATTTTATTGAAGTTAATACGAATTACTTATTATGCTCCTTTAATTTTCAGATACTGCCTTCATTTTTAAATAATGTGTATCGATTTTATATTATTGAGTCTCGTTTTATATTAAGTAGCAGTACGTTTAATGAAATACCTTAAAAAGATGTTAATTTTTATTTCTGATTTTTTTTTTCAAAATGTAGTAAACATGGAAAACTCTCCAAAAATATTAAGTAAGTAGTTACTGCAAGAAAGTAGTTCATTATTTTCTTTAATATAAATTAATTGATTTTGAAATCGTAACTTTAATTACAATCAACTTTCCTATTGACGCAAATGAGGTAACATTTAAAATAAATACTTACAAAGTTGTGCTGATCTTTGAATGCATCCACATTGGGCGTGTTCACCTTGTTGTAAGGAGGATTAGTCATTTCCTAAAATTAACCAAATGGAAAAAATCTCATTAAAAAAGTTTAAATGTTATTGTTTTACATTTGTAAAGAGAAAAAAAATTAGCTATCAAGCAAAATTCAAATGTTTAAGGTATTAAATAATTAAATATTCATATTGAGAGTTAATTGCTTATCAAAATTGACCAAAATTTATTTTCTGTGATGTGTTTCATCAGTGGGTTTTGTCAATAATTAATGTTCTTTAGCTCTTTTTGAATGGAGACTGGGGATCCCAGTCGTTTGGGCACTCGCCTGGCATGCGAAAGGTCCCAGGTTCGGGTCCGGGCATCACCAAAATAACTGCCGACCTATAAACGGCCCGTGCAACCAAAAATGTCCAGCGATTAATACCCCGGGTAGGGGGCTGCCCGTTAAATATTCTCTAAAGTCCCGACCCTACGTACGATGTCGCCCTTAACTGTTGCTTTGGCTACCTACTCGGGTGTCGGCTCGTCACTTGACTGTAATTTTAAATTTTGACGCTCGTCGCCAATAGCCCTCGTGTAGCTCCAGTGCGACGATATTTCAAACCTAACAAATTTTTTTAATAAAAGAAAATTTGCAAGAACTTACCTCAAAAGTTATTTTTTTCAATAGTTCGCAGTCCAGCAGTGTAAGTTGAGCCTGAAAGATAGGATACAGTTAAGTTTTATTATTATTTTATTCTAAGAAGCCCCATAAATATATAGCTTATAGATTAACTGCGACAACTTATTTCTTTTTAACTTTATGAAATCATTTTTTAAAAAATAATTCTTTAAAAATAATGCATAAAACATACTAACTAAAAACAGTTAATTTTCCAAAATCTCTAAAATTAGGTACAAGATTTATTTTAATTCTTCTTATTCACATGGTTTAATAATTAAATATGCAATTATGTCAGTGGCCTTCAACACTCAAAATAGGTAATGCGTGAAACATTGCAGTTATTTGGACTTAATTAAAAATATATAAGGCACAATTACTTACTGCATATGCATTTGGCTCAGCTCTAAAGAGCGGTCCAAGATTTACTTTTGGACTTGGCAATCTGAAAAGAAAAATGTAAAAATATGTTTTATATTTTCTAAATTGAACATTTATTATTGTAAAACAAACGAACTAGATATTCTTTATCAATCTTACAATAATTTTTATTTATAATTTGTACTCAGTAAGAATTGTTGAAGATTACAGTGTGCTTTAAAATAATTGTGCGAAGTGATAGTAATATATATGCCTTGCATGTTATAAACACTGTAAAATTTCAAAACGTGTAAATATTAAATAATAAACAAATGTAAATATTAACGATAAACAAAATTTGCAGATTATCAAAGTGAATAGTTAAATAAAGCTGTAGTAGGCGTATTCGCGCGGGCCGGAATGCTATTTAGCGACTTTTGGCGTTTGATTTGGCTAGTACGTTTTCGCTATTTGGCTGCAAAATTTAAGTCGCCAAATCAAGACAGGCCTGAATACGCAGCAGTACCAAGCTGTAGCCTAAAATTACTTCTAGTATTAACTTTTGAGTATTTAAGATCGTGTGATACTTATTTAAAAAGAATAAATGTTTTTGATTAAAAACACAAAAATGGACTTCATAGTATTTGCAAGCCTGTTTATTTTCTACTTTAGACACACAAAAAAAGAAAATAATTTATTTTAGATGAGTTTTCACATTTAAAATGTTTAATAATAATCGGATACTGTGTCTGACATTTATTCCTCAAAAATTGTGATGTGCTATTGTTTAAATAAAAACATAATGAAATTGCCATATTAAGGCAAAATAAAAGATAGAAATTATTCCTTTTCACATGAATAGGCTTACATCGCTTGCTTTTTGCGTTACCTAATTTAAAAATAGTTTTTTTTAACAGCTAAGAAGTATTAAAAGAGTCTTAATCTTTCGTTATATAACCTAAAAAATGATTAACTTAAACAGTGCTATTATTTAACAACATACGTCTCGATAGTTTGGTTGGTCTTTTAAAAAGAATTTAACTATAAAAATAATACTAAAATAGACTTACATCATTTTTAAGATATTATTAAAAAACTTTGACATGTTTTTTTGCTCCAAAGTTTAGATATTATCAAGAAATATATATATATTTCAATTCTCAATAACAGTTTTGATGCTTCGTTCGTCCAAAATTATATCAAATGGGAACGATTTCTGTGTTGTTAGAAGTGTCATTGTTTTAGCCGAGGAAGCCTCCAATTGTTAGTTTTAATTGTTATGTAGTACGATTTAAACTTTTAATGCATACTATATGGTAATTAACAATGTGTTTAGAAGATATTTTTAATTGTTGTACTCTCTCATAACAATGCCAATACGAATGGTATGTAAAAAAAATATTTTTATATACTCGGCGATGCACGGGTATATCCTTAACAACGGTGATTTGCATTTTATATAACATTTATTGCAGAGCTCGAAAAATCTCAGAAATTTTACCCATCCCCAAGCACGGCTTGTCCAACAATGTACCTGTGCGCCTTTTGAAACTAACCCGTCAAACTTTAATTACATATAAACAATTTCTAAATTAATAAAAAAATATTTTTGTCTTATTTATCTTAAACGTTTATATATAATGCACAATCTAATAGTAGTTACATGAATTATATTATACATTAATAAAAAAAATAATACAAGCATAAAACAAAAGAGTGAAATCCACTCCAGTTGGAGAAGTCCATTTTCGACACTGGAAAGGAGTGAATATTAACTCAGACTGAGTTAAAATCACTCGTTTGGAGTGATCCAGTTGGAGGTTTAACACACAAAGGATCCACTCATTTCGGAGAAGTGCATTTTCAAGCCTGGAGGTGTGAAAAATAACTCAGACTGAGTTAAAATCGCTCGTTTGTTTTAAGAGTGTAGGTTACTATGATAGCAACCTTGTATTTATTTTATGATTATTATAATTAAAACGACAAAATTTGAGTTCGCTGCACTCTAAAAACGAACGAGCGATTTTAACTCAGTCTGAGTTAATTTCACTCCTCCAGTCTGGAAAATGCACTTCCCCGGAAGGGGTGGATCCTTTGTGTGTTAAGCCTCCGACAGCATCACTCGAAACGAGTGATTTTAACTCAGTCTGAGTTAATAATCAATCCTTTCCAGTGTCGAAAATGCACTTCTCCTACTGTAGTGGATTTCACTCTTTTGTATTAAGAGTGCGGAATGTCAATTTATCAGAAGTTACTTCGTTTTTTTATAAATCAAATGTTTGTCAGTTCCACAATCAAGGCAATGATTTACAAAGGTTTCTGCACAGAAATGTGAAAGGGGATTTCCAGTTAGACAGATCCTTACAATTACGTTTAATTCTCCTTGTTTAACCTCTAAGACCCAGTAAAATCCTGTACGTATATTCGTAATATAAAATTTTTTCATACAAATACACGTTAAAAAGTATGTTTTGCAAAGAATTTTTTTTAAAATTATGTTTATCATTTAATTAGGTCACTACTTAAATTCTAAAAATACACATTTTTATGATATAAATGCAACAAAAAAGGCCTTATCACTTATTTGTAGTTAACATATTATTTTAACAATGTTTTTAATGCAAAATGCCTTTAAAACTAACTACTAAAAGAATTTTTTTAAAAAGTTTGAAAAAAAGTTTTAAATTAATTTTTTTGAGAACTCAAATATCGTATTGACCCTCGTTCAACTTCATTTTTGTATAAAGACAAATGACTGATACCTGTAATCAGAAGATGAAAAATGATATTTGGATCTTCTTCTTTCGGACCAGGTCAATATCGGAACTATTTAACATGTTAATTGTTTGTGGCGAGGTTTTAAAAAATGTCACATAGTGGGGAAGCCAGCACTCTCAAAAATGAATGCTAAAAAACGACGAAATTTTCCTTAATTTTGACGATTCATTTACTGGCAAATGCTCCGAGTTTTCATTTCCTCAAAGTGAGGAAATTTGAATCGTCATTTTTATGAGGATTTGAACGTCGTCTAATCTAAAGAAATATTTCGTCATTTTTGAGCATGTGAGTACAACATTGAGATTCAGTTTCCTCAAAATCACGATACAGAATCGTCAAATGGCGATCGTAAAAGTGAGGATTCGCGTTTACTCAAAAGTCACGTGATAGTTTGACGAAACAATCCTCAAAATTAACGAAATGAGGCTTGAGGATTCATGAATCGTCAAAAATGAAAGTGTTATTTCAGAGAGTGAGGTCGCAAGAGGTTAAGACCAGTGCATAATGTGTTTTGTAACAACGAAGGAATTAACAATTATGTACAAGTCCAAAAGCTCATGCATTGAACAACTATTTTGTTTAACTGATTACATGAGCATGCACACATTTGGCCTCATTAAGGAATCAACAGGATTTCTAGATTGGTTGGTTGGTTGGTTGGTTGATATACATATATTTTCAGGCTTGTGTGCTTGCTCAATTTCTAGATTAAAAGGTCCTTTAAGAAGTGAGATCTAGACTATTGCAAAATAACAGAAATTTAAAATGTATCACTAACATAAACGGGGAAATGGCCGTCCACGAAGTCATCAATATAGGATAATAACTTTATGTTAACATTCCCTCGAATTTTCTCTAAAAATAGAATATTTTGAGTTTTGAAAGTTCAAAATCAATACTTAAGTAAGAGCTACACATTTGTTCTACAAGTCAAACAGTTGTCTAGTTGATGAGTCTATAATGAGACATACATACACACACCTAACACTTCATTTTTATTATTATAGATTTATGATCAAAAATTTGAAAAATAATTTTTACTAATTTGCAACAGCCGTGTGAAGCAATTATTCAAACAATAAACAACATGCCAATGCTTTGTTTCTTATGCTCAACTTCATTCTAAATAAAACTACTCGTTTTTTTATGTGGCGCACTTGGAAAAGCCATCTGTCCTTTTTCAAAACAATCTGCTTGTAGGGATTGGTCTATTTTCAAGTTTGATAAATCGGTATAGGCATGTTACTTTTTTACTTGAGCAAATTTGCTCTTTTAAACTTCTATTATTTGGTTTAAAATTACAAAAAATTATCGTTGATGAGAATTTCATTTTAACATTGTGCTTGTTTTTACTACCCGTCAAGATTCCTGAATGTGTAAAAATTAATAATTAATATTTCGCTTTAGTTAAAGTAAGAGGTAAATTTTACGATTTCGGAGGCTGTGTTGCAAAACATGGTGAAATCTAGCTATGCTATTCCCTTTGCCGCGTTTATTGAAAATTCGCTAAAAATAGGCTAGCAGCGATTAGCAGCTAAAAATTAGGTACTTCGATTTAAAATAGTTTAAAGACACCGTATTATATACAAGGTGGCTACGTAGGAGTCACTGGTTAAATTTTCATTAACTAATTTAAAGATGAAAAATGGTAATGTGTTTTGGTATTGTTTTCGTAATATTTTTCTACTTAATGTGGCGGCAAGTTGTCAGTGTTGCTAGCTCATGAAGAAAAGGAATAGGGGGAGGGGGGTGGGGGAATATGAGGGTAAAATCAAGCATTTTCAAAATCATCTCAATAAAAACCTACTTTTTAACTAAATTTCAAGGAATTTTTTTGTATATAATATACATTTGAACTGTTTAGATTTCAAATATATTGAATATTTTTAATTTTTCCCCACTATATGCTTTAATATCTGGCAATTTAGGAACTTAGTTTCATACCCTCATTTTCCCCCTGGGTGGGGGAAAATGGGGGTATCTTAAATTTAAGAATATAATGAAATCAAAGATCCTTAATATAAAGATCAAATTGAAGCAAAATCATTCCTTATATTCCTCTTCACTTTTATTTTAGAAAAGCTAACTTTTAGAGATGGTAATAATAGTAGAATAACAGAATATTTAATCAAAAGAGTATGGTGCTCTACTATTAAATTGAGGCTCCGGTAAAACTATACAGATTGCGCTGAACATTTCAGAATGATCTTCATTGTCTATTTCTGGGAATTATCGATAGTATTTCCAGCTTTATTAATTTACATTATAAGTTCCAGTTTTTATCATTTAGTAAATTAATTGCAAATGAAAACATTACGCATGGCATGTCTTCTAATCATATTCTAAAATCTACGTTGTTAAATGTATTAAATTACATTTTAAAAAATCTTGTTAAATGATTTTTTAATAACACTGTACATTTTAATAACATTAATGATTTTTAAAAAATATACTCCAATTTAATCGAATTTAAGTTCATTCCACGGCCAAAACTCCATTATATCTTGCATGCATAGCTAAGCCTAATCATACCACCACTTTACCCCACTTCATTAAAAAAATTATTAAAAATTCAAAAATTCGAATTTTTCCTAGCTATTTTTGCAGAAATACTCTTCGAGAATGTGGCTATTGCATGGAACAATGCTTAAGAGCGCAGCATGTTTTATAAAATAAATAGAACAAAGTTTTTACGAGTGAATTCTAACAGCTGAAACAAAATTAGCTTAAGAACAAGAATTTGAATGAATTAATGGTGTTGCCAGATTCTAAAAACCAAATAAAAGTAATTATAGATCATCTAAAAATAATATTCAAAGAAAAAAATTAAAAAATTTTTAAATGCATAGTGGAAAAATGTATATTTATAACATACCCTCATTTTCCCCCCTACCACCATTTTCCCCCACCCCCCCCCTACTACGAAAACATAAAATTTAATTCTAAAATTTACAAAAACTTGAAACGCTTTTCTAGTATTTTTATAATATTTTTTTAAGTCACTTAAATATTCCAAAATGCAGCAAGTAGTGATATGTTTTTTTGTGATTTTAAAATAAATTTTATTTTCGTTGCACTTTTCTCCTTAAAGTGCTGAAAACGCTGGCCCCATACCCTACCAATTCTGCTCTCCATACGCGTCCCGTCGTTAGCATTGGAGGTCACGTGACCCTCCACTCTAATACTTTAACTGTGATCTATCTCTATGATATTAACGTTTTTGTTCGGAAACGAAAGTGTTTATAGTTTTAACTAAGCCTTCGTTATTAGGTTAAAACTCTTTTTTTTACAAGGTGCATACTAAATCTTGAATGTAGTTCTTGATTAAGTCATTAGTTATAGTATGTTAAGTTACACAAAAGTAAAGCAAGTTATGCTGTCAAGTTAAATAGTTTGAACGTCTCCTTTACAAATCATTATGCATGAAACAAAATATATCATAATCCCAGTCCTTTAAACAACAGTTATTTCTAAACATTCCAATCAAAACATAATCTTCCGCCAAGTCACTTCATTTACAACTATAAGTCACTTTTCCAAACTTCTAATCAGGGCATTTTAAGTCAGCCAATGCAACAAGCCGTACCTTTTAATAAAGCATAAAGCTCTGGTTTCAGACTTCTCTGATTCCAATACTTTCAATTGTCTTGAAGTCTGCTTGTGAATGAATTATTCATCGGCTACTTCTAATAACCTTATGCATACATTAGTCGGGTCTTGAGTTTATAAGTTTGAAATAGTTTTAACTGCTATTTGTCATATTTCGTACTAGCTGTTATACCCGACGTTGCACGGGTAGAGGTGAAAAAATCATTTAATAGTCAATTTAACTTTTTTTCCTTCATTTGAGTTTCATAAGATATAAATATCTTCCAGTAATTTTCCCATTTAATTACACTCTTAAAACAAACGAGCGATTTTAACTCAGTCTGAGTTAATTTTCACTTCTCCAGTGTCGAAAATGCACTTCTCCTACAGGAGTGGATTTCACTCCTTTGTTTTAAGTGTGTACCCATCTTAGATATAGTAATGATTAATTCTAATTTCAAAAATATTTTTGATAAGAAGCTCAAATTAAAAAGAATACATATTTAAGTAAAAAAATAATCGGTAAGAATTAAAAATAAGCTACTCCAGCAAACAGCAAACGATTTGCATTTTTTATATACTGATTTTAAGCCCTAAGAATGTTGGTAAGTTCTAAACATAATGCATTATTTTTAAATTAATATCTGTGCACGTAATTCTTAAAATATCTCCATTTTTCCTCATTATGAAAAGTGTAGTAACAAGAAAGAAAAAGAAAAGAAGAAATCAAATATGAAGAAAGAATCTTAAATAGTGTTTTTATTATTAAAATGTAAAATGTTATGTCTTTTGGTTTTCATCGACGTTTTTGGTTAAACTATAGTATCCGTTCAAAACAATTGTTTAATAGATTATATTTTCATATTAATGGGCATTTTCTAGGTTTCAAAAATCACTGGAAATTCTAAATGAAAATAAATTATTCAGCGAGCACCGATTGGTGAACCAGTGTTATGTGGGAACAGAACAACACTCGGAGCACCGACATAAGTAAATGAAGGTATGTAATGTAGAAGGGACTTCCCCATTTAAAACAAGTTAATTGTTTTGGTGTCGCAACTATTTTCATGTAGTAAAATTACATTAACCGCACTGTGCACTCAGAAAACGCGTGTGTTTAGAGAACAAGTATTGTGTAAAACGACAACTTTATAATATTGCGTTGTTTCAATACAAAGATTGTATTGATGAAATGCGATTACAAGTTTGCGTTGTTCCAACACAACTGACGATCTTGAGAAGAGATTATTATATCCATGCGCGATTGACAAAATAACGTAGCCAATATTGTTTTCTAGAATATGTACAGTAGAGTTATAACTTTCATTACCTTGTACCTTAATACACATGGTGTGGTATGGTATGGTTGGTACATATATATTCCGGCTTGTGTGATTGTTCAGAGAACCGCTTATAAGCCTTCGTCAAGTGGGACAGACACAGAAAGAGTTTTTACAAGCACAAGAGACACAAAGAAAGGACAACACAAACACATACACAAATAACAACATTTATTGACGGTCACAAGCATCCATGCCTGACCGGGATTTGAACCCGACCCCAGCAGCTCCAAAGGCTAGCATAATAACGATTGCGTCACCGGGACGGCCTTAATGTACATATTTCAAGCTTTCATGCAGTTATTTATCCAAAAGATTAACGAGCAGTTGTTGAACTACATACCAAAAGAAAACATGCTTGCTGCACCTTTAACACATATTTGGTGCAAATCATGCATTATTATTTGCAATATTTTGTGTTGTTTTTACACAACTTTTAATAACTGAAAAAAAAACATTACTTTTTTTGCATTGAAAGTTAACAAAAGTTCTTTCTGAGTGTGAAATAATCACAATAACAGACAAGATACTTAAAATGTGGAATGAGAGATTACATAAACAAATATTTCTTGTTACTCAAAGTTTGTGATAAAATGTTATCAAACTACCTAAATAGTATTGGTGGTGATCTCCTTGTATAATACATGTTGATTTAAGTTCCGTGCTATCATAGGAAAAAAGGCTCATATTCAATGTCATTGAATAACACCTAGTTCATTTTTCTACTAAGCAGAGTTATTTCGCTCAGATAATGAGAGACCTTTGTTTCAATGGATATTATTCTTTTACATTTTGCGCCCTAATGCAAATGGAAATGAATATTTTTTAATTGAAGATCTTAGGTACAATATCTACTTTTGCTTCTCTTTTAACTTTTTTTTAAAGAGAAATATGTGACTGAAGATACATTTCCCTTATATCATGATTGTGTAACAATTCGAATTAAGTAATACTTGTTTGGGTCAGTTATGATGTTTACAGGATTGCATTTTCTGTGATTATTATATAAAACCGTTGTTTTGATTTCATAGTTAGTACAGCTCAATACTGATATAGTAAAATGTGCAACTTAAAATCTTTTGTCTTATGAAAATGGGTATTAGTCGTTTTTCGAATTTATTTTCATTCTAAAAAAATATTAATTTAATATTTTTTTGTAATAGTTAACATAATGATTAGAAAATATTGTGGGTAATAATGTATTTCAGACTTTTTGCTTCTTATTATTCACAATATCTTTCTAAACATTTTATGAAAGTTTCATAATGATATCTTTTGTATAAAAAAAGTTATTAGGGTCACATGGGGGAATTATGGATCACTCTCTTTCCGGGGTAAATAATGTTCACTAAGTTTTAAGGATTAAATATGGTTTTAAAAAAAAATTATGCCAAGTCATCCTTATACATTCTATTTTCTTATATCAAGTTCAAAAACAATGTAACTCTGCAGCAAAAAAAAAAATACTTTTTACACTACTATAAAAACATCTTCAAAAAAGATTGTCTTTGAAAAACATGAATTTTTTTAAGATTCATACTGGAGAAACATATGTGAACTAACTATTTTGTTGGTGCTATATTTCAATAGGAAAAGGTCTAAGCTTTTCAATCCGATAAAAAAAATTTCATAATATTTTTTTTTAATGATTTTAAAGGTATATCGATTTATCCCCCAGTTTACTGGGGTAATTCTGGATCACTGGGGTAATTCTTGATCATTGATATTTTTTTAATTTTTCATGTGTTTTTAGCTAAGTGGTATATGTCACTTTGAAGCATAAAATAAGATTAGGCCGCATTCCAAATTTCATTAAAAAATTCAAATTAGAAGTTTATTTAAAATTTAAATAACAAAAAAATTAATCTACATTGAAATAGCATGAAAATTCTATTTTTATTCAATATTTTCACTGTTGCCATTGCGTTAAACTTATAAGAAACTATATTTAAACTAAAAACTACTGAAAAAATATTTATTTTTGCGATATAATTCAGTTTGGATTGCTGTAATAGAGTCCATTGAATTTTTTTTTTGTCAAAATAGAGTTCTTTTGATGGTTCATTATACATGTATGAGGAAAGATGCATAGAGAATTCTAACTTGGCGTAAAAAAATATGCCAAGTTTCGTTTTCATTACTTTTATGTGCTAAAACAATCTTTTTATGTGCTAAAAAATGATAATTTGAAGTATTAATTTACTTTTAATATGCATTTGTATAAAAAAAAAGGGTGATCCATAATTACCCCATGTGTGATCCATAATTGCCCAAACCCGGGCTAATTACTGATCACCCAATAATTAAAATAAAACTAATAATAATTAAGTTTTAGGTAAAGTTATTATTTAAATAAATTCTAAATTATTTAAGCTTACTCCATGCAAAATTAAATCTTTCTATCTTTCATACTTTAGAAAAAAATAGAATGTTGTGATTTTTTGATCCATAATTCCCCCATATGACCCTATATATATTTCTGGAGTCATTCCTATAAGTTTAAATACGCATTTCGTCTGCTTTCAACCTTTTTTTCTCTGTTTCGAGATTTTCAGCTCTTGTGTTTAATAAATCCCCAAAGATTTTTTGCTAATTAGTTAGAATTATGAAATTTTTAACCTTTGTTCTTATATGTATGGTGCACAAAATTGTGCATGGATTAATGTCTACTATTTATAGTTGTTTTTTTTTAAATTATATTAAATTTAACAACTTGTAACTTTTTGAGATTTCAGTAAAACTCCATGTTACTTTTTATCTGTAGCTCACATTTTAAAATCCATGCACAGTTCTTGAACAAATCGTACTAAAAATAAACTACAAAATTTTGGTGGAGTTATTCTCAAATTTGAAAAAGGAGTAGTGTTTTAAAAAAAAGTTCAAAATTGCGTCTTTTTTAAATAAATGAAAAACTACTCGTAAATATTTGTTTTTATTGGTAGAAAATGTTCATTTAGAGTGGATATTATATTAAATCACTATAATTTACACGGCATGTTATTATTTCTAGAAATAATGTTTTGGGTACCGCGCGAGTCCCCTTAATCTACGAAGTTAGTTCAATGAAGTGGCAGTTCGCTCACAACAAACACAAAATCTTGCAGAAACCATCTCTTGCGTGCTCTTGCATGTAACATCATCATTTAAGCCCTGAAGCAAATCATAAACCCATAACATCAAAAATCTGAACACCATGCAAGTGTTCATACTGTGTTGCAATCCGCGGCGATACCTGATTTACCGTTGTAACACCAAGCGTATGGGAAATACGCTTGAGTTTTAGTGTTTAATAGGTGTTTTACAAATAGCTGTTGTTTCATTGAGTTTGTTATTTTAACCCTTTCAGCCCCACGATGTCATTTGGCATCATCATGTTTCTGATCATAATAAAAAAATAATAATAGTGCTGGCATCTATTGGTATTAATAAAAAATATTTTCTTATTGAAAAAGTTTGAAGAATTGAATGATGGGCTTTTTGATATCATGAATGGCTATAAACGATCAGAAAAAAATTCTAAAATTATGATGCCAAATTGTCATTGGGACTGAAAGGGTTAAGAATTGTGTTATGAAATATATGCTTTATAAAAAACTGTTTTGAAAAAGAAATTGTGTTTGAAAAAGAAATTGTGTTTGAAAAAAAAAGATCAAAATAATTTGGAAGTAGAGAGCATGGAAAAACCGTGTGGTAACCTTTATTCAAAACATTATAAGTGGCAAATTTGCACATTTTTTTTTATAAAAAAGTTCATCTTTTTTAAAATTCCCCAGATTCAAAAGAAAATTAATAATATACATTAATTGTTGAGATCTAAGCATTCATAGTTGAATGCCCATAATGTTAAAAAAAGTTTCACAAACTTTTAATCATAACTCCACAAATAAAATGAATTAAACATAGATTTTTTTTCATTATGTACTTCGTAATTCTTCCTTTGTAGACTTTGATTCGCAATTTCATTTTACAATTTTCTTTAATACTAACTTTTCTCATACAAAGTAGAATTTTCAGAGTTTTTAAAATTACTGATACCGAAGCAATTGATTAATTCTATAAAAAAAAAATGACGTACCATGAGCATCGAGAAGAAAAAACCATTGTGCAATAACCATGAGTTCTGTAAAAGTTGTTTTATGTTGGTAGAAGTTTTAATACATTGAAACAAACATCTAGTATTAAAGTAGTTGTTTCATGATGGTTGTTTTTTCAAGGAAGTAAAACTAACAAATAGTAACCGACAGTCCTGGCAAAATGTTTCATGTTGGTTGTAGATTTCAGAAAATGAAACAAATAACTAGTAACCATAAGTTTGTTTATTCATACCACCCACACAAAAGACATCGGCAATTTTGCTACTTAAAACAAATTCCAATAAATTTGCAACGAATTAATACTTAAATTCCAATAAATCTCCCCCGATAATTCCTACGATAATACGATTTCGTACTTACCCCATAAAATCATTGACATATAACAACAAACAAAAGGAATTCCAAAATTGTACCAAGTGTTCCAAAGGCCAAGCCACTCCGGGGAACATCCTTGAATGTTTGGGACTCGATTAAAACGATCTTCTGGAGCGATCATTATTGCTTATTTATTTCTTGAGAGTGTGCAATATCATGGACCTCGTCTAGCTCTGCTGGGCAACATGGATCAGCAAAGAAACCCGTTCCTATTCTACCACCCTCGTAACCGAAGGTCTAAAAAATTCGAAACCACATAGTTTTTTAATACGAAGAACTATGTATTACTGCTAGTTAAAAACAGATAGAACACACAGATTTGTGAACTATTCCACATCCATATCATAAAGCAAAGGAAGATGCTACATAAAATCGCAAAAATGCTCAACGAGAGCGATAAAAGCGGTTTTATGGCATTATAAATTTCTAGGAACCTGCTAACTGTCGCAAATGGTGCGTGTAGCAATAAAACAACCTGCACTCTCTGGCCAAATTTAATGACCAACGGAAAGTGTGGCCAGGTATTAAGATCTTTTCAAGCGTTTGGGGAGAGGATAATAGAAAACTTAATCCTTGGGGTCGTAAAAATAATCGGGATTAAGTAGGTGGTTGTTGTTTTGTATTAGTATAAGCTGTATTTTGGTTAGATATTGGAGTATAGTCCAGATAGCTTATAATGACCAATAGCGTAGTTGGTTGGTAGACATATATTTTCAGGTTTGAGCGCTTTGCCAGAGACCAGCTTATAAACCATCGTCAAGTAAAACAGACACAACACAAACACATAAGTGACAGATGCTTCCGTCTATCACCACCTCAGCAAATTAGACATGTCCCTGAAGGACAAGGAAATAGTCTCCGGGGCCCCTTACCCGTGGGACACTGCGCCATGACCGCCCACAGGATTTTCTGCCCCAACAGATTAAGGGGACACGGTACCACTTTAAAAAAATGTTTAATTTTGACATATTCGCGATAAAATTTATGTTTTATCAGTTCAATATATATTTAAAAACAATATATGACAAAAAAAATCTTTAAAAAATTGAATTTTTTAAGTAATTTAAAAAAAATTAAATTTTTTTGAACTTTTTAAAAATGCTAAGGCTTTTTTAAATACAAATATTTTAACCCAATTTTTTTTCCTCATGTACTTTAAACTGTTTTACATGACAATTGGCATCCAAATTTGACTTATCTTCAGTAGTTGTTTTATAAAAAATATTTATGTAAAAAATCCCTAATTATTTCAGCATATTTGACAATTTTCAACTTTAATATTTTTTTATAAAAAAAGTATTACTTTTCAATTACCAATTCTTAATATTAACATATTTGACAGACTGCATCCAAAATTCCTTAGACTTTTATAAGTAATTAAAAAAGCCTTAGCGTTTTAAAGAACTTGTCATCAAGGAAATATAAACACCAAGAAAAACGCATATAAAGTTTTCATTTGTATGCATTTTTATCATACCTTTCCGCATAATTAAATGAATAACTTTTTAAAAAATATAGATACACTTTTAAAACTTGGTGGACTTATTTAGAAGGTCCTAAACTTTAATTTTAGCCAATAAAAACAAATTCGCAATTTTTGGAATTTTTGAGGTACTGTGTCCCCTACGAGCACGTAGTCCTTATATACTCGGTGAAATATGTGGTTGTTGTTTTGTATTAATATAAGCTGTATTTGGGTTACATAATTGGAGTAGAGATGGCTTGTAATGACCGATAACGTAATATGTGATAGACTAACCTAGGTATTTTTCTATTACGTGGTTGTAAGAGATAAAATCGTCAGAAATGTAAAAACGCCACAAAATAGAATATTATCATGTCTAAATTGCGGAGGTGGTGATAGATGGCAGCATCTGTCATTGATGTGTGTGTTGTGTCTGTCTTACTTGACGAAAGTTTATATGCGCGTCTCTGACCAATCACCCAAACCTGTGTCTACCAACCAACCAATCATGGAATATTATCAAAGACAACCTTTTGTTGTATATTTTGTGGAACTTTAAAAGTGTATGTTGTGGTTCGTTTACCTAGAATAATGGGCTAGTCTAACTGTATATATTATGCTCTTTCAACCGTATATACTGTGGTTCTTCAGCAAAAATCTTTAAGATTTTCCTAACATCTAAAACCACAACTGCTGTTTGAGCATCTATGGTATTCCAAGGAATTGAAAAAATAAATAGAATATTACTATATTTATTTATTATAATTATAGATAAGTAAGCACTTGATAAAAAATTAAAACGATGATGAGTACGAATATAACATAAAGAGTTGTCGTCAAAAGTGTTTTTAGAGTTGAAACTTTAAAAAGAGATTTTAAAAAATTGGGCAATGCAAACATTCAAAAACTCTTCTATACCGACGGAAAAACGTAAATCTATCTCAAATCAGATTTTTTTAAACCTCAGTTAAGCCTATATTAGTTACAGAAAAAACTTCGTTTTATACATATGAAAGGTAAAGCACAAAACTTTCATTCAAACGCGTTAAAAAAACATCTTTTCACATCACAAAAGCAAAACTTTATATGCCCTGCTCAGTTTCAATCGTATTCCATAAGTCAAAAATAACACATTTCTCAATTTTATTGCGCTCTCACATCAGGCAAACTTCAATATAGTCCAAAAAATCTATAAAAAAATCTATCGAAATTCTAACTTCTCTTATGATGAAGCACTCAATCTTTTAAATCAAACATAAATAAAACTTATTCAGTTATGAAATTCTGAGAAATTTACGCCAAACCTGAAAAAAATACTGATTTTTGTTGTTGTCTGGAAATGCAATTTTGTATCCACTTCTAAATCCAATTTATCCACAATATTTTAAAATAAAAAATCGTCTGTTTTTGAATGTTTTTAGAGAAACTTCAACTGCTGCTACGTGTTTATTTATCACTCGTTTTCCTCCCTTAAAGCTCTAGATTAGCGGTCGCCAGTCGCCAACTGGAGACTGTTACATCGAAAGTGACTACCTAAAAATCGAGCCCCAGTCGCCAAATGTGGCGATCATAATTTTTCCTTTTTGTTCAACAAATAATTAATACTGAAGCTGCATTTGTAAAATAATAAAACGCTCCGATTCGATTCTGTCGGGAAGAAAGATTGATGACAGTTGTTGCTCATCGGTGAAATTTTCCATCCTCCTCCGTGTGACGTAAATGGAGCTTGGCGATGAAAATCTTAAATGCAAATTTGATTTTTAAATTTTGATTGAGAAATTAAATTTTGATTTTTTAAATTTACGATTTCGGCAATCTACAGGTGATTGATTTACATCTGATTAAGATCTCAAATATTCATTTAAACAATTTTGATATGAGAAAATTTCATTAACAATCGTGGGTCGTGGGCGACGTCAAGAATTCTCCGAAACTAATAGTAGTTGAACTGAGATTGTACATAAAATAATTTTCTCCTAACAATAATGGCCAATCACATACTACATATTTTGTATGATACTTTTTTCACTGTCAATCTTTTCCTTTCAAAGATGGCATTAATAAAGTTTTCTTTTGTGGAAAATCGCACTTTCTTTTTGTCGTATATTCTGAAATTTAAAACTGGCTACTAAAAATCGAAATGTGGCTACCATTTTTTTTCACTCTGGTAGCCACTGGCTACTATTAAAAATTCCCAGTCTAGAGCATTATCCTCCCTTCAACAGACCATTCATCAGACGTTTGAAGACAGGAATGATCTCTTGGTTATGACGTATTTAATGGAGGTTAGAAAAAGTATGAAATGCTTGGCGACAAAAATATTGAAGCCGTCGCCAAAATTAAAATTTTAATAAAATTTCAATAACAAACTTTTACACATTCGTCCTAGATATTGGTTGGTTGGAAGACATATATTTTTACTCTAGTGTGCTTGGTCAGAGACCCTCTTACTAACCTTCGTCAAATAAGACAGACACAGCACACACATACGTGACAGATGCTGCCATCTATCGCGCGCTACCTCAACACTTTAGACATGTCCCTGAAGGAGAGGGAAGTAGACTCCTGGGACCTGTACCCGGGGGAATCTGCGCAATGACTGCCTACAGGACTTTCAGACCCCCAGATTTAACGAGCACATACTCCGCGGGTCTTCAGTGGTATCGTGATTCGATCACGGGACCTTTCGATTCCGAGATTAAGACACTAACCACTGGGCTCCTTACAGCCCTCTTATTGGATTAAATAGACGATTTGAACGATGAAGAAAGTGGTCTGCTTGTGGGTTAAAATGCAATATTTGACGTAGCTGTGACGTCATTATAGACGTGTCTACTGTAAAATATTGGAAATTTAGTTACCAGGTGGTTTGTTTGTGAGGTAGAAGACAACGTTTTATGTAGCTGTGACGTCAACATAGCGCCAAATACCTCGCCAAGTTCTTAGTTAAGGGGATTTCGGAAGCAATCAATGGCCTCGCTTAGCAAACCAGATAATGCCTTATTTTTAACAAGACAGCATGTATACCATAATCTAACCTCATAGACGTATTCGGCAAGGGAGTTTAAATCATAACTTTGAAGACAATTTATGATCTATTGTTGGTAACGGTAGCTTTGAACCTTTTATTTAACAAAAAATTGACGGTTTCGCTGAAACGAGATTTAGAAAGATAGTGGATTAATCTATTTTTATAAGACAAATTGATAAATAATCCTTTGTACTTCTGGATAGTAGTCCTTGATAAATGAATTATATAGCTATTTGGCTGATCTATGATACAATCCTATATGTTATGAAATTTGGAAACATTTTTCAGAGGATTTATTGTTAAATTGACATGCTTGAAAATAGGATATATATGGTAGCAAAATCATAATATATATTATTATAGTGTGTTGGCCGAGAAGTTATTGAAACGTAATGCGTACACCAAAAGGTAACCCAAGGTAAAGTTGCTTGGACTTAACACGTTCACGCCGGGACAAATATCTACGTTTTTATATCGTTACGCTTCGTCGGGCGGGAAAACACTTTGCGAGTTCGAAAGCGCTTAATGCGAGATCACAACTAGTGAAAATACAAGGTAGATAATATGTCGCCAAAAATAAATATTGTTATTGGCCTATGTGTTTGTGTCGTCCCTTTCTAAGTGTGTCTCATGTTCCTGTACCATTTCTGGTTAGGTTAGGTTTAAATTATCGTCGCACTAGAGCTACACGAGGGCTATTGTATCATTTATCTCCACTAAGAACTTATCCCCCACTAAGAAAGTCATAAGGCTTTTAGTAAAAATTCTATAAAGTTCTCTAAGTTAATTAGATTTTTCATACTTTTTAACATTAAAAATAGTTTAAAAACCACCCTACTTTCACTAAATCATCCCCACACTCATATTATTAACTGAAATCGTTAACCTTCATCTGAAAAATGGTAACAGTATACATTTATTTACTTGACATTTCATAGAACATCTTACCATATAACAATTATACTAACTATTTAAAGAATAACTTCATATATCAATTCTATTCATACAAAAACAAGCAGACATTTTCTATTCCCTAACACACATTCCAGAAACTTTAAGACCAACTTTCCTTTTAACTCATAAAAAATAAATTCTTAAAAACTTTTTTCCTATAATCCATCCATGCAAAATCCCTCTTGCATTCAATATTCAAAACTGACGAAGCAAAACTCCTATAAGTTCTCAAACTGACATTACTGCAGCATTTGGATATAGGAGATAAGAGTTATATGACGGTGCTCCTTGGTTGAAATTAATGCAGGAATCGGTTTTATAAGGGAAGCCTTTAATTGCTCCCAGAATAAGCCAAAATAACCGTTTGGCGAATGATATTGGTCTCTAGCTAAATGAATAGTCTCCAACATTGTTCATGTAAGTTTTTTTTTTTGTAAATGCACTGTAGATCATTGTTGGCCTAGATGGCTTTAAGGCGGACCAGACCCCAAAATTTTCAAAAATGACAATTTCAATGTTTCTAGTTTTTCTAAAACTATGCAATCTTAGCTTTACAACGACGATATCGTAAAATAAAAGTTTCAAGTACTTGAAGTATTGTTAATATATATTTTTTAAAATGTTGTTTAGGCAAAATACCCTTATGTTTCATAGTTAAGAAACCACTAATTTTTACTGTAAACGGTTATATCTCAAAACTGGCTTTTTCAATGTTCGGGAACCTTTTTCTCAGAATTTTTAGTATTTAAAAAGTTAGTTTCTCCAAATTGCTCTAGAGATTTGAGTAGAATCGTCTAACTTGTTTTTCTTTTTAATATAATTGATGTTATTTTAGGTCAAAAATATGCTGTTTCACTTTAAAATTTAAAGTTTAAAAACTTATCAAAATTTTCAAAAATGCCTCCAGTAAAGTATAGTTATACATTCATTTAGGGTATTAATAACATACTATATTAATTGACTCTTTAATATGCATGCGTCCGCAAACAGACATCACGACGTGACGACAGCTGCTTAATCGGTTTGAGGGATACGTACGTATAAATCTGTCATCTGGTTATTAGGTTTTTCAGCAGTATGCATAATTAAAAAAAAAATTACACATTTCGTATTTCCAATAAATTTTAGAAATTAAAGCATGGAGGAGCCATTTATTTCCACCAACATTAAATATATATTTAAGAAAAATTGAGAACTTAAATTTTCAGTTTCACATTTTAATTTAAACTCATGAGGTGAAAACAAGTTTACTTTTCAGCCAATTTACTCATACCTCAGAGGGTTCTAACCCCAGACACTCTGGTTTGGGTATTAATCAATTAATTAATTATCTTTTTAGTTGACTAAAAAGCAATTCCAATGAAAATAGTTACAATTAAATTAATCGCAATTGAACTTTTTAAGTGTACCTTCCAATTAAATTAATTTGATTAAGTTTGTCCATTGTAACTCATAATTAAATTAATTGCAATGACCTTTTTGAGTTGTTATATGAAACAATTAAAACTATCAATTAACTTTATACATTAAAACGAAATGAGTAAAGATTTAGGAAAATTAAGCTGTAAGTCTTAGACTTAAGACGAATAAAAAAGTGGTTAATTGTTAATTTTAATCAAAATTAACAAAACAATGACAATTAATTGTTACTACAACAGTTAACAATTAAATAATTGTTAAATGAAATTTCCACTCTAACAATGGATGGATTGTTAGTTGTTACTACATTTACTAATTAATAGTTAATTTTTAATTGCTTTTGAAATTAATTTTCGAATCTCTTTTTAGATCTAGTGACTATAGCAAGGACATATACATATCGCTTTGGCGAATTTCTCGATATGGATTAACTTTCTTTTTATCGCCAAGCCCCCTTATCCCATTCTGACCTCAATAACGGTAAAGGTGTCGTGGCTGACAGAAACAATAAAAAAAATGTCAGCTTTCTAGTCGCTTTTCTGTTTAGTTCCTTACCTATTTAAAGCTCGTTTTCTACTTGGCTGCTCGGGTGATTCGATAATTTTAAAGGTGGATTTGAACCTTCAGGGTTCGGAAGAGTTGAGTTGTCGGGTTGCTGCTTCTTGGCGGGATGATGGTGCGTGACGTTTGGCGCGAAGTGTTTTGGTGTAGAATTTTTGATGATGTTTTTGGAGTTATGGGATGGATGGATGGTTTGATGGTGTGGTAGTTATTGAATTTTTGTGTGGATAAATTTGTGTCAAAGTAATATCTTTAAATAACTAAAAAAAGGCAGAATAATAAAAAAAAAATATTTAGTTAATATGTGGATTTGACACGGTTCATGCTTTAAGAGAATATTTTAGAAAAAGTTATCAAGTAAGTATGAAAATGAATGCTTTGTTTACTTAGAAAAAGTATTGTTAACTTATTGGTACTATTTCTTCGGAATTGCTCACAATTCTAACAGGACGGATAGCGTTACGTCACGAAGTTTTTTTTATGACCTTCAAGTTGAGTAGACCATGGTCAAACACCACATCACCATCTATGCAGCTCTAGTACGATGTTATCAATTTAACAAAACTAAACCTCACTTCCCTTAAACTGCAGACATAAATGAGAGTTTTTCTTATGATGCTTAGAATATTTCATGTTTTTAGTCCACTACGTTACACTTTTTGTACCAAGAATTGAAAAAAAAAAATCCTGATTTTTTTTGACGTGTTTATTGCTTGTTTTCTGCTTAGTAGCTCGGATGATTTGATATTTTCAAGAATCGATTACAACCGTTAGGGGGCCTCTCCGTGGCTGAGTGGTTAAGGCGTGAGCCTCAGGATTCAACCTTCTCAGGTTCGAATCCCACTTACTACCAGTCATTCTATAAATCGGATATCTGTACTGGAAAGAGTAGAAAAAATCCAACTCGTGACGGATGGGCCCGAGTACACTGGGACAGACGTGCTCGTTAAATCTGTGGAGTCCAAAGTCCCGACGGCGTCAGCGTACGATGTCGCTCGAAGTTTCCGTTGGGTGCCCGCTCAGGTATCGATCTCGTCACTTGACCAGGGTTCTAAATTACGAGACTTTATTGGCTGTGTTAAAGCTCCTGACGGAGGCTAGAAGTAGGCAGCCGGAAACGATTACATTACCCATTACCCAACCGTTAGGGTGTTGGGGGGTTGGGCAAGTAGTTGTCGATGTCGTTTTTTTCGAGAAAATGATGGTGCGTTATGTTTGGTGGAGGATGCGTTAGGTGAGGATTTTTTTGACGATGAAGATGATATAAGGTCAAGAAGATATGAGGTGGTAAAGTGAGGTTTTTTTACGATTTAAGGTAGGCGAATACCCAAAATTCCCCCAAATTCTAAAATTTTTACTATTGCTTTAATCTTTTCCAAATTTGGCATAGTGATTTCAAATATAATGAATAATACCATTTAGGTATTTTTTTAAAATTTAAATATAATTTATTTATTTTAAACGGGGTTTTTCTACTTAAAAAGGAGGTTTACGCTAACAAGTCTACCACATTGAATTTTCATCCTAAAAACATTAATTCTGTGTTAAATTCTTCGTTTTGAACTGATGCATGCAATGACCCTATCTAGAGTTGCATACAAATTGCAAGAAAAGAAGTTAAGAAAAATGTTATAAATTATAACCACAAAAAAAGGATTTTTTTCGATTAACTTACACTTGGACATTAAAAAAAATATATATATTTACACCGGATGTTAGAGGTTCATGGCACATATATATATATTGAAATAGCATCTGTGAAAAATTTCAGGTAAATTAATGTAAAACTTTTTATACTAGAAGTGTTGGCGCAACCCCCTTTTTTTAGGTGAAAAACACCGTTTAAAATAATTCAATTATATTTAAATAAAAAAATTGCCTAAAAAGCATTGCTCATTATATTTGAAATCACTATGCCAAATTTGGAAAAGATTAAAGTAATAGTAAAATTTTTAGAATTTTAGGTATTCGCCTACCTTAAAGCAAAATAACTCTATGATACAAAGTTTTTTTGCAATTTAGTTTTATACTGACTCATTTAGGTAGAAACACTGGACAATATTTATTAAATTTTTATTTTTTGTCTGTATTTACTCTTGCATATATGTTTAGTTATTTATTAGCATTAATGAAATTGTTTTCCACTTGGCATACTAAAAAAGATAATTTTATCTAAAATATTTCTGGCATAATGAAATAAATCTTGTAATTAATCAATTAATCTTGAAACATTATAATGCATAGTACTGTTATAGCCTTTTAGAATTTTTTTTGTGTGTAAATTGATAGATGTACTATGTTTAGATAAAAAATTTCAAATTTGAGAGTTGATGATATGCTTTTTCTAATGTTACAGAATTGAAATGATTTAGATACATCAAATGCATACACTTATCAAGTTTAGTTTGAATTATCGTCAGAGCAACACGAGAGCTATTGGCGACGGGCGTCGTAATTTATAACCACAGTCAGGTCACGAGCCGGCACCTGAGTAGGCACCCAACGTAACAGTTAAGGGCGACATCGTACGCAGCTTTGGTAATTTGGAGTATATTTAACGTGCACGTCCTTTACTCGGGGGTATTTTTCTTCGGACACATTTGGCTGCACGGGCCGTTTGAAATTGGCAGTTATTTTGGCGATGTCCGGACCCGAACCTGGGATCTTAAGCATGTAGGGCGAATGCCTAATCAACTGGGTTCCACAGCCCAGCACTTGTGAAGAATACAGAATATTTGAATTACTAATTAGAAAAACAATTAAGTAGTTTTTTTTTGACAGCATGTGTACTGAAATATATAAGTCACTTAATATTTTTTTCAGGAAGGAAAACTCATTTAATCCTTAAAGGTTTTCCCCATTATGTTTTGAACACTTCCGATTTATTTAAACATATACAGTGGTGGCCAAAAGTGTGGACACTTTTTTTTAAATTTCATGTAACTTTGTGTGCTTGTAAAATATATTAATTTTCTCTTAAATACAATTGTTTATACATTAAATTAAAGGTAATTTAATGTAGAATTTAGTAATAAAAATTGTCAAAAGTAAAAAATAATATATTCTACAAGCACACAATGTTGAAAAACAAGAAACTTTCAAAAAGTGTCCACACTTTTGGCCACCACTGTATAAAGCCATCCAACTTAAATTTACGTGTCATTTCAGACACAAGACAAGTGTTTTCTTCACTTTACAAGGTATAGGGTAGATACATATAAATTCCGGCTTATGTGCTTTATCAGAGATCCACTTATATAAGCCTTCCCCCATCAAGTAAGACCGACATAAAAAGAATTTTTACTGTCACAAAGAAAGGAAAGCCCACCCAGGAAGAAGGCAGGAATAACGCCCGCACCCTTTACAGTGCGCAGACTGCTAGCGTTATGGTCCAAACCACTCTGCCATATGGGCCCCTTTCTTCACTTTAGCCTTACTCTTCCAAACACAATAAAATACTACACATTCCAACATCCTTTGCGTACCGCACTGTGAAATATGCATCAAATAATTGAATCAACACCTTCCCAATAAAAAAAAGCCCTGTCAGATAATTTAATTGAACAGCTAAAACTTGGATTAAGTCGTTAGCGCGTATTTTGTAACGATATATTTATTTCCTTACTAATTCTTCTTCTCGATCAGGTCACTGATAAGGAATAATTTGTTAAGGACTTTAATTTAGCAGTGCAGAAGTCCTTTATTTGGAAGAAGTCCGTTTGAAGAAGTGTTAAATTTTGTTAGAACTATTTTTTTAAATTTCTTTATTAAATTGAATTGACTTTTTTTACAGCCTATATCCTCTTGCGACCTGGTGTCCCCATTTGGGAACTTTTTTAAACCTCCCCACACACAATTAACACGTTAATTAGTTCTGAAACTGGCCTGGTCCGATAGAAGAAGATGTAAATATCAGTTTTCAGCCTTTGACTACAGGTATCAGTAATCAATTTTTATAAAAAATGAAGTCGCACGAGAGTCAATACGATATTAAAGATCTTTAAAAAAATATTTTTTTTCACACTTTTCCAAATGTTCTTTTAGTAGTTAATTTTAAAGATATTTTGCATTGAAAACAATGTTAAAATAATATGTTACCCACAAATAAGTGATACGGCCTTTTTTTGTTGCATATATTGCACAAAAATTGCGTATTTTTAGAGTTTAAGGCGTGTCCCTAAGTACTATTCAACATAATTTTTTAAAAAAGTTCTTTGCAAAACATACTTTTTAGCATATATTTGCATGAAAAGTATGTTTAAATTAAGAATATACACTCTTAAAACAAAAGAGTGAAATCCACTCCAGTTGGAGAAGTGCATTTTCGACACTGTAAAGGCATGAATATTAACTCAGACTGTCAAAATCACTCCACTCAGTCACTCAGTCAAAATCACTCGTTTGGAGTGATCCTGTCGGAGGTTTAACACACAAAGGATCCACTCCAAAAGGAGAAGTGTATTTTCCAGACTGGAGGAGTGAAATTCACTCAGAATGAGTTAAATTCACTCGTTTGTGTTAAGAGTGTACGTGTAGGATTTTACTCTGTTTTTCAGAGATTATAACTTGTTTGAAAAAAATAAAGGCTTTCAATAAAGATGCTGTTTCTTTCTTTCCCAAATCCCTATGCACTGTTGAGATATTTAATTTTGACACTCCGGGGGGGGGGGGGGGAGGGGAGCTCTCTGTTGATCACTGCATATTAACCCTTTCAGTCCCAAAATTTACTACACTACAGGAACATCTGATATTCACAAAATAAGCTTATTTTAGGTCAAAAATTAGATATCCATAAGAAAAATCAGTTTTATTTTTTTTATATAGTTTTTGAAATAATACCAAAATTTTTTAACTGTGGAAAAAAGCAAAATAAAAAAATAAATATATATTGCCTAAAAACACTTCGAGTTATATATTTTAAGGTATCTGACCATATTATTAAAAAAATAGTAATTATTTTAACCGAAATAGTTTAAATTGTGTTTTAAATATGTGGAACTGAAGTGAATATTTCAAAAATCAGGTGAAACGCTTGTAAGTTATTTTCGAAATAAAAAAAATAGTAAATCCGACCTCTATTGAGATTAATGTAAAATAGTGTCTACTAGAACAAAGTGTGAAAAATTGAATGATGTGTGTTTGGATGTCATAATGGGACATATACATTTGGAAAAAAAAATATTGAAAGTGATGATTCCAAATGGCATCACTGGGACTGAAAGGAACAGAATTCGTTTAAGAAAGAGAACACAGTAGAAAGAAATTACAGTTCTTTTCTTTCATGTCCTTCCTTCAATTAGAAAGGAAGGAATTCTTGAGCTTAAGTTAGTGGTGCTTCAACGGATGTAGAATTACCTGCTCGTGCGAGTTTGAGATAAGGTATCGGACGTAAAGAAACTACCTCAAAAGTGGTATAAGGCTATTATGTTGGATTTTAAATTTTGGAGTTTTAAATATTCATTTTGAAACTTATTTAAATGTTAGTTTAAGGAATGACATTAATTTAACACTTGAAAGACTGTAATGAAAAGTAAAATTTTGGATTTTTTGGTCAAATGGGTTTTGTTGAAATGTATGAGATATTGACACATGTGGATGACATGTTGGTTTTTTTCCATTTCAAAAATTTAAATATTGAAAAAAAATGAATGGTTTTTATTTAAAATGTTTACTAATATTACCTAAAGAATTCTACGATTTAATGACACTCAGAAAAAAAAAATACGCTGGTTTTTAAAATTTTTAACTTTTTTTTAATTATTCCGGAAACTAGTAAAACAAATGGAAACAGATATCAATATGGTAAAGATATCCGTCAGTAACACTTTTATCAATTTGGTTTTATGTTTTCTATTTTGGATTTTTTTTGCTTTAAAGGTATGGAGATCACCTTTGATTCTTTCTGATGGAAAGGTGAAAAAAGGAAAAGTTAAATGTGTAAATCTATACATTTATTGTGTGCTATGAATCAACAAACAAGTTCTGTAAGTTTTTTTCTGCGATCCAATAGTTACTAACCTTTATTTCAAAGTAAAATGTTTTATAAATACGAGGCAAACTTTTTTTATGGAAAATTTGGACACTAGTTGTTTGTTTCACTGTCTTAAAACTATAAATAACATGAAACAATTTCTACAAATATTATGGTTTAACGTTTACTCCTTTCATTTCTAATTTTTACGTTTTACTCCTCTCATTTTTACATAATGAATATGAGTCAAACTACAATGTAATAAGGTGTTAATTACACAGCGAGTATGAATCAAATATATTGCTACAAGTAAAAATTGATGTGGTTTACTAAATAATTTTTCGATACTGTTTTAGTTATTGAAAAAAACTGTTTAGTAACCAATAATTTCAAAACATTTAGTTTTAAAAGACGCATTTTGATTTTTTTTTGCAATTATAAAAAATACAATCTTCTTAGCCCTAAAAAATATAACATTTGACTTTGAAAAATACTTCTTTCGAACCTGTAAAACTTTCAACTCTTCGTAAAAGACAACCCTAATCCCTACCAAAAACATTCTTAAAAGATCAAAAATCTGAAAGAAAACTAAATAAATAACCCAAAACTACATAGATTTTATAAAAAAATTCAGATAAAATGTTGTTAAATTCTTTAGAATATTTCAATTTTAAGCTCATGCAGTGCATACACGTTCACATTCTATCCAATTTGTTTATTTCTCATAGGCCTCAAAAATAGAGAATTTCAAAATAACGAGTTTCATAGAGAATCTCAAAAATAATACCCCGTTAGGGACTATAAACCTTTACATTCCTCGTAAAAACCAACTTCTAATCTTCACCAAAAACATTCTCAGAAGACCAAACACCAACGCAAACATCCAAAGGTGAACTCTGTAGATAGCCCAGAGCCAAAAGACTGTTTGCAGTAGTGAATCTGTCAACCCGACCATGATTTATTGCTTCAAGAGTTCGTGGAAAAAGCTAGGGAAAAGTCAATCCATGTCAACTTTCGATCATCGAGGTCAGATCGGGAATGAACTGGAAGAATCAATTAGTGTTGTTAAGATGGATTGGTTTTGGAAATGTTTTAAGGCTGTTGTTTATTGTATCTAATTGAGATCCTAGAAAAGTCCTAAACTTGTGTTGTTTGTATGAATACATTTTTCAAAAACAGATATGTATTTAAAAGTAAGTTTTATGAGGTAGGATAAAAAAATAATAATGTTTAATATTTACTAAAGGGTTAATCAATTTCAATTGATGCCGGTGCATATTATATACTGTTTTTCCATTAAAGTTCGGGCAAGAAAGACCCTTCTCATAAACGCATCTATCCCTTGGCTGTTAAGGTAAATTAGGAAATATTATTGAATTTCACTTCTTCTGTAAGTTGAAAATTAGAAGAATTTGTAACTATTACTTACATAATAAATTGGGGTTTTACATAGTTATAATAAAAATAAGACAGATCACTGAATCAATGAGTCACTTACACAATGAAAATAAGTTACATGATTCGCTACGCTAAAAAGGTATGTGGTTCATTAGATAATTTTGCTTTACGTTTTTTTATTATTATATTTTATTGAAATCAAATATTGCCAATCCACAATTCCGGGGATCGAATCGGGCAAGGTTGACCCATTCTTTCATCCCTTGAGTGGGTCGATAAAATATGTACGAAGCATGTTGGGAACTAAACCTGGGGGTTCCGCGTGAGGCTGACCACCTTACCTGGACATATGCCTAGCACCCAACAGCCCCAGATCATGAAACTGAAATGGGTACGGCAGGCCTTGGCCCACTATTGGGCTGTTGTGCCGAGGAGGAGTTTCAATAATATATTTTGATTTTTTTTAATGATTAAGTTAATTAGGTAGTTTTTGTAGTATTTTAGAAAATTAAGGTCATTGTTCTCAAATATGATACAATTTCGAGTTTTTCTCATTCTTTTTTTTATTCCGCAATATAGGACAAACATAATATACTGTTTAAATTAGTAAATTACATAATATAAAATAGATCGATAATTAGTTTTAACGTCCTACGATACTTCGAAACCCAAACAATAAACAAGAGACCCACGTTAAACCCAAAAAACAACTTAGCACAGAATAGTTTCTTTTCCTGTCTTTTATCATGGATTTTCCGTCCACAAAAGATAAACTGTTTTACCATTGGGGTTCGGACAAGACTCCTCTCACAGTTGCATCCATCCCTTGAACTTGTTGATAATAAAGAAGGGGATATCATGGGATTTTTCACTTGTTTTGTAACCTGAAAGTAAGTAGAATTTTATTCAAGAAATGGTTGTTACATTTGACTCGTGTTCACTTTACACAATGAAAATGAGTCAATGAAAATGAAGTGAATGAAAATGAAGAAGATAATGTTGTAATGTTGTGGGATCTTTCACTTGTTCTGTAACCTGAATGTAAGTAGAATGTTATTCAATAAATGGTTCTTACATTTGACTCATTTTTGTTTTTCCTAATGAAATTGAGTCAATACAAAATAAAGTGTATGAAAATGAAGAAGGAGATGTTATGGGATTTTTCATTTGTTTTGTAACCTGAATGTAAGTAGAATGTTATTCAAGAAATGGTTCTTACATTTGACTCATTTTCATTTTATCTATTGAATATGAGTCAAAGAAAAGGACAAAGGAAAAAGGTCGAATGAATCTCTACAAGTTAAAAGTAATGAGGTTCATTGAATATTTTTTCACTATTTTTTGTAATGACAAATTTCAAAGATTTAAAAGTACATTTCCCCCAAAAAAGATAAAAAAAATACATTTTGATATATTTTTGAAAAGATAAAACAAAAGAATAACGTGGTTTTCGTAGAATTTTCAGGAAATATGTAATAGACATCTCTTAATGGGCTTAAATAGAACATTGAGTAAACCGGTTAAGTAAAAATATATCCGGTTAAGCCAGAAAAGTGAAATAAATTATGGTCTAGGTGATACATTTGATTGTAAATATCTCCATTGATGATATTTTTCATATAAACAAATTCACAATAGAAATAATGTGTCAATTTATTCAATGTTTAAAAGCATTATTAGTTATACATTATTAAAGAAACAGTAATATTTTTTATTGCAGCCAAGGAGTTCGGCTACTTATCGCATACGTCAGCAATTTTTTTTATCAGTATCAAAGCAGATTAATCAAAATATTCTCAAAAACCATATAACGTCCGACAGTTACTAGGAATTTTTGTACTAATTTGAAGTCCTTAGTTCTCCTATAGATCAAACTCCAGTGTTGTTTCAGGGAGAAACAACTCAAAAATCACTTATTTAGATTAAGCACTCTCCAAAACGTGTACACTCTTAAAACAAATGAGCGATTTTAACTCAGTCTGCGTTAATTTTCCCACCACCAGTCTTGAAAATGAACTTCCCCTAAAGGAGTGGATCCTTTGTGTGTTAAACCTCCGACAGGATCACTCCAAACGAGTGATTTGACATCAGTCTGAGTTAATATTCACTCCTTTCCAGCGTCGAAAATGCGCTTCTCCTACTGGAGTGTATTTCACTCTTTTGTTTTAAGAGTGTAGAAAACACTAAGTGCCTATTTCGGATGTTCGACCCTATCGCAATAATTTACTTGCTTTTCATTTCAATAGTTTTTAAAAAAATTAAGCAAAAAACAATTACAAAAATCCCCCGTGCCTCTAAAAGACCCCATTCCCCACCCATGCCTTAACACAGCCCATCTCTTCCCGCTAAATAAGTAAACAAATGGGCATATAAATGACCCGGGAACTGTCTTTGCAGCGAGTTTCTATCGTAAAGAATCTCTATGTGAATGGATGGCGTAAAAAAAAACTAGAAGTTTGTATAGAAGCTTTTTTCCCGTTGTTTTGTAGTCCATTGGGATTTTGTTTTAGGAAAACAATAGAACGAGGAAATAGATTTTTCTGGAAGAAATAGTAGGTGATGGTTAGGTGATTACATAGATCATGATGGATTAGTTATAATAGTTATTTATTTAAAACTTTCTAGTTGAGATTTGATATTACCACAATTTTTATCATTAAATAATAATGTAATTAATATTATAATTAAAAAGAATGCAATAATTTTTAGATAGTGTATATATTTACGTAAGAAGTAGAAGTTTGTTTAGAAGTTTTTCCTTGTGTCTGTGGTCCATTGGGATTTTGTTGTAGAAAAGCAATGGACTAAGGAAATAGATTTTTCCTTTGATGTATTATATTGTTGTAAAAAAGGTGATTGTTAGATGATCAAATAGCTTGTGGTTTATTAATTATAGTGTATGCTCAGCTTGATTTAGGTCTTGAGAGGTAGCAGAAATGCTGAATAAAAATTATTTCTCGAGCGTCCATTGGTAAATCAATGTAAAGTGGGAACACAACACCAATCGCAGTATCGATCGAAGAAAGTCAGAAATGAAACCTGGAAGGAAATACGTCACCCTACACAAGGAAACAGATATATTTTTTGAAAACACCTTTCCACTGCACTCCTTGTACTCAACTCTCTGTGCACTCGGTGTTAAACCATTAATCTCTCTTACAGCCGCCTCAGTGGCGCAATCGTTAGGACGCTAGCCTTTGGAGCTGCTGGGGTCGGGTTCGAATCCCAGTCTGGCATGGTTGTTTTTGACCGACAATAAATGTTGCTATTTGTCCATGTGTTTATGTTGTTCTTTCTTTGTGTGTCTCTTGTGCTTGTAAAAACTCTTGCTGTGTCTGTCCCACTTGACGAAAGCTTATAAGCGGTTCTCTGAATAAGCACACAAGCTGGAATATATATGTACCTACCATACCTCTCTTACAATACGTTTACAAAATTGTCATCCTCCTTGCCTTTGTATTCTTTCTAGAATTTAGACCCTATCCACTTCATCAATCAATCTTTTTCAAGGTCATCCCCTTTTTTTATTCTAATTGCACAGTCCTTTGAAAATCTTCTTTTCGCCTCATACTTCATGAATTCTTTCCATATGTCCCAGACATTAAATTTTTTTAACCTTTATGATATCAATAACGTCTTTATCTCCAAATAGTTTGGAAATCTTTTCGATTTGATTTCAAATCCTCTGACCTTTATGTAACAGCTGGTCTGATGTAAATTGTATAGATTTTTGCTTGGTTTTGTATGCCATGTACTTAGCTCTTACTAAACTTTATAGGCAACGAAAATGCGATTTCCTGTTTTTGGTTATTATTTAATTTTTGGCTAAATAGAATTATTTTCGTGGGTAATTGAAACAAGTATTTAAATACATTGAAAAAAAAAAGAACACATATTGTAAAGCTTTGATTATATTTCAAAATATAATGCATTATTTTGTTAAACATTTGTTAAAACCTCGAGTACACTTTTGAAAAAGTTGCATAGTTGCATTTTTTTTCAGTAGCAAAACGGGTATGAAATACATTTTCTGACTTTATAAGTTGTGACAGATATATTACTTTATAATAAAAGGCCTTTTCTTTAAATTGGAAGAAAAAAAATGGAAAAAATATGTTACAATAATTTAATCACACATATTTTTGTTGTGCTATACTGCTTATAGAGTTAAATTGAAAAGTTTTAAATGTTTACAAGTATAAACATCAACAAACTTTTTGAACTTCCTTTGTAAGAAAGCATTCTTTATTTTTACACATTGTTTTATAAATCTCCGGAGACTTTAAGCCACCTAACCTCTTTCTTGGAATTTCAGAGCTTTTGTTGGTGTATTTTCTTCGACTACAGTTTTGTGTGTCAGTAAGTAACGGTGCTATAAAGATTCTAAGCTTAAATTAAATGAATATAGGTCATGGAGTATTGTCATTGCGACCGACGAAAATTATTCTAAAATTTCGAGTTAAAATTAGGATAAAATTACTAGAAGACTTTTTAAAACCCAATTTTCGTAAGCAGTAAAATCTTGAGATAGAGAAAACCAGTTTTAAATATTTTTACGTTTCTCTTTATAATTTGTTCCACATTGCTGAATAATTAAAATAAAAGCCATTTTCTTTCAATTGGTAGCAAATGTAAAGAAACAAGTCTCAAATATAATTTCTTTTATCATTTTAATTACATTTGTTATTTTTGTATTTTTGTTGTATCATACCATTCATACAGTTCACCTAAAAATTATAAATATACATCCCTTAGGTTAGGTTTGAATTATCGTCGCACTAGAGCTACACGAGGGCTATTGGCGACGGGCGTCGTATTTTAGAACCACAATCAAGTGACGAGCCGACACCTGAATCGGCACTCAACGTAACCGTTAAGAGCGACATCGTACGCAGCGTTAGGACTTTGACGGATATTTAACGATGTTACGAATCTCCGGAGCCTTTTCAGATATCTATCTCTTTCCTGGAATTCTCGTTTCCCAGCTTTTGATGCTGTATTTTCTTCTTCTGCAATTTTATCTGCCACCAAAAATGGAGTTATAAAGAGTAAAAGCCCAATGGTAAAGATTTTTAATTTGTCATGGAGAATTGTTATTTGGCACGCTGTAAATATAACTCTTATCATGTAATTTTGAGAATATAAAATATTTAGAGGATGGAATTTTTAATATGTTTTTACAAGCTTTGTACACAGATAAATACAATTCATACCTGTGCAGAGAGGACAATGTTTAGAACATTTTAAGTAAGCAATAGCAAAATTAAATACATCTGTGTACATGACATAACTAACTCGACATATTTATGTTGGATGGTAGACATATATTTTCAGGCTTGTATGCTTGTTCGCAAGGACACGCTTATAAACCATCGTTAAGTAGGACAACACAAGACACACACATACACAAATGACAGATGCTGCCATCTGTCGCCACCTCCACAATTTAGACATGTCCCTGAAGGGAAGGGAAATATTTATGTTTGACATATGCCTCTTAAAAAAATATTTCCGATCATTTAATAGGGTCTTTTGAAATTGCAGAAGACTGTATTTGACTAATTTACGATATCTTTATGAAATATAAGATAGTATTAGAGACGTAAGACAATAAGGATGGAGGAACAACATACTATGCTAATAGTTTAATATTCCAACAACGTAGTTTGTGGTGAAATTACGATTCAATGTTTTCTTACAACCTAAAAACTATGCAGAGCGGCTCAATGGCTGAAAGGTCTAAAGTGTCGTAAGCCAATGATCGTTGGTGTGAGCCCCAGCTGAGTCGTCGGATTTTCTGGATGGAAAAAACTTTGGAACCCATGCCATGTGATAATGGGGCACGTAAAAGATATGTGGTTGGCTCATTTGGCTTAGGTTCTCCCGGCAATATTAAATCTCAGCATACTTTAACATCGACAGAGGGCTCAGATTCATTGTAATCTGCGCGTTCAAATTGGTAGCGAGAGTGTCGCCTAGGTGGTGCCACAAAAAAAAATGGCTCTCAGTGCAGGGCAATATGCCGAGTCTGCGAAGGCGCTAGATATTGCAGCCCCATTCTAAAAAAAATCTAAGCATATTGGCACATTCAACTCAATTAATTAAATACTTTTTTGATAGATATGTATCAAAAGGTTTTAGAATAGTATGCTATTTGTTTTGTTTAAAAAAATAATTTTATGTTCCAGTACAACTTTGACATATTTTTAAATAAAAACTCGAAACTTTATTTGTTAGTACGTCAATAAACATTTTTAGCACCCAATGTAAGACATTTTTTTTAGACATTGTCTTATATATCTTTTGATCCCTTAAGCTATCTAACCTCCTTTCTGGAACTCTTATTTCAGAACTTCTGGTGCTGTATTTTGTCGGCCTTCTATTTTATCTGTCAGTAAAAAACGAGGCCCATAAAGAATCTAAGCCAAGTTTGGCATTAAGTCTTGTTATTTGCCCGCTAAAAATACAACTTACTGCATTAATTTGAAAAAATTGTAACAAGTGTTGCGTTGTAATCGTTTCCGGCTGCCTATTTCTAGCCTCCTTGTAAGAGCTTTAACACAGCCAAATAACGCCTCGTAATTTAGAACCCTGGTCAAGTGACGAGGTCGGCTCATGAACGGGCACCCAATGGAACTTCGAGCGACATCGTACGCTTAAGCCGTCGGGACTTTGGACTCCACAGATTTAACGAGCACGTCTGTCCCAGTGCACTCGGGCTCATCCGTCACGAGTTAGATTTTTCTACTTTTTCCAGTACAGATATCCGATTTATAGGATGACTGGGTGGGATTCGGACCTGAGAAGGTTGAATCCTGAGGCCGATGCCTTACCACTCGGCCACGGATGGGCTTTGTAAAAGGCCACGGATGTTTTCCTTTTATTTGGAAAATTTGGAAGTCAATTTCTAAGGTTATTGCATATCTTTAACACAGACACTAACTATTTATTAAGATCACAGATTGAAATGACGGGATAAATATCTATGCATATACTTAGCATTGTTAGCAGCTTAGTGGCTGAGAGGTTAAACGTGTCTACCTCGTAATCTCTAGATAGCGGGTTCAATCCCCAGCTGAGTCGTCGAATTTCCTGGATGGGAAAATCTTGGGCACGCATGTCATATGATTATGTGACATGTGTAATAGATCCCTGGAGGGCCCATTTGGCTTGGATTCTCTCGGCAAAATGAGATCTTGGCCTACTTTAACATCATTAGAGAGCTCAGATTCATTGTAATCTGTGCGTCATAATTGGTAGCGAGAGTCACCTAGATGGAGCCACAAAAAATGGCTCTCAGTTCTGGAGAATATGCATAGTCTGCAAAGGCTTGACCTTCAATATTGCAGCTCCATTAACGAAAAAAAATATCCAACTTATACAAGACTGTAAGTAAGATTCTTTTCCCCTTATTGACTTAACATTACCATTCAAGCACCATGATCACAGAAAATCTTACCGAAACCCCAGAGAAATAGATCTTACACTTTTACCAGTCCATCTCAAAAAGCATGTCTCCGAAGACTTTCATCTCCGATGAAACCTGTAATTTGGGCTATCCTTTTTGCAGAAATGATGCGGTTATTTTGTAGATGATGATTGAGGTACCATTTGAAAACTTTTGAAGTATTTCAAAGACCATGCGTTCGGTTTTTAGAAAAAAAATAGGTCATAAGTATTTTATGGTTTAAAACGGAAGATCAAGGCGTTTTCCTTTTGGAAATATAGTTATTTTATCTGCACCAATGGCAGGCTTTTATATATATGTAAGAATTTGAAAATGGTTTTAAATCTTAAATTTTTTCTGTGGTTGTAACATATTCAGCAGAGTTATGTTTTTGTCCAATGTGTTCTGCTATCATGTAGTTTATATCAAGCGCTTACCCAAGTAGTGAACAATTCTTTATTAGTTAGTTAGCTTTGAGTTATCGTCGCCCTAGAGCTACACGAGGGCTATTGGAGACGGGCGTCGTATTTTAGAACCACAGTCAAGTGACGAGCCGACACCTGAATTGAATAGCCACCCAGAATGTTCAAGTTTTGTGTTCCTAAACGAAACTATTTTCATGCCGAAAACAAAATCTGATATAATTTTCAAATTGAAACTTTTATTCAATAAAATAAAACATAAGATTTTCACATCTTTGAAAGGATTTGTAACAAATTTAATCAGATACAATTTATCTGGTTTTCATTGCATTTTTTGGTTATAAATTATATATTATCTTAAACCGAACATATTTAATAAAACCCACCTGTATAAAATCAAACTATCGGCACCATCTTCAGAATTTACCATTATGGGGGTTTTCCCGCCAATTTTTGAATTTATTCTTAATACAAAGATATTAGTGCCAAGATTAAAAATAACAAGTATTTTTTAATGTTAGAATTATAATATTTTATAATTATAATACGAAGAAAATAATGTATATTAATAAAGTTATTTGAATATAAACTGACTTAAAATAAACTGCAAAATACTATACATTTTTTTTCCATTGCCGGAAATTGAAGTGCATTTGGCGATAAATCTGTTGCTTGGCGGGTAATCCCCCCGATGACTAAAAGTTTTCTTTCAGTTTTAACATGGAATTGAATTTACTTCTTTTCAAATCCTTAGGATAAACCTGTATAATTTTCCCAGAGAGACGTAACCTTTTTACTGTTTTTTCGAGTGAAAAAACATTATTTTGACTCATAACGCCGTTATTATATTTGGAAAGAATAACAGTATGGATATTAAAGAAACAACTAAGGACGTAAAATACCATCCGTTATTTTACAAAGAATTTATATTTTTCCAAAATGAACTAATGAATACTTATAAAGGAAATTTTTACTACATATAAATGCAAACTGAAGAATATTTGTGATTAAAATAATTACTAACATTACAACATCTTGATGATGATGTCGTGCCCATGGAAAAAAAATTATATGGGACCAAAGGTCTCATAGGCCCGTCCGTGGCCGAGTGGTTAAGGCATCCGCCTCGGGATTCAGCCTTCTCAGGAGTGAGGGGGTTCGAATACCACCTACTGCCAGCCATCCTATAAATCGGATGTCTGTACTGGGAAAGAGTAGAAAATCCAACTCGTGACGGATGGGCTCGAGTACACTGGGACAGACGTGTTCATTAAATATGTGGAGTCCAAAGTCCCGACGGCGTCATTGCACGATGTCGTTTGAAGTTCCGTTGGGAGCCCGTTCAGGTGTCGACTTCATCACTTGACCAGGGTTCTAAATTACGAGGCATTATTGGCTGTGTTTTGGCTTCTAATGGAGGCTAGAAATAGGCAGCCAGCAACGATTACATTACACTACAAGGGTCTCATAGGCTGCTTCGGTGATCAGCAGACAGTCCCCACAAAGGTCTTAGTAGGGCGAGTTAGTGATTTGCTGCAATTATGCTAAGGTGGCTGGACAAGAGAAAAGATGTTTTTTTTTATCTAGCTCCGAGTCGGGGCAGTTTCTGCAACTGAAGTATTTCCTAGTCCCATCTTTTTGGACTTCCATCCCTTTGAAGTGGAACTGTCCTTAATCTAGTTAGATGGTCTCAGTTACCCTATTAGTGTTTAATTACAACTTCTTAAAATTTATTATTAAATAATTATTAACATTGTATAAAGTAATGACTACTTATTACAGAAATAATTAACGGACTATAACATTGAATAACACTAATAACATGAACTATTAACTAATGAATAATAATAAATAAATTAATTAATTCCTACAATTTATGAAATAGTGAATATTTATAAAATCAAAGAATTATTTTAAATTAGATATGAAGCAATAGATACTTTATAAATGAAATAATATTAATGACATTCCTAATAATACTGATGTAAATTTATGGGTAGAGAACCACTGTACATGTTTCTTCTAGTTACGTTCATCTACGGCATCCCTACTATTGTAAGAAACAATAAATAAACTAATGAATACCAATGAAAACATAGAAGCGCAATTGAGTACGTAAGGGAGAAGGGGATCGCTGGATCGTGGGTCTCCAAAACAAAGTGCATCAGTGTTAATCCAAAGGAGTAAAAAAATATTTTCTCTGCCACATTTCTTCCGCTGTTTTGAATATCTTTACAAACAGATTTTTTATGTGATAAATGTAGCTGACTTACAGGTCCCGATCTTCCTACTTTTTGAAATGGGTTTGAATATTTTATTTTTAAATTTTCAATAAATAATTGTACACAAATTATTGGAAGCAATTTCAAAAAGTTTGAGGATAAAGTACTGAAAGTTATCTACATTTGATATTTAAAAAAACCCCGTCCTAATGTAGTTATAATTAAAAGTAGCCTAACCTAACTATAAAAATGAGCAACTATCGCCTAGAAATAATCTCTTAAATCCTGTCCGACAATACCTTAGCCATAAAAACAAGCATAACTTCTCTAAACCAGTTATTCGGCAGAAGGAAAAGTAATATTTCTTATGAAAAACGTCGTCTTTTTTATATTTGTTTTGATTTTTAGAGAAACATATAAGATTTTCTAATATTACGTTTTGTTTTTAGCACTATAAAAGAAACAGTCTCGTATGTGTTGTTTAATCTTCTCGTCTAACAGCGTTCGACTTATGTACTTTTGTAGTTTTTCAATGTATCAGAAAAAAAGTTATCTGATTTCGACTGTTATTGTATTTCCGAAAAGTAGAAGTAGATATAGTGTCGTCGGTATGGGAATAGTATCAGGTATTTTTGTTTTTTGTTAGTCTGTTTAAATAGATGTACTTTATACTTAATATTATACGTAAAAAGAATATTGCATGTGTTTCATCTGTTTGAGCAAGAAATAGTTTTTTTACTATAATATGTAGCTTATATTCTAAAATCAGTGGATCACATTGTTATACATAATTCAATTTTCAAAAAAAAGTTTATTTGTCATCTACAAGAACATCATTGCAATGACTTATGACTTTCTTATGACTTTCTTGGTGGGGGGGCAAGATCGCCAAGCACTGCGACTTTAAGTCTATTGTACTAAGCCCCAGAAAATACACATTCACAAGAGACACACAAAGAAAGAGACGAAACAAACACATAGACGAATAACAACATTTATTGACGGTCACAAACATCCATGCCTGACCGGGATTCGAACCCGACCCCAGCAGAATCCCCTAGAATAATAAAGAGTGTGACACTGGGGCGGCACATTATTGCAATAGTATATTATATATACGTTACCGTTAAAACCCGAATTCAGCTAGAACTATAATTAACTAGTAATAATTTTAGTATTTATGTGAAATAGTTTTGAGCGCTTTCAAACGATGCCCGTTGTATGTCATTCAGGCAAGTTTAACGTAGTTAAATTTTAATTTAGATATGGATCAGCAGTATTTTCATAAGGTAAGTTTTCAATTTCAAATTTCATTTTCTTCAGAATGGTGTTTTTTAAGGTTCATTTACCTTTTCCATAAAAATTATTTCATGTATATAGACCTAAATTTTTTGCAGGAGAACTGCTTCAGGGTGTTTTGGTTACTGGAATGAGCATTTCTCAAAATTTGAAGTAGAAAAAAAAATTGAGGCAATTTTGTCATGTAAAAATCCTTTTTATTAAAAAAAAAAATTACTCACTGCCTTAAATAATATTTAAAAAACTTCTTTTGTTGCATAAATGTGTGTAGTATTAGCACAAAGCAGCTCAGCTGACAGGCAACCATCTTTATGACTTTCTAAAAAGAATATTATTTTGTAACCGGCACGATTCTGGATCTGGCAATGCCATAAGAAACTTAAAAGTTGTTGACCTTTTTAACCTTTTTAACGTGGGCTGTGATTCAAACTGTGGTCAGAGTAGCGATCTACGGATCGGAAGGTCCCGCGATCGAAACCTGGTCGGTGAAAACTCACTGAGTATGTGCGGAGTACGTGCTCGTTAAATTTGTTGGGTCCGAAAGTCCTGTGGGCGGTCATTGCGCAATTTTCCACTGGTACATGTTCCTGGAGACTATTTACATCCCCTTCAGGGACATGTCTAAATTGTGGAGGTGGGGCGTGATAGATGGCAGCATCTGTCACGTATATGTGTGCATGTGTGTGTGTGTGTGTGTGTGTGTTGTGACTGTCTTACTTGACGAAAGTTTATAAGCGGCTCTCTGAGCAAGCACACAAGCCTGCAAATATATGTATATCAACCAACCAACCTCTTTAACGTTGTGTTTTTACTTTTTAATAAAAACTGAATTTGTCGTTAGAGTTTGAGTTTCACTTATAAGTTTTTAAAGTCAGCTTGGCCGATAAAATCTAACTTTAGTGTATTGTTCGAAGTGCATTCAATGCACATAATTCTTTTTGTGTTGTTCTGTGTCTTAGTTTCAAAGAAAAAGGAACATGAAAAAGGACAATTTAACATTGGCCTTATACAAGATATCTACCTGCCTTAAATTCCAATGAATTTACCGAACACATTATTTATTTATAACACTTAACTGATAAATACTACCGAATTTTTTTAAAAGTCCAGTATGACAATGAAGTACAGATATGAACTAAAACAGAGAAGATTTTGTCGTCCAAAAACTCAAAATTTCATGAAGCTTTGAGTCTACAAAAAGCAATAACTATTATAATGGATTATTGTCGTTAAAATAGGCAGTCTTCTTTATAGTACATCATGCAAAATTCTCATCAAAAAAGCACATTTCAAAAGTCACCTCCAGTTATATAAAATATTCCTGTTATGAATAAAAAGCATATAATAAGACAACGAAAAATGGATTGAATATAATGTACACAAGTTCCTATTTTTTCGTTCTTCTCTCTTAAAAAGCCAAGAGAAACTATTCCAGAATTACTTTCTCAACTATCGAGGTGAGAATATTCTAAAGATGATGCCCGATGAAAAACTACGTGGAAAACGGTTTGGAAAGTGAAGTTATTGATCGCTTTTACAATAGGCCCAAAAAGAATTTGGTGAATAATTGTGTCATAGAGTTAGGAAAGAGAATAGAACGGTCCATGTATGCGCGCAGTAACGCACAAAAGAAGCAGGCTAGAGCGGTTCATCTTGGGATACCTCAGTGCCAGTTTAAAAAGTTTCGGCAAATATGTTATGCATAGTAGCTCAAAAAACTGCTAAAGCGGTGCTTCTTGGGATACCTCAGTGGCGGTTTGTTATGAGCAGTAGCTCGAAAAACCTGACAGCCCTGCTTCAAACCATTTGTACTGATAGACCCCTCTACTCCTCCGTCTTAACTCTATGAATTGTGTTTCCATAGAGTTCTATAGTAGGGTAGAGACTGAACCTGGTAGCAGCAGCAAGGACCAACACGGAGATAATATAGGGTGGCATGTGGGGCCCGATGGCCGAGTGTCTTTTGGATCGCAGTCCATAACGCTACTAGCAGTCCGCGAACTGTAGAGGATGTGGGTTCCATTCCCGCTTTTTCCCTGGGTGTGCTTTCTTTCTCAGTATCAACATTATAAATTAACTAGAACTTTAACCACATTATTAAGGCTCCGTTGTGAGCCATGGCTGCCGATGGCAGCTCAGTAAGAGTCGTTCCTCTACCCTACTGTAGAGATCTTTTTGTGTTTCCTATTTCATTTTGTTAACAATATATAAAAAGTAAAGTAATAAAATTTAATTTATTTAGAAGTTGTTTTATTATTATAACATATTGTATACAGTGAAACAAGCACATAGGTTCAGTTTATGTAGAAGTTCTTTTCATACTTTACAGCAAATGTTTACAGCAAAACCAAAAGAAATTTTCATTTTCTGTTAAAATATTTCACAATATTTTCACAATGTAAATATTAGAGCAAACACATAGGTTTATTTTTTGCAGAAGTTGTTTCATATGTTAGAACACTATATTCAGTAAAAAAATTACATACGTTTAGTTTCTGTAGAAGTTCTGTTCAATACTATAGCAAATATATACAGTAAAACAAAAGCAGATTTAGTTTCTGTAGAAGTTGTTTCATTACTATAGCACTTCGTATAGAGTAAAGCAAACGCATAGGATCAGATTCTGTAGAAGTTGTTTCATTACTATAGCACTTTATGTACAGTGAAACAAACGCATAGGATCAGATTCTGTAGAAGTTGTTCCATTACTATAGCACTTTATGTACAGTGAAACAAACGCATAGGATCAGATTCTGTAGAAGTTGTTTCACTACTATAGCACTTTATGTACAGTGAAACAAACGCATAGGATCAGATTCTGTAGAAGTTGTTTCATTACTATAGCACTTTATGTACAGTGAAACAAACGCATAGGATCAGATTCTGTAGAAGTTGTTCCATTACTATAGCACTTTATGTACAGTGAAACAAACGCATAGGATCAGATTCTGTAGAAGTTGTTTCATTACCATAGCACTTTATGTACAGTGAAACAAACATTCAGGGTATTATGATTAGCATAGCTAGTATATTAATTGGTTACAATGATGCATTGATGGCTTGCATTAATATAAGCCTTAATGCTATTATTATAATGAAATATTTTGGATATAAAATTTTAAACAAATATACATTTTTATAAAACTGTTAAGAGCTTAATTTGTTTACATGTAATCAAGTTGAATTGATCCTAGTTAAGTTTTAGCATACAAATTTTAGACATGTTTCTAACAATACAGCATTTATTACAGGTATATTATACTTATAGGTATGTTTAAGGTCTTTGGTGACAACGCAAATGCTTAATAAAAATAAATTCTTCGCGTCTCTATTGGTGAACCAATATTATGCGGGATCAGATCGCCAATCAAGGCACCAATTGAAAGAATAGTCAAAATAAAAATCTGAGAGGAAAAATGTCATTTGGAAACAACGCCAATTTTGTTAAATTGCAGGCAACTATACAAGAGTTTTGTATTCAAAATACTGTATTCTATTTGAGGAAATTAATTTTTCGACAGCATGATCATGGAACTTTATTAAAATATTTCAAATGTCTGAAGTTTTTTTTTAAAACTAATTTCATATAAAACAAAATCCGCAATAATCATTTTCAGAGATTGAAACGCTTTAAACAATAGATTAAAACAAAGGATTTTCTTCAATCTGGAAGGAATTACCTCACCTGAAACAAGCCAATTAGGCAATTTTCAGAATACCTCATGATTTTTCTCGCCAATCATTTCCATTTAATTCCAACCTCCGCTTCCTCAACCAAAGAATTCGGAAAAGATAAGTTGAGTTGAGTAGTTAATATTCTGCTTCTTACCCAAAAATTCTTCGAACAAATAAAATAATAAAAAAAGAACGCAATAAACGTTTTTGTCTTGAAGAAGCAGACGACTTTAATGCTCTTTTCGTGTTGGAGTTGTCAGAAAATTAGTCCCATAACTGATATATTTCTTTGTGGGGTTTGTTCGGAAATTCTTTTTTTTCGAAGGAATTTGTTCCATGCCTGTCTTTCTCTAAAAGCTTCCTCTCTTTTTGGAGTGGAGTAATTTTTGGTTTGATGAGTTATTAGCGTGTGGTTAGGTACGGGAAAGTGCTTGTTCATAAGTGCTATTTGACGTAACTTTTTATCGATTTTCTATGTAAGGATTTAGAATTTTTCAATGGGAAAAATCTTGACTGAAATTGAAATTTCGGTTTTTTGATTATTTTCACGCAACCTAAGTCTCATTTTTTCTAATATTTAAGAAGTACGGACGCAATTGAACACCTTTTATTGTGTTTTCACTTATAAATAAAATACTTTTATCTTTCTTTAAACTTATAAATTTAAACAATCTGCATGAAAATATTCAAATGTAGATTAGTTAGTAGGCACATTATGCATTAATAAGCATTTTTTGCAATGATAAATTAATGCGTGATATGTATATATTTTTGGACATTAATTAGCATGACTCAATTCCTAATTTTTCTTCTAAACTCGCCATGCAATTTAACCAACTAATCTTTCAATGTTCTGAACCTCATTTAAAATAAAAATGCGCAATCACTAATATTTATTTAGTTAATTGATATTTTATGAAATTTTAAAATGTCTCTCGTATCAGTTTTGCATAAACAAAGATTCAAAGTTTTATTTCTTCAACCACTTAAAGACATACTTCTCACAATTTATTATTTATAATATTTCTGAATAATATACACTAAGTCAGTAGTTATTAAATATTTAATACAAAATAGATAAATAGAAAAAAGTGAAATAAATTAACACATTTTTAATATCGACTTGTACATTTTATTGAATTTTTGTGTTTGGGGGTAAATGCCAACCATAAACTCTATTGCAGTATTAAATATGCTTTTTAATATATTTTCGACACATTGAGGTGTCCTTATTCAAAGTATCTGTGTAAAAATTTGTACTAATCTTTTATTTAGTTATCTGCTATATTGTGAACTGAAATTTGCTTCCGCAGTGCCGTTCCAAGTTCAGGGCGTCCGTCAAATAATGTCCGAGTTTCAAAAATTATAATAGTATCAGCTGTAATCGTTCATCAGTTGCGATTGAAGGTGACGAATAAAGAATAACTCCAGCAGTTTCAGATAAGCGCATGCGCTTGCACCACTAGATCGTTTTTTTACAGTTGCAGTGTCATCTATTCCATTACTCCGGACTTGCTGCAGACAGTATGGGAGGAATTGCATTTTCGTTTGGATGCGTGCCGTGTCCCTAAAGGCACACACATTGAGTACTTATGGAAAAACTAGGTTAGTTTCCCTTTAACTTCATGTTATATTTAGTGTAAAATAAACTCCTGTAATATACCATTAAAACGCGGACATTCTTTTACGGACACACTCTAGTATAAAATAAACTCTTGTAATATACCATTAAAGCTCGGATATTCTTTTACGGATACACTGTACTTCTTTCCTACCCTGCAATGAATTAAAGTACTAAACTTCAATTCTTTTGAAATTCAAAAAAGACGAATTGAACGACAGTTATTAATTATATACCCTTTTATACAATATTTTTTAAGTTAGTATAGCAATACATATAAAAAAGAAGGAAAACTTCAAAGCGAAGAGTTTTTAAGAAAAAAAAATATATGTTTAATTTTTTTATTTATTTATAAAGAAATATTATTATTATTTTTTAGCTCTCGAGGGCGTAATTATTTTCTAGTTAAATATGCTACGGGAATGGCGTTTTTGAAAAAAAAAATATATGTTTAATTTTTTTATTCATTTATAAAAAAATATTTCTTTTTCAATGAGATACGATTTTTCTCCAGGCAAATTGCCTTTATGCGAGTTTTCTTCAATTGTGTTGTACTTCCGGTTCTTCAAAGTGGAACTTTTAAGTTTGATTACGTTTGTAATTATATTGTTGAAAACGTACTTAAAACAAATGTTCTGTGATTTTCTGCGACATCATACGCAGCGTTGGGACTTTGGAGCGTATTTAACATGCACTCCTTCTACACGGGTTATTATTCGTCGGACATGTTTGGCTGCAAGGGCCGTTTATAGGTCGGCAGTTACTTTGGCAATGCCCGGACCAGAACCTGGGACCTTCCGCATCCTATTCGAATGCCTAACCGACTGGGTTTCCCAGCCCCACAAAAAAGTTATTTAAGTTGTACATTGAGTATATTAAACAAAACTATTTATAGAAGACAATGTTTGAAGACCGTATTTGTTCCAAAGCTTAAAAGCAGAAGGAACGTCTAACTTAAGCTCTACATCCAACATTAAAGTTATTTCTACCATCAAGCTTTTCAGCAACGTTTATGGCTATCTATTTCTATCTTATTTCACGGAGCGTTAACACAGCCAATTCACTCTGTTTAATTTACTTAGACATGAAATCTTTTTTTGCTGAGCAACAAAGGCCGGGCAAATTGTCTTCTTACCTTTTAACTTTCATTCAAGGAACAACTGAAAACACAAAAGAAACAAGGGAAATACACGTAAAGAAACGAAAAACACGAATTACTCGTGGGATATGTAAGAAAATATTACTCTGAAAGTTTAACTTGTTCTTTTCCGTAATGTTTTTGAATTAATGTAAACCGATAAACGAAATTCCGGGCGTTTATCTGCTTTCTTCTCAGGAAGAGATGCTTTTTAAATTAATAACAGTTAATTTAATTTGCAATCAGTGCAATTTTTAATTAACAAATTAACTCTCTTTACTTTAACATCTTACTATTTTTCATTGGCCTATTTGCTACATGTACACATATATATTCCGGCTTGGGTGCCTGATCAGAGACCCGTTTATATTGCACACAGATTTAGCGAGCACATACAGATTTAACGAGATACTTGACAAATGACAGTGATTGCGCCCTCTAGAAGGGAGAGTGTAGGCTTTATAGCCCATTACCCAGCTCGCCAGAAGAGACAGTCACAAGAGACACGCAAAGAAGGACGACACAAACACATAGACAAATAACAACATTTATTGACGGTCACAAACATCCATGCCTGACCGGGATTCGAACCCGACCCCAGCAGCTCCAAAGGCCAGAATCCTAATGATTGAGCCACCGGGACGGCTAACGAGATACTTATACACACAGATTAAACGAGCACGTACTCCGCTAACACGGAACACTGTTCAGTGTTAACGGGACTCGATCGCGGGACTACCCCTAGGTTATAAACAGCCCCAGGTACACACAAGTGGATCTTTGTAGAATTCAATTTACTTCAGTTTACAATGTTTCCCAACACTAAAATTTTTATTATAAAGTAGAATTTTTAAGCTTTCAAAATTGCCCATACCTAAACAGCTGATTTAGTATAAATATTTGAAGCATTAAGAGGGCCAAGCAGATTTCAGAGGACAATTGGTGCAAACCAAGGATAAAATAATCTCTTAATCGCAAAAAAAACCCTGACAGAACTTATTTATTCATAGCGCAATAGGAATTTGAAATTGTTTACCCTCAAAACCTCGAATTACACTGGATCAGAATCCAGTCTAACCCCCTCAGAAAACAATAAACCCTATTTTTTTTGAAAAAAAAAAAACTTACAAAATATGCCCCTACATGTGTAATGTGCATCAATATGTAAGTGTTTGAAAAATATATTTATATAAAGAATATAAGCGTAGGATTTTTTTCAGTATTGAAGTGGTTCTTTAAATAATTTGTTCACCAAAAAGCGGCTCCTTTGAATTATTAAGTAGAAAACATTTCTACACATCATATATTTCCGTTACTGACCCTAATAAGAAAAATTAACTGATGCAATGTACTATATTTAATTTGATTTATTTTTTAAATTAAAAAAGCTCTGAATCTCTTCTAAATCGTGGCTTACACTACAGTTACATGGAATTAGCGACTAGCATTATTACTAGTCAAAATTTATTTAACTATTCCTAAGAACTAACCCAACCCAATCCCGCCATATTTTTTCCACCATGTAAGCCTTTTACAATACACCTGCAATCGCTTTACGGAAGCGTGTGAAGGCTTTTTTCTGCAGGAACAAAGGGATTTTCTATCTCGATTAAATGGGAAAACAGGGACGAGAGACCGAACAAGGGAAAGTAAACTTGTCGTTTTAAACACCCCTGGGAGACTCGCTTTTACACGGTTCGGTGTAGACTGCTGTTCCGTTTTATATCAACAGGGGTTGGAGGGTAAAGAGAGCTTGGGGACGTTGTATGTATTGGTAGTTTTAAAGGCTAGTTTCACATGTGATTGTTCCGGTTGTTTTCACCGCACTTACGGTTCAGGAGGAATTCAATCGCAATGTTGAGTCAATCTGATTTTTCACGTAATATGGAAGCAATAATCGTACTTACTGTGTAGTGTAGTGTAGTGTAATTGCGTTTCCGGCTGCCTATGTCTAGCCTCCTTTTAGAAGCTTTAACACAGCCAATAACGCATCATAATTTATAACCCTGGTCAAGTGACGAGGTGGACACCTGAGCGGGCACCCAACGGAACTTGAAGCGACATCGTACGCTGACGCCATCGGGACTTTGGACTCCACAGATTTAACGAGCACGTCTGTCCCAGTGTACTTGGGCCCATCCGTCACGAGTTGAATTTTTCTACTCTTTCCCAGTAAATATATCCGATTTATAGGATGACTGGCAGTAGGTGGGATTAGAGCCCCCGCACTCACGAGAAGGCTGAATCCTTAGGCGGATGCCTTAGCCACTCGGCCACGGACGGGCCTGAAACAAAAGGATTTTCTATCTCGGTTAAATGGGAAAACATTGAAAAGACCGAACAGGGAAAGTAAACTTGTCGTTTTAAGCACCCTTGAGATAGTCTCGCTTTTACACGGTTCGGTGTAGACTGCTGTTCCGTTTTATAGCAACAGGGGTTGGAGTGTAAAGAGAGCTTGGGGACGTTGTATTTGTTGTTTTGAAGGCAGGTTTCACTTGCGTTCTTCCGTTTTTTTTCACCGCACTTACGGTTCCGGATGATTCGAGTGATAATTCTAAGTAGATTGGTTCTTTCATAAGTGATGGAAGCAAAAAATAGCACTTACGGAAAATGATTTAGATGTTCGGAAAAAATGTGCTTCTGTTCAGTAACACTGCAGCAGTGCTTTGCATTGGAGTAAAGATATCTTGGGGGCATTGTATATGCGGTTGTTATTGTTGTTTTTAAGGCTGGTTTTGCATGTAACTGTTCCGGTAGTTTTAGCCGCAGTTACGGTGGTGGATGATTGCAGTGACAATAGTATATTTATTCTTTCACATAATGAAAGTAAAAATTGCATTCAAGGTTTTTGAACTGCGGTTAAAAAAGACTCCATTTAAATAAGTTTAAAGCTCGAAATAATTTAATAAGTTTCTCAAATTACAATCCTTAGTAATTCAAACATCATGTCTTTTTTACTTTATAAAACTCATCAGAATAAAATACTAGATCATTACAACATCAACATTACTTATTAAATTCCCCTTGATAACATATGTTTTTTCTGGAATAATTTCTTTCGTTTTTTTAAACGTTTTTCGCATTACTAATCTATCACTTATTAATAAAACCTTCTTTACTTTATTGACCCTGATAAAACTAAATATCATCTCAGCATCAACATCCTAAACAACTCTAAGCAACATCCCCCTTACACGTTACACAACAAGACAAAACAACCTACTCTGGGCATTACCATAATAAGAACATCCTTATTAAGAAGCAAACATCAAAGGCAGCTTCTTAACATCCTCACACACGTTTAACGACAAGTCGTTTGGGCTGGGCATCATTTAAAATAAAAATGATGGAATATGTCTATACATTAAGAGTTAATTAATTCTGTAACACAGCGCTTAAGGATGGTGAAAGATATGTTACTTATCTATTTCATTCTAACAGGGTTCTAATTTTTTTTTAAATAACCCCATTTTTTACAAATTTATCAAATTTAACAAAATTTCTTACAAATTATTTAAAAAATTTCCATACTTAAAATGCATTCTGATTTAAAAGTGTTTAAATCGTTTTTGTGGCTTTATTTTTTTTCCCTTCTCCTATAAAAAACTAAGATTTTTGACCAAAGTTACCCTCATTGACTGCAATCCAAATAAAAGCATACATCATCAACAATACTAAATATCCCTAGACATCATCAATAGAGCCAATATAATGTGTTACTAGGTTATAATATCCTAACTTTTGTTTTCATTAGTAAGTTTTTATTTAAACACCATTTCTTAATCCGACCATCACGTCTTTTTTGCTTTATTAACCCCATTAAAACTAAATATTCTCCCAACATTAATAAACATTCATAGACAACATCCCTATTACACGTTACACAACAAGACAAAACAACCAACTGAGGGCATTACCATAATAGGAACATCCTTATTAAGAAGCAAACATCAAAGGCCGCTTCTTAACATCCTCACACACGTTTAACGACAAGTCGTTTGGGCTGGGCATCATTAAAAATAAAAATGATGTAATCTGTCTAAGCATTAAGAGTCATTGTCTTCCATTATTATCGAAGATTCTTAGTAGGCTGTTTTTCTGAATGGTCCTAGGAGACACAAAACCTTATAGCAGCAGAATTTGCTGAAGTTATTATTGTTTCAGAGAAGGGCGTTGATTCATGGCATGAACCTAAACCCTCTAATGCATACTGTTACCGTTTGGTAACAAGTAACATAATCCACTTTATTCTATTAAATTAGAACTCCTCCTAGACAAGTCTGTGTTTTTTGCATCTATTACATTTCATTTTAAAGTTTTAGTTACTAATAATCCTCATAGATGACAGTAGTAAAAGTGTATTCAAAATTAACTAGTGTGGTTATTAACTGTTGTGAAATTACGTTTTTGGTAGTATTCAAAGAATAATAATATTAATACTAAATACTACTAAATTGTTTTGAAAAATTAATCATAGTTAAAAAGGGTTATTTTGAAATATTTTTAGTAGTTTTCTAGTCATTATTATCAAAATTGGAATTTTGCAGTTGGTTTTTGTCATATGGAAATTTTTTTAAAAATTGAAATTATTTAAATTCTAATGCCGTTAAATTTTTTTTAGTATTTTTCCCATAATGTGTGAGTATTAAAGATACATACATGTTTTTTTGGGATGAAAATAAAAATTCATGCATTAGAAGGTTAAATGGGGCCGTGGGTTGCCTAGTGGTTGAGGTCTCGGTTTCGGAATGAGAAGGTCCCGTGATCGAGTCCCGATACTACTGAAGACATGCGGAGTAAGTGCTCGTTAAATCAGTGGGTTCGAAAGTCCTGTGGGAGGTCATGGTGCAGTTTAACCCGGGAACAAGTCTCTGGAGAATATTTCTATCCCCTTTCAGGGACATGTCGAAATGGCGGAGGTGGCTATAGATGGCAGCATCTGTCATGCGTGTGTGTTGTGTCTGTCTTACTTAACGAGCACGTTCTAAACATATACTCGAAAAACAAACAAACATCCATGAATTATCGGGATTCGAACCCCAACCCAGAGGCTCCAAAGGCTAGCTCCATATTGTTATCCTTCTCTCTATTGCGCCGCCGGGTCGGCGGGGAATGGCTTATCCAGGCTGGAAGCAATAAACCAGAATATTACGTAACTGAACTGAACTATAAGCAACAAACTTTAGGTTATGACAATAGATGGATAATGTGTTTTAAATCCCTTGTGTTTGGCATATACTACTCTCGGTACTTTCTGGGGGATATTCTATTACCAGACCTTAATATTTGATCCAGTTTGGTCACCTAACACCTTTGTTAAGTCAATTTTCCTCTATATTTCTGCCTATACTCAAAGGAGGCCCCACATTAGTTGTGATTATAATTAACATAACAAACCATTATTTTAATCTATGTAATCAGTTTAACTATACCTAAATATCATTTAACTATTTGACAATGAGATTAAATTTCCTGGTTATCACGGACTATATCGTGACTGGCTAGTAGTAGAATGACTAACAAATTAGTCACATGACGTCATAATAACATAATCACTTTCAATATTTGACAAATAGTCATGCAATATTTAATAGATGAAAATAAGACTCTTAATCAGTTTCACAAAGTTTAGTCTACAGGTTTTTTAAAACACTTTTGCTATTTTTGGATTTTTGTTTCCGTTTAATATGCGATGGGAATATCATTATTGAATCTTTAGTTGTACGCTTTACCTATTGTTACTGCTTCAGATGATTTATTATCTTTAAACGTTCACATGTTTCCACAGTATCAAATTTAAATATTTATAAATAGGAATAACATTCAGGGTTCTTCATAACCGAATCTTGCTTAATTCAATTACATGTTACCAACTCACAGCAAATGTGTTTAAATTTAAATATTTTTAGTGATAACAATTCGGCTGCTTCATAACCGAATTTCGCACGGTTCTTTTCGGATTATCCGAACTAATTTGCGAACCGTTTTGTTTTTAGAGGGCTTATACATATTTATAAAGCATTAGCGCTTGGGTATTGTTGTTCAAGTATCTAAGAAATATAATTTGTAAGTTTTTGCTTCTTGTATTGCTGTTAGTTATGTGGTTTGATAAAATTACTAATAAGAGTTTTGTTAAAAATGAGTTCCATCTTTATATGTTACCCTTAATAACTGTAATCAGCTGAAACCAGTATTTTACATAGTTTTTGCTAATCCCTAATTTGATTATATGTTTTTGAATTAATTTTATTATTAAAAAAAGAAATGGTAATCTTAAATATGTTAGATTGTTTTGTTATATTTGTAATAATAAATAATCTATTGAACTACGAAATTTTCTAGTACCAATGCCGTCAACAATAACATATTCAGTTAACACCAATATTGTCAAGAAATACCTAGTTTTAATGTACCTAACGAAAACACTAGTTATAACTAAAGGAATAGGTTAGGGGGAATGGGCACGCTGGGCAGGGAGTCTCCAAACTCAAGTGCCTCAGTGTTTAATCCAATGGGAAAAAACTATTTTCTATGCCACATTTCTCCGGCTGTATTGAAGATTTTCTATGAAAGTTTTTTTTAAACAATTAATGTAGGTAACTAACAGGTCTGTATAACCCCACTTTTTTAAATTGCTTCGAAAACTTTCTGTGAAATTATTTATTCAAAATTAAAAAAAAAAAATTGAACCAATTTCAGAAAGTGGGATTGTCGGGACCTGTAAGTCAGCTACATATATCACATTAAAAAATCCGTTTGCAAAAAATATTCAATACAGCCGGAGAAATGTGGCAGAGAAAATGTCTTTTTCTCCATTGGATTGACACTAAGGCACTTAGCTTTGGAGACCCGCGATCCTGCGCGCCCATTCCCCTTTAAATTTAGTTCTGATTGGGAAAACAAATGTTTTGTAGCACCCATTTGCTTCTTATTGTCAAGCTTAGTTTTTAAAATACCTTAAATTTGAGTAACATTGATTTGAAACTGAAATCGCGAGTTAGTTAATGGGAGTTCCATGCTTGAGGTGGATGAAGCTAAAGTTAGTTTTTTTGAGTATTTGCTCAAGTGTCTGATAATGGGATTGGATTATATTAAGAAAATTACCCAGTTTGCTTCGAGAAAAGGGTAACTGTTATATTTCACCCACTTAAGAAAACTTGTGAATGGTAGTAAAAACTACAATGCCGTATTTTTTACCGGTGTTCAGTGTGGCGGCGAAGAACCACCGGTGGGTCACGACGCCTCACAGAACAGAAGTGTGACCCGCCAGTGGGTCACACACCAGCGTGAACGTGTTACACTCTCAGAAATAACACTTTCATTTTTGACGATTCATGAATCCTCACGCCTCATTTCGTTAATTTTGAGGATTGTTTCGTCAAACTATCACGTGACTTTTAAGTAAACGCGAATCCTCACTTTTACGATCGTGATTTGACGATTCTGTATCTTGATTTTGAGGAAACGGAATGTCATTGTTGTACTCGCATGCTCAAAAATGACGAAATATTTCTTTAGATTAGACGACATTTCAAATCCTCATAAAAATGACGATTCAAATTTCCTCACTTTGAGGAAACGAAAACTCGGAGCATTTGCCCGTAATGTAATCGTCAAAATTAAGGAAAATTTCGTCGTTTTTGAGCATTCATTTTTGAGTGTGTAAAGGTAAGTGTTCAATATTTAAAAAAAAATTACAGTTACATGTTTGGCAAACTCAAACTACGACCTGGAAATTGGGTAACAGGAATATCGAGATGATTACAAATTACTTATAAAAGTTAATGTCATTGCTAGAACAAATAAAGGACTTAGTTTTGAATATTTTGGAGAAAAAAATTACTACTCATTTTAATAAAAGATAATCTTTCAGGCATGCTTTTAAAATTTTCTAGAATGAAATGTATTTAAGGTTTAACGATTATTTTTCACTTTATTAGCATAGATTTTTAAATGATAGTCCTTAAGAAACTGCATTCTTGTTAGTAATTATAAAAGTTTTCTTGCATTGTTTAGTTTCTCGATAATGTATTAAAATATCGTGTTAAATAACAAAATATGCTAATTTAAATATCTAAAAGAGTAAGTTAATTTTGGAATAGCGTTCAGGCTTTTATGAGTTAATATTATAAAATGTGCTAAATTAAAGGCAGAACTTACGCTTATCAAACTTTTTTTAAATTTAGTGTTTATTTAACGATTAGAAACATTTGGGAATACAATGGCATTTATTCACGATTAAGAATTAAAATAAGTTCTTTAAATATTATTTAAGGAGGACCGAAGACCTCCATTGAAGCCATATTAAAATGATCTTTTTTATATATCTTTTTCTCGGAATCTATTTGATACACTTTAATGTAATTTTTACTAGTTATTAAATGGATGTTTAACTATACTTTACGGGAGGAATTTTAATTTTATTTAGTTTTTAAATAATAAATGTTAAGTGAAACTACATATTTTTGACCTAAAAAACATCAACAATATTTTTTAAAAAAATAAGATAGTTATACTCAAATACCTCCAGCGAATTTTAGAAACCAACTTCATAAATACTTTTAAAAAAATTCAGGTAGACACTTATAGTAGATTCTGAAAAAAAGGTACACCCACATTGTAAAAAAAAAGTTTTGAGATATAAGCGTTTAAAGTAAACAATAGTGGTTTCTTACCCACATGCCTAAACAATATTTAAAAAAAATATTAAAAATACTTTTAGCAGGTACTTGAAACTTTTATTTTAATATATTGTTGTAAAGATAAGATTACATAGTTTAAGAAACATTTAAAACATTGAAATGTCATTTTTGAAAATATTAGAGGTCTGGTCCCCCTTAAATAAAATTTTTCAAATAATGTTTCATTCAAATGAAAACATTGTAAAATTACTTTACTAGAACTCAACTCACCAAATACTGTTCGTCAAATAATTATAAGCGGTGAATTTATTTGTGAAATACACACGTAATTATTATTTTAGAGAAATCGAAGTGTTAATTAGTTCTGAGATATACCTAATTAGTGTAAACAAACTAGGTGTAAATACCACTTCAAAGTGTGAATTTAAAGTAAATGAATCCAAAGTATTCTTGTATCTGAATTTCAAACTTTAAACAGCTTTTATTTATTGAATCTGTAATGTGTCTGATTACAACTTTAATTACGTATCCGTAATATTTCAAAGTTTTTAAAGAAATCCCAAGCTCTTGTTAAAGAGTATTTGTTGGTTAATAAACTTCAATAAGTTCATTAGGCGTACAAATGGTTCTGAAAAATTCAGTACTCAAGAATATTGACTTTTTAAAAAGTCCATGTAAACAGGATAGGTTTATAAAGGTATTGATAAACTCCACAAAATACTTACTTAAAATGATTTGAAGCTCTAGTAAGTCTTAGAAAATGTCTAATTAACTGCACTGTCATACATTTTTATAAGAGAAATTGCTTAATTGTGATAATATCCTTAAACTCTTGCGACCTCTTTGTAAAACCTCTCCACAAACAAGTAGCATGTTAATTAGTTCCAAAATTGAACTGGTCCGATAGAAGAAGATCCAAATTATGGCAACCTTTGGTGAAATTAGTAATGGAAAAGTTTCTTATCATAACACGGTCTCCATACTGCGGTCAGTCATTGTTTGCCTCGGCACGCGCCGTGGTTTGATGTCATTTTACCTGGCGATATTTTTGAAAAGACGCCAAATACGACCAAGATTCTTTAGTTTAACCTTAAAATCAATGAAATATTTTTTTTTATAAAAATATTTAGACTAATATAATACATAAGTAGATCGGTAGAATAGTTAGGTTATAATAAGCAATACCAATACTTTTTTGACAATCAAATGGAATAAAACAAAAAGATTTAGAGTATTCTCTTGGAATATATTTTTTTCTATATACGGACACTTTTACATACACAGTGAGAAATACTTCCCATAAAATCGAGCGTAAAAACCAAAAATTCTCTAACACCACTTAAAGAAAAAGCATAAACTCCCACAACTTTCTGCATCCAATTTCTTTAAATTAAAAGAATCCAATATACAGAATTTTTGCTTCATTTGTATACGTGCAAAATCCATAAACTTCTACAACTTTCAGAGAAAACGCAAAAAAAAAAAATGTCTTAGATAGAAGCGAAAATCGAAACCGAGGAAACAACCAAATGGACCGAATAAATTTAGAGAGAAAAAGTCAATAGTACCGAAAAAAGTAAAGCTTTCTATAAGGTCGGAGTGCAAAGAAACATTGGGGACGTTGTATCCGTTGTCTTGAAGTTTTAAAGTGTCGTTTCAGACGTTGACATATTTTTGCCGCACTTCCTGTCTGGTAACGTTAAGTCAGGGGGGGGGGGGGAGGGGGGGGAATGCATGTAACCGCCTTAATTTTGATCGGTGTTTCAGAGACGTTATTGAAAGGGAAGAAATACATGAGTCGTTTTAAAAACCAGTTTGTTAATAAACTATACATTAAAATTAAAAGAAAATTGTTTTAGTTCTTTCAAAATGGACTCCATAGTAACTCATCTCCTGAGACCCTCGCAGATAAAATATCAATCGTCGGTTGTTCTATCTACTCAAAATTGATCTGAAATCAAAAACTTTTATGACCAATTTTCATAAAACTTACACTCTTAAATCAAAAGAGTGAAATCCACTCCAGTTGGAGAAGTGCATTTTCGACACTGGAAAGGATTGAATATTAACTCAGACTGAATTAAAATCACTCGTTTGGAGTGGTCCTGTCGGAGGTTAGTTTGTGGCATATCCTATAGAGGGCGACACTTACCGGACTAATAGTGTGTGATGTGTAATATGTGAGCTAGCCTTTTGATGTATCAGTTGGAACCCGACGCCCAAAGGCAGCGGTTATAATAAATGTAGCAGCTATCTCCTTTTTGAGAGTGTTCCTTGATGAATAATATTTCACGCACCTTCTTATAATAACACCTCATATACCTCAGTGGTGACCTATTGGACTAGTCACTGTGTACCTCCAGAGATGCGCAACGGCAGTGAAAAGAGAAAAAACAACAAAGAAATGATCCGTTCATAGAAGATGATCGCAATACATTGAGAAATCTACTCAGCGGGGAACCCCCCCATTTTTCACCCTGTCTGGTATGCGAGATGATGTGATGAAGGCCCAAGTGGTTCGTTTTTTTTTTCTTTTCGATTTCGTTCTTCTATTTCAAAAGTGCCTCTGGATTTTAATTACTATAGTGGATAAATTTTAACTGCTTTACAAATATTATTTCAATTTTTAATTAAGCTATTTCATTTCCTATATTCGTTTTAATTACTAATACCCTTAAATATGTCTGAAATAAGTGCTGTAAAAATTCCAATTTTCAATAGGGCTGACCCTAGCTTGTGGTTTTTAATGTGCGAGGCCACATTTAAATTAGCTACTCCCAAAGCAATTAGCGAATCCGAAACGAAATATAACTATATTGTAGCTAATTTACCGCCTGAAATCGCTTCAATTGTGAGGGATGTTTTAATGAAACCAGATACAACAGATCCCTATAAAGTGTTAAAAGAGGCCGTTATTAGCCGTTCAGGCGAATCCACTCAACAGGAAATAAGGCAACTGCTTTCGCTTGAGGTTTTGGGAAACAAAAAACCCTTAGAGCTACTGCGCGATATGAAACGTCGCGCAGAAACATTACAGGTCCCTGATAATTTGATGATGGAGCTGTTTTTGCAACGTCTACCCACTTCAGTGCAGTCTATTTTGGCTGCTGTTACTGATTTAAAAGTGGACAAAGCTGCAGAAATAGCCGATAAAATAATCGAAGTAAATCCATCCCCTGTAGAAACCTTTTCTGTTGCTCGGGGCGCCGAAAATTCTTTGGATAGTAAACTTTTGAAAGAAATCGAGCGTTTACACCAACGAATCGATGACATTTCTTTTCCGAGAGGCCGTTCTCCGTTCCGAAGGAACAAGGGTAATTTTCGAGGACGCAGCGCTTCAAGGACTAGGGATTCATCGGTTTGTTGGTACCATCGCCGATTTGGCAATAAATGCATGCCTGAAAAATGTGTCGCACCATGCTCATTTACGGAAAACGCGAACGGCAAAGAGTAATGGCGGCATGTTCTTTGCCTAATATTTCACGTCGCCTGTTTGTAAAGGATAAAATTAGCAATATTTCCTTTCTCGTCGACACAGGAAGCGACGTTAGTTTACTTCCCGCAAATAACTTTGTTAAGAGGAATTCACCTCAACAAATGCTTTTCGCGGCAAATTCGTCTAAAATTAATGTTTATGGGCAAAAATTGCTTACCCTAAATTTAAATTTAAAAAGGGAATTTAAATGGTCTTTTCTTTTGGCGGACGTAAGTGCACCTATATTGGGAGCTGATTTTCTCCATTATTTTGAATTGGTGCCCGATTTGCGCCAAAAATGCTTGAGAGATATAAAAACAAAAATTTCCATCCTCGGCCAAGTAAAACCTGCCAATTTTCATTCTGTTAAAACTATTTCCGGTGATAGCATTTATCACAATCTTTTACAAGAATTTCCCTCAATTACCAAAATGCCCAATCTTAATCAACCTGTTAAACATAATACTATGCATTTTATAACAACCAAAGGACCACCTGTAGTTGCTAAACCAAGACGGTTAGCTCCAGATCGTTTAAAAATAGCGAAATCTGAATTTAAACATATGATCGATCTGGGCCATATGAGATCATCTTGTAGCAATTATGCATCTCCCCTTCATATGGTACCTAAAAAGGGTACTATGGAGTGGAGACCGGTCGGAGATTTTCGTTCGTTGAATGCCCAAACTGTAAAAGATAAATAGCCCATTCCGTGTATAGCTGATTTTACATCTCAATTGCATGGCACCAAAATTTTTAGTCACGTAGATCTTATAAAAGCATATCACCAGATTCCAATTAATCCCGCTGACATTCCCAAAACAGCTATATGTACACCATTTGGCCTATTTGAAAGCACGCGCATGCAATTCGGCCTATGTAATGCTTCAAGTACTTTTCAGCGATTTATTGACGAGGTAACACGAGATTTATCTGGAGTTTACGCTTTCGTCGATGGCATACTTATTGCTTCTCAAACTCCCGAAGAGCATGTCCAACACCTTCGAGCTTTATTCTCTAAATTTCAAGATTATGGTCTTTGTATAAATGTAAGCAAATGCACTTTTGGTAAGCCTGACATTGAATTTTTGGGGTTCCGAGTTTCAGAAAGAGGTATAGAACCATTACCTGATAGAGTAAAATGTATAATGGATTTCCCTCAGCCTCAAACATTAACTCAACTCCGTAGATATTTGGGAATCTTTAATTTGTACAGATGTTGTATACCAAAAGCTGCCCATATTCTTGCTCCCCTAGTAAAATTTTTGGAGGGAAATAAAAATAAAAAGAAATCCCGTTCTAATGCTCAGAAAAAATCTGAGCAACTACAATGGAATGAGGATGCTAACAAATCCTTCATTGAATCCAAGCAAGCTATAGCTAGGGCAACTCTTTTAAGGCACCCAATTTCAGGTGCCCAATTAAGCTTATGGGTAGATGCTTCTGATTTCGCTGTGGGAGGAAGTCTGATGCAAGATGCTCAGGGAAAATGGGAACCAATTGCTTTTTTCTCTATGAAACTTAACAAAAGTCAACAAAAATGGTCTACTTACGATAGAGAGCTCTTTGCAATTTATTCGGCAATAAAAAAATTTAAATATATGCTCGAAGGGCGCTCTTTCCAGATTTACACAGACCAAAAACCCCTAATTTATGCCTTTAAACAAAATCCGGACAAATGTTCTCCTAGGCAACTGCGCCATTTAGATTTAATTTCCCAATACAGCACGGACATCAGACATGTGCAAGGTTTAAAAAATGTTGTTGCTGATTCCCTCTCTCGAATCGAGGTTAATTCTATAACAAAATCCGAATTTCTCGATTTTGAAAAATTTGCTAAAAAACAAAAATCTGATCCAGAGGTACAACAATACATGAAGAACAGCGGATCATCCCTTCAGTTATCTCTGACGCCTTGTCACACAACAAGCAATGATCTTTGGTGTGATACTTCGACAGGCCTACCCCGTCCGTTTGTTCCTGAACAGTTCCGAAGACAAATCTTTGAGCACCTTCACAACATTTCCCATCCTGGTGTTGCCGCTACAACAAAACTTATTTGCAAAAGATATGTCTGGCCCCATATGAAGAAGACGATAAAGTTGTGGGTTCAGACATGTGAACAGTGTCAGCGCTCGAAAATCCAGCGCCATACCAAGGCACCATTGGGGACATTTGCGCTTCCTGACGCCCGTTTCTCCCAAGTCCACCTTGATTTGGTGGGCCCTCTTCCACCATCCAACGGGCACATCTATATCCTCACGATGATTGACCGCTTCACCAGATGGCCTGAAGCCGTCCCTATACCAGACATGAAAACATCTACGTTGTGCACAGCTATCTTCGAAACTTGGATTTCCAGGTTTGGGTGCCCAACAACCATTACAACGGACAGAGGCGCACAAATGCGTTCTGCTCTATATCAAGAGTTCTGCAACGTGCTGGGTACCAACCGCATACAAACTACTGCATACCATCCAATTTCGAACGGCATCATTGAACGATTTCATCGTCATCTCAAAGCATCCATCAAGGCCCACGAAAATTCTGCTTGGTCGGAAGTGTTGCCTGTAGTGCTCCTGGGCATTCGCACAGCAGTGAAGGAGGACGCCAACGTATCTTGTGCCGAACTCCTATATGGCACACCCCTGAGGTTGCCAAGTGACATGATCGAGAACAACATATCCCAAGCCAGTTGCACAGAACCTTTTGTGACTAACCTTGTGAACAACATGCGAAATACTAACCCGTTTGCAAGTTCTCCACATTGTGTAACCAATTTTTATGTGCATCCCTCTCTGATTTCTTGCTCTCACGTGTTTGTACGCATAGATCGTGTTCAAAAACCACTATCCCAGCCATATGCTGGCCCTTACAAAGTGCTCAGTCGCAAACCAAAGGTTTTCACCATCGACCTAAACGGAAAACCATACACCATATCAATAGATCGCCTAAAACCAGCTCATTTAATACCAATCAAAGACGAAGCACCTAGTGTACGTAGTGATATGCATCAAATTTCACCAGAGAAGTCTGCCATTACACAAAACCAACGAATACCGCACACAATAACGCGGTCGGGCAGACATGTCCATTTCCCAGAAAAGCTGGTAACATGCGTCTATTTTTAGTGTATTTAACTTTTAGTTTTTGCAATTCATGCTGTTCATTTGTGTTCTATTTGGTTATTATTGATGTCAGTTTTATTATCATTTTTTTCCATGTATATTTCTATTGTCCAAAAACAGTTAATTGCTAAATGTTAATTTTACATATTTTATTACACATTGCATATTGTTAGTCCTTATATCTCTTCAAAAATTAAGTAAAAATATTTGTCATATGTTTTTTTTTAATCGTTCCAATGTCACTGGGGGGATACTCTGTGGCATATCCTATAGAGGGCGACACTTACCGGACAAATAGTGTGTGATGTGTAATATGTGAGCTAGCCTTTTGATGTATCAGTTGGAACCCGACGCCCAAAGGCAGCGGTTATAATAAATGTAGCAGCTATCTCCTTTTTGAGAGTGTTCCTTGATGAATAATATTTCACGCACCTTCTTATAATAACAACTCATATACCTCAAGTTGAAACCAAAAATTAAAATACCAATGTATGGCCAATCCGGCGGCGCAGTGGTTATGTCATTGGCCTTTGGAGCTGCTCGGTCCGGGCTCGAATCCCGTTGAGGCATGGATGTTTGTGTTTTTCGAGTATATGCGGAGTACGTGCGCTTAAAAACGTTGGGTCCGAAAGTACTGTGGGTGGTCATTGCTCAGTTTCCCACGGGTACAGGTCCCTTTAGAAAATTTCCCTCCCCTTCTGGGACATATATAAATTGTGGAGGTGGCGACAGATGGCAGCATCTGTCATTTGTGTATGTGTGTGTCTTGTGTTGTCCCACTTGACGATGTTTTATGAGCGAGTCCTTGCGATCAAGCAAACAAGCCTGAAAATATATGTCTACCAACCAATCAATGTACGTTAGAAATTTTTTTATGCATTTCAAATGTACTTGCCATTGACCACTACTAAATTGAAACCAGCAGGTAAAACCAAAAGAGCGCTTTTCACTTCTTTCATTTGTGAACGAACCAAAAAACAAATTAGTATCTCTTTAATAATACGGCACCGGGGCCCCAGATGGCAGAGTAGTTTGGATCATTACGCTAGCAGTATGCTGTAACGGGTGCAGGTTCAATTCTCGCCTTAGTCCTGTGGCTACTTTCCTTTCTCTGTGACAGTAAATAATTTTTCTGTGTCTGTCTTACTTGACGAAGGCTTCATAAGCGGGTTTCTGATCAAGCACACAAACCAGAATACAGGTTGGTTATAAAATAACGCTCGCTATTCGGAGTGGTCTGTAGATTGAATGAACAATCCAAATGCATCAAATTGAGACACTTAGTAATCAAGAAGGCGGAAAAAGAATGGAATCATACAAAAGATAGAATCCTAAAAAACAATCATAAAAAAAACCTTGTATCTTTACCTGGGTTCTAAATTACGAGGCGTCGTCAATTATGGCCAATTACGGCCAACACAGCTAATTACACCTCGTAATTTAGAACCCTGGTCAAGGGAAAATTTTTTTTCGAAAAAGAATGGAATCATAAAAAAGAAACTCGTCTCTTTACCTGGGTTCTAAATTACGAGGCATAGCCAATTATGGCTAATTACGGAAAACACATCCAAATACGCCTCGTAATTTAGAACCCTGGTCAAGTGACGGGTTTGTTTTTTATGATTCCATTCTTTTTCACCCTTCTTGATTAGTGTCTCAAAGTTTTTTACATTTGGATTATTCATTAAAGCTACAGACCACTCCGAATAGCGAGCGTTTATTTTATAACCACCCTGTATATACGTTAACTACCCTATCCCATCCCAATACGGCACCGTAAATATGACGAAATTTACCAAAACAGTTCATTGAAAAAAAAATGCATAAAGCTTTTAAGAGGATTTATCAGCCAACTTTATTTTGATTCTGACTCGCCAGGTGGCGTTACAAATTTTCGCCAAATGATACGTCTGCGATTTAAAAAAGGGGATACGTTTCTCTTTCTGGGGAGTGGAGCACGGCAAGCTTTCTCAATCACAAGATAAAGATTATTCGATTGTAATCAGGTTTAGACTAACGAAAACTGGTTCCGGTACTCTTTTGCGAGCCCGGACGATGTTCTGGAGAGAAAAAAAATTGTGTTGTTTGGCTTTGTCTCTTTCATTTAATTTTTTTATTTGTTTAATAAATTATATTTATTTTGTAAATATTACGATCTTTCAGGAAACGTTTTCTTTTCTGGTTTGCTCGTACTAATACATTATATTTCTATTTATAATTACCGAGATTTGATACCGCTATGAACTGCTCTAAAGTCATCCCTGTAAACTTCGGAATACTAGTTTAGCTTCGGCACATAAACAGTATTGTTCTTAAGGGGTCATAGAAGTCTTAAAAATCTGCAAAGAAGGTGATCTTTAATGTAATTTTTTAACTACTCAACATATAAGTAGATTTTTTATATGTAATTTTATAAAATTTATTTATTATATAACAAATTTTAAAATTTATGAAACTTCAGCCAAAACTAAAATAAATGATAACAAACATAAAACTATTTGAACACATTGGGATTAGGCTTGCGTGCCAAATTTTGAGGTCAAAATTGAAGAAATGAGCAAGAAAATGACTTTATATTGTACAAATATGTACAAACAAAGACTTGTACCTAAATTCTGAGCTCAATTTTAATTAGAATTTATGTTAAGAGCTTTTTTCTAAAAAAAATTAATAAAAATTTAAGAAAAAAAGCTCTGAAAATAATTACTTATTAAAATTTAGTTTAGAAATTGGGTATAAGTCTTTGTTTGTACATATTTGTACAATATAAAATCATTTTCTTTGTCATTTCTTCAATTTTGACCTCAAAATTTCGCGCGCAAGCCTAATCCCAATGTGTTCCAATAGTCTAATGTTTGTTATCATTTATTTTAGTTTTGGCTGAAGTTTCATAAATTTTAAAATTTGTTATATAATAAGTAAATCTTATAGAATTGCATATAAAAAAATTATACTTTTATATTGAGTAGTTAAAAATTGCATGAAAGATCAAACTATGCTTTGTAGTACCTTCTTTGAACATTTTTAAGACTATGACCCCTTAAATCTAGTTCCGTACTTTTAATTGTTGGCGTAGCAATCTTTATGTTTGTTAAAACTAATGGCATACTAATGCAAAAGTAGAAACCCCAATGTATAATGAATCTGTCGTATTAGCAGTTTCAAAGGCAATAATAAGGTCAACAAGATACAAACAAACGCGTGTTTATGGTCTTCAAAAACATGTGCAGGAACCTTTTGTATTGCTAGTGGCAGTTTGTCAATTTGTTCATTCGGTTGCTTTTGTAAATTAGACACTGGTCTCTTTATTACAAGCCTTACTCCCGCCACTAATCTGTACTTTCGTCCTGAAAGAAGCTTTCTACATTGCACACCTTTGGAGCCGGGAAATCTTGACGTGTTTTTTGCAACTTTTCAAGGCCTCTAAAATAGCGTCGGACTGAGCGATTGGCACATTAAACTTTCAGTACTCTGCCACCAAACGACACATGTTCTTGAATGTTGCTCGAGAAGTTCTTAAAGAATTAAAAAGCCTACATGTGCAGTTACTTAAGTACTAGAATGAAATTCTCGTCGAAACGCAAGGGTATTATAATAACATTAACTGCCACCTATAACCACTTCCGCACAAGATTTATAACTTCAGAACAAATATAGACTAACCCAGCATTCAGTTACAATTTGAATCTTCAACTCTAAAAATTGGCCACTATAATTACATTTTTTCTTCCGCAAATTAAATAAATAATCTTTATAGTTTGCTAAATTTATTTGCAGTTTGAAGAATAATTATGTAAAATTGAACGAGTCACATCCTGTAGCATCCTTTCCGTGATCTTTGGCAATGCTTTGAAAATCTCACCTTAAATTACACGAGATTCTTGTAATTAAATAACTATCAATAACTATAATATTTGAAAAAACCTGATATATCCAGAACATTTGGCAATGATAAACATGAAATAACTCCAAATTGCACTGATAATTAAAGGAATTTAATTGTAAATTAATACCAATTAGCTCTTTAAGCAAAAAAAAAGTAACACTGTGAACCACTTTCTTAGTAAACAAATATAATAAACATTTTAAAAAAATCACATTGTTATATATTTTTTATAACGCCATTCCAAATCGATTTACAAAGAAAAAATTAATAATCTTTAACATTTCAAATAAGGTTTTTCGTGATATTGCTGATGTGGCAACAGTAATTTAAATGACTAAAAATTAAATTCCAATGCTACTTTAATGGGTCGCGTTCGTCGACATGACAAGATGACAGATATCCGGATGGACGTACAAACAGAAGAACAAAAAGTATGAAGTTAGGTCCCTGCTGTCCTATCTTTCGATGACAAAAATGATTCTTAAGATCTGATGGATAGAACAGATTTCGTCACCGAAGTAAGGACAGACAGACGGGACACTTTGGGAAGACTACCATGTCAATACCTTCTTTTCTATTAAAAAAATGTTTCGAATTTAAAAAAAAGATTATAAAATATTCTAAAAATAGCGTCAGGGCTTCATCCTCATTGACTATACATCCCAGGACCCCTTCCTAAACATTTTTAAATAAACGTTTATATTTCTCCCTTCAATAAACCCACAGACTACGGCCGTCATTTTAGAAATGGTAAACCAAAGGTCACTAAGTGATTCGATTGAATAACTCGTCAAATATTCAGCCAAATGTAACAAAAACTAAGATTTAGGGTTTATGAGGATTCTTAATATTTCTTAATTATAAAATTGGGTGCTGCCATTGAAAATTTTAAAGTTAATAGCATTTTTAATATGAAGACGGCTCCTTATGCAATTTTTTTGTCCTGCAATTTACTCATGATGTTATATAAACACAAAGTCAAAAAGGTTCTATAGGATGACTAACGTTCGAAATAATCACTAGTGGGAACTTTTTCCACAGCTGTACATATCAAAATAACTAAAAGTATCCAAGCGCCAATAGCCCTCGTGTAGCTCTAGTGCGACGATAATTTAAACCAAATCTAATCTAAAAGTATCCAACCTATACTACAACTAAAGTAGTCAAGTTTAAAAGTCGCGCGAAATTCTTTGGCTGGATTTATAATGAGTTCCGCCCACTTTTCCATGTGGTTTAGGTTTACAGTTTGAATGATTTAGATATGGGCGTTTTTTTCCTTCTACGATTTGGCGACATTTATTTTTGTGTGTCATCAAATTTTAAAATCATAGATTCTCGTTTGTTATGAACGTTTTTGTCATAAAAAGTACTTGAAATGTAAAAGCATCCTTTAAATTCTGTATTAACATACAAAGATAATGCATGAGTGAATTATTTAAATTAATAATAAATCTTTTTAATCAATTAAGCGAAGTTGTCCTACAGATGTCGCCACGATTCTCAAAATGAAGCTTTTAAAAAAAATTAATAATTAAAAAACTGATTGATATTGTTCCTTCAAATCTTTTTTTAAATTGTCTTTCATCCCTATTTGCGTATCTGGTGCAAACCGATCATACGTTTAAAAAATACTTTTCAAGAAACTATGATTTGAAAAATAAAGCATTACGTGTATAGGACTGACAGTCCCTCTTAAGATCGAGTAGCTGATTGAAGTCATACACACGTAAGTTGGATAAATATAATTATTTTGGACAGTGTTCTTTGAATTCTCAAACAAAGATGCATGAATTCAAACAAAAGTTATCATCTTATTCTAAAATACAGAAAACAAAGTATTTTTTTTAAATCTATCTATTCAAGAAATCCCTCTAAAATAGAAAAAAAAAGTAAACAAACATTTTGAAACAAGTAGAAAACAATCAGACTAAAGGAAGAAAATCTTTAAGAGAAGAAAAAAAAGTTATCCAAAGAACAGAGATAAGAAGGATTTTCTGGTTTAAGCTTGAAATGGAAAAAAATGCAATCAGAAATATCCTACAACACTGAAACATTGAATCTTGTTGAAAACCATATTTTTAAAAATATTTTCTTAAATTTTTCACCAATTGCCATCGCTTTAAAATCGATTTCAAACCCTCTTAGGAATACGAAATTTGGTCAAAGGGCAATATTGTTTTCTCTATAAGACCATAAAAATTTAAAATTTAAATGAGAAATTCATTTTTAGAATATTTTGTTAATTTTCGATAAATAATTTTTATCAACAAGTTATTGGAACAAGTTTCCAAAAATGAGATTATAGACCCCTGCAATTCAAAAGTCAACTGCACCTATCGTATAAAGACGTATGTAAAAGAATAATGCGGCAAGATACATGTAGCAAAGAAAACTATTTTTTTTTCACTGGAATAACACAGAGGTACTTTGATTTGGTGACCCTGGTAATTCAGTCTTACCCCCGTAATTAATGTATTTAAAAAAAACTTTATTAACACAAAACAACATTACAGAATATTTTTTGTTTAAATACATAAACATGCACAAAATAAAAAATAAACAAGTAGGTTGGTAACAGAATATGCCACTTAACCCGCTTTCACACAACTGTTGTGTGTGTTCAACAGGTTTGGTTTGGTTTGAATTAACGTCGCACTAGAGCTACACGAGGGCTATTGGCGACGGGCGTCGTATTTTAGAACCACAGTCAGGTGACGAGCCAACACCTGAATAGGCACCCAACGCAACCGTTAAGGGCGACATCGTACGCAGCGTGTGTTCAACAGGAAAAATATCGCCAAACACACTGTTAATTCTATATCAAACCTTAAAACGCAAAATTTGACTAGTTTGTTTATTTCATCTCAGAAATTCAATATAATTATTTATTTGATAATAAATTCAGTAATTATTATGCAAAAATTAATTCGTATTTTAAAATCTTAATATATAATATTTCTCTCTTTTAAATAGAACCAAAACATTTAATATAAACAACTGGTAAAAAGGTGCCAAACACAACATTAGTTCTGTATTAAACATTTACACGCTAAATTTGGCTACTTTCATTTATTTTATTTCGAAAATTCAATAATTATTACTTATCGTTTGCACAAATTAATTTCGTTTTCAAAGAATAAATACGTAATAATCAATCGCTTTTGAATAGAATGAAGACATTTTATATCAGCATACAAAGAATCTCGCAGTAAAATATATTTCACGTCATTTCAAACTAACTCGTAGCAAAAATTAAACGCCCTAAAATTCTGGTCCCCTCCCATAGCGGGGGATACATAAAAAACATTTTGTTTCTATAAATTAAAAAAAAAATACATCAATATCTTCTATTGACAATATAAATTTAAATAAAGAATTTTTAAACCTGTTTAAGGAAGAGATACTTTGACCTTAAGTAGATAGTTTGTTGAATACGTTTGGGGCAAAATTTAAATTGTGCATTTAGTTGCAAAACCTAAAACCTCCGTTTTCCCCTTCACACTCTCGATTATCGAAATCTCGAACACCACAATTCTCGAAAATAGTTTAAGAAATATTCTAAGGAATAAGCCTCCAAAATCAAAACCCATTTATATTCATCCCATATATAACAAATATACCTTCAAACTGCCGAAATCCCCCCCTCCTATCAAATCACATGAAAATAAAATCTACCCAATTTTCTCCCAGTGATATATAGCGAGCAATTACCAAATCTCAAATCCTTCAGTTCCATAAAAATCGCAAGGTTTCGTTTTCACATTTGGCATGCAGAGTTTCAAACCTTAAATTTTCACTTCTTGGGATTTCTATTTTAAAGTATCTTTTTTTGGTCCATTTGGTTATTTTCTTCTCGGTTTCGAGTTGGTTTTTTCTCTTATTTTTTGGGGGAATTTTAGTCTTTTGAGGTATAAGCAAAAGGACTAAAGTGTAAACTTGGTTTGGCAGAATGAGTTTTAAATTGCAATTTTCAACTGTATAAAAAGTTCGCTATAAATTGTATTTCTGCTCAAAGTTCATTTTGTTCTCATTACTGTTTCAAAGTTCGCCAGGATGCTTTTAAAGTTAATTGAATTCTAAAGTTATAAATGTTTAAAAAATAAGTGATTTGTTAAAAAAACCTGGCAGTTCATTAACTGGTTTATGCATTTGTATCAAATAGATGGTAAACATAAACCACCGAAAAGGTTTTCATAATGCTTTTTATTTTACAGTATAGTTATTTGCCCATTTTGTTTAAAAATAGTTTTAATTTCGTTTTTATATCAGTATTTTTATCGATCTGATAAGTTTACATTTTATTTAGTATTTTTTAAAAAAAAGCCGACCCGACAGCGCTTTGGTTAGGGGGCTAGCCTTTGGAGCTTCTGGGTTCGGGTTCGAATCCCGATAAGGCATGGATGTTTGCGTTTGTCGAGTATATGCGGAGTACGTGCTCGTTAAATCTGTTGGGTCCGAAATTTCTGTGGGCGGTCATTGCGCAGTCTCCCACGGGTATAGTTCCCTGGAGACTATTTTCCTCTCCTTGAGGGACATGTCTATATTGTGGAGTTGGCACGCTATAGATGGCAGCATCTGTCACGTATGTTGTGTTGCGTCTGCCTTTTTTGACGAAGGTTTATAAGCGGGCCTCTGACCAAGCACACAAGCCAGAAAATATATGTCTACCAACTAACCTACGAGAAAATTTATTGCTCTATACAGTACAAAAACATTATTTTCCGGTTATTTTGCTTATTAAATATTAAAAGGTTTTAAACGTCAAATCCAGGTTGTCAAAGATTACTTTCATTTCAATTACTTTTAAACAAATACATTTTTTAGAACATCCTTATTAATATCCCAATTCCAATTACACAAAGTACAAAAATATACATTTTAACATCGACGAGTTATACGATGAGCTGAAAAAACATTTAATTGTACATTCAGCTAACGTATATCAAATTAATGTTCTAATTAGAGACCTACCATGAAAGCAGAAAATTTATTGACTCTTTAGGTGAATATCTAAATGGTAAAAAGGCTCAAGTCCTCTGGCAGATGTTCCTAACCACTTGTTCCTTAACCAAAATGGTATTAAGACGAAGCGTAGAGGGAAACTGTCTAGGTTTATGCTCCCTTAGCGATCAACCTTAAGTATCACAAAAAGCTCTTTTGCTGATTTTTAATCAAGAACTGGTGGATTCTATTGAGTTAAATTAACCGCAATCATTAGCAGAAGTTGCTTTTATTAATGGCACGTAAAAATAATTAAGCCAAAGAGAACAATCATTTACTATTTGTTCTTCATTAGTTTTGTAATTTTTTGCTATATATCTTTTGATTTATACAACGTTGGATATAAATTTTTTAAAACGTTAATTAGTTTTACGCTATAATCATTTTAATGAAGGGGTCTTAGGTGATTTTTAATTTCTTAGGCTGAGTGAACTTGCATCATTTGTATATTGTTGAGTGATTAAAAAAATAAAGTCGGCATCTCGTGCAATTGATACGATACCTATTGAACTGTTGAAATTCTTTTGCCTTTTATCAATGTAGGGTTTGAAATAAAATGTGTGTTTCGAAATGCTTGAAATTTAAGGGAGGGGGGGGGGGGGAAGGTAAGGAAGGATGCAAGACATGTTGCGAGTGGCCAACAAAAAATATCTTAGACGTTTTATTTAAGGCAGGTCGGTTCCTAGCATACAGCTAATGTTAAATTGACCTCACATATTCATTAAAAAAAATTCATTTTAGTCAAGGTTAATTGGAAATCATAAGTAACAGGAGGAAAAAAAAGCAAAATAATTTGGAACAGAAAGTACATTATTTGTTTCAATTAAGTTGTACCATTTTGCATTCTAATTAACACTGCAATAGCTATCATCAAAGTGTTCAAAGACAAATTATTAAAAATTAAAACTTAATTCGTGAAATAAAAAGTTAATACTCAACTTGCAAGTCATAAATAAACTTGCTTCTTATTGAAATCAAAATGTACACAACAACAAATAACAAAGTAAAATCCCCCCGCCCCCCCCCCCCCGAAAAAAAACCCCGATGTAATGACGACTGTTTTTAATATTTATCGATATTAAAATGAAAGAAATTAAAGGTAATCAACAGCTTGATATCTATTCACCGAATATAATAGCTTTAATTATGTCTTAACCAAACATTAATTCTTTGAGAAATTAAAAAGCAAGTCTTATCATGGAAGAGTTCAAGCCGTGAATGAATTAAATAACTCACTATCCAAAACTACTCAGTACAAAGTTAATTTTTCATCCGGGAAAGGCAGCAAAAGCATATATTTAAACAAATTAAAGCAATTCTAATTATAAATGTTTAAATTCTCCCAACGTTACGGTAGCTTAAGATTTGATCCTACCGGAAAATTCGAAGCGTCTTTTCGCATCGCGAATTGAACAAATAAATATTTAACAAATTAAAATTTCCGTTATGCTTCAATGTTCAGTAAATTTGCTAAATAGACTGCCGTTATGTTCAGTAAATTTCAGGAATCCATATACCTTAGACAACTTTTTCTTTTAATTTTTGAGATAGACTTTTAAAACTTTGTGAGAAAATCAGTCATCGTGTTTAAATAACAAATATATACAACTACTTTTAGCATCACAACAGCAAAAAAAAAAAAACATATTTTCAGATGTAGGCGTATAATAATGATATTCCAAAAACAAACTACAAAACTCAAGGTCCGTCTGTGACCGAGTGGTTAAGGCATCAGCCTCAGGATTCAAACTTCTGAGGAGTGTGCGGGTTCGTATTCCACCTACTGCCAGTCATCCTATAAATCGGATCTCTGTACTGGAAATAATAGAAAAATCCAACTCGTGACGGATTGGCCCGAGTACACTGGGACAGGCGTGCTCGGGGTCCAAAGTACCGACGGCGTCAGCGTACGATGTCGCTCTAAGTTCCATTTGGTGCCCGCTCTGGTGTCGACCTCGTCACTTGACTATGGTTCTAAATTACGAGGCGTTATTGGCTGTGTTAAAGTTCTTAAAGGAAGCTAGAAATAGGCAGCCGGAAACGATTACATTACCTTACCTACAAAACTCAAGTTGTATAGTGGGATCATTACTTAAACCTTTCCGGCTTTTAATGCATGGCTCATGCTGAAATTAAAATGCATCGTTGTCGGCCGCGCGTTAAAATTTGCAAAAGGTGACGAGACAGCGAACCCTAGTAAGTGCTTTAATATGAAAAGTGGTTATGATATGTCAAGAATATCACACTGGGACGTGACATCGGGGGTTGTTAGAAAATAATGAAGTATGTTTTATGAATAAAATGAAGAGTTTGAACGTGTAGATGAAGACTGATGTAGTTTAAACTAAAAATTATGTAAAGATCGTGTTTGAATTTTCTAGTGATAAATGTGCTTTAGTGAAATGCATCATAGGGGTATGATAAGATAGCGGATTAAAATACTTTTTATTATAATTTTTTTTGAGTAAGTATTGGAATTATCTTATATTTTTTATGATTTAGACCAACTATTACTATATTTTATAATGTCGTATGGAAAATTTCACTCAAGTTGAGGATCCAGTTGTTAAATTTTTTTTTAAAGATACCTGTAGTGAAGTAACCCTTTGGTAAGTACATTTGTGCAGTGTTAATTTTAATAATAATAATTAGGTTTTGCGACCTTAACCTTTCCAGATTCTATAATTTTTATAATTAAGACGATTTTCATTTGATTGAAAATATTATAGTTTGCTTTGAGTTTATATTATTCTCAGGATTCTCGATTTTAATTTAATTTTATTAAACAATAAGCACAATTAAACAAGTTTTTAAAATTTTATTATAATGTTCATCTTTGAAATATATATGTTCTAAGCATACCATACTTGACAACTGAAAGGTTAAAATGTATACTTAACTATTACTTGCGAAAAAGTTGTTTAATTTCTTCCCAAGATTATAGTAATTTGATTGAAGAATAGTACAGTTGAGATTACAGTAACTTCCATTAAATTACAATTCCTCTTTATTTTTAACCAATGCATCTTACCCTTTAAAGTTCCACTCGACCTACACTTTTTCTCAAGATTTTGCCAAAGCGACAGATCCAGGAAACTTGTAACGGGTCGTCTCGGTCGTTACTTCGGATATAGAGCGTATGCAAATTCCAAAAACTTGTCGCACGCGGGTTGTTAGTACCCATTCGGGAGCTATAAAACATGATATATCAGTCGTTTCTAAGTTTTTGAGAGGAATTTGGGGGTATTGAGACGTTTAGGTACGTCGTTTTAAGATCTAAAGTTTGGCGGAATATCGTTTTCGTTGAGTTTTTCCCATTATGTTTGGTATTTTTAAAGGATTTATGCTGTTGTCAATAAGTGGTGTTGGATATTCTGTGGATTGAAAAATCAATGGAGAGGTTTATAGGTGTTCGAAAGGGTGTTTTTTGGTGGAGGGGCGTAGAAATGGAGCTTGATACAATTTTTAAATTGTGCTTGATTTCACCATAACAATGGTTAACAGTAGCTTCAAAATCTGTGTAGTAAATTTTTTCACAAAAATTTCGTAGTTCATTGCACCATTTTTTCAAACTTTGGAAACTAAAACTAGTGAAATGCTTAACAGAATATTAAAAATATGGTGTAATATTTAGTCATACAGCCCGTCACAATAACTATATTTTTGCTACAACCAAAGCGAAACATTTTTAACTGTGTACTTACGTTTTATATTAAATTTTTATAAATAGCGTACCCTACAAATGCTGTGATTTTTATGCACTGAGAACATTTGAAACTATTCCAAGAAAATAAATGTGATGTAACTTCCCAAAATAAAAATAATGCCTAAAGGCTTTAAAATTTTGCTTTGTTTACCATAATAATGGTTTTAGTGGCTGTAACAGCTGTGTGGTGAAAGGTTTCACAGTAATTTTGTGATGCGGTTGAACCTTTTTCTTTCTTTCAAGTTTTGAAAACAAACAGGAACAGTTCAACCGAATGCTGGATACATGATGGGACATTTAACCACACAGTCGATGCAGCTACTAGGAATCATTATTAAAATAAACCAAGCAATAACTTTTAACAGTGTACGAACGTTTGATGCTAAACTGTTGTAAATAGCGTCCCATATAATCACAGTGAATTTTTTATGTACCGACAACAATGAAACCTTGCCAATTAATATGAATCAACTCATCACAGTAAAAAATTCTTACATCTGATAAAATGTAATTTTAATCGACAAAAAATTCAATTATCAAATTTTTGACAAATACTTTAGTAAAACAAATACTTATGGAAAAGTTTAATTAAACCAAATTTTAATTTTTAATAGTTTAAGCAAAAAAAAACAAACAACATTTTATTGAATAAAAATCTTTATGCTTATGACTCGCATCCAGATAGCAACATTTAGGAAACTGTTGTAAAATACTTTCAAATAAAAACAAAACACTTGATAACTCTAAATAACGTTAAATCACACATACGGGAAGTGGTAAAACCAAAACTTACCTCCGCTTTAAAAAAAGGTTTTAGCATTAAAACGTTTTTCCATGCGATACGGTCTGCTATCTTGACAAAGAACATAAACTGGCCAGTTCAAGTTCAAATGTAAACTACAATCACAATAAGCTCTTCCAATATGTTATTTCCTCTTCCCATTGTAAAAAAAATCTCCAAAATTACAGAATATTGTGCAAGTTATTTGCAGGTCAAAGGTTTGTATTGTTTTGTAACAAGTTAATGTTTTTTCGACATTCAGAGACACATGAAAACTGTCTCCAATAAAGTTTAACCATAGAAGATTGGTGCATATAATCTACTGGTGAATCTAGTGTTTTTCTTTACAAAGTTTGCATCACTGGCTGTGATTGGATTCACACAATAATGTTCGAATCACTTGCAAATTCCCAGTACAGCGTAAAAGCAGCACATTTACTTATTATATTATGAAATTAAATTAGAGGGATTTTTTGCAGTGTATTTGCCATAAAGAAAACCCTTTACTTAAAAGTGCGTTACTTTTTACGGAAATTTTCATGAATATGGCGACTTAAAACCGTTTCGCTTACTTTAAGGTCTTGAACCGTTTTCTCTTCAACCTTTTCTAAATTTTGTCATTTTGGACACGCGTTAATTACAACTAGATTGCTTTTTTTGGGGTTTAATTACGTAATTAATGACTTTTACCAAAACAATAATGAAAAGACCAACTATCGTAGGAATAAAAATGATACGGAATGCATTTTTTTTCTAAAAATAATGATAAAAAATCTTCGAAAAAGAACACAGGCAACTGCTTTTGAATAAGAACAATTATTACACACTGCCAAAGTCAGAATCAAAGAAGATTTCGGTTTCGAGTTGGTAAAACTCTTAAATTATTCTATTATTCTTATCGGGGGCCAAGTCCTCCTTCTCACTTTCCCTCCCACATTGACCATAAAAAGACGTCTGAAGATTTTGGCGGAATAAAACTTTATCTAGTGCGCCAAGATAAAAAAAAAATGAATCTTAGCTGTTTAAACATCAGGGAAATCGGTCGCTTTTCCAATTCGGTGTTAAAATTGTGAACGGGTATTGTGGGAGACTGAGGAAAGTAGTAGATTTAGGATAGTTTTTTTTAGTTGGTTTACATTAAATATTCGAAATTATAACTAGGCGGGGAAAATCAATATTGGTATTTTATATAGTACTTTTATTTGAATGAAGTGTGTGGTTTCGGAAGCGTTTTTTTCTTATCCACGTTTTAACTGCCACGCTACGTTTATAACATTAAAAGTGGACGGTCTTATAATCGTTCAGTACTTCTGTTTGTCCGTCTGTCATCCACTTTCATAGCACAAACCACAATTTCTACGGACAACTGTAATGCGTCAAAAAATTCAGTGCATCAAAATTAGTTTACATTGAAAATTTCAGAAAAGAATTCGAATTCGAAGTACTTAAATTTTTTTAAAAAATGCAAAAAATTAATGTTAAAATATAAACCATAAATCAGCTTAATTGACGTCAAATATATTTCACAAAGAGATGAAATCTTTTCCTTCTATTTAAAAGCGAGGAACATTGAATCTAAAAAATTGGTGCTGCTAATGGATTTTTCAAAGTTGATTCTCATTTCAATATGTAGACGAACTACAATATATTTTTTTTGCCAGTAATCAATTTCTTACTCTCCAAATAAAACTACACCTTGCACGAAGTTCCCTGACCATTAGCAGCCGCTTAACGAGAGGTGAAGTGTTCCCCCCTTCCCCCCCAGCTAGTACATATGATTATACACAGTTTGAAAGCTTCATAAAATTTACTGACAATCCATACTAACTTTTAAAAACTTCTCCTATTTGACTTGAAGGTATCAAACTAAATTTAATACTTAATGTTTCTGAATAAATAATGATGCAATTTTAATATCCTGCCCACCTTCTTAAAAAGTAACTTTATTCTAACACTCTCATCAACAGCTGAAAAGATTCCAGACTAATTTTCACAAACATGGATTTCAAAAGTTAAAAGTTGAGTAGTTAATATTCTTCTCTAGTTCTCGATAATACTTCGAATGAGTATTATCGAGAACTCATTGAGAGAAAAGTTGAAGTTTTAGGAAACAGACGGTGTAAATGCTTTTTCAATGTTCTTAGATGTTTAAAAATTAATTCTATGTACGTCTTTTTTCTCTGAATGTGATTGATTTATATTTTAGAACGTATTTCAGAAGATTCACACATACTTTAATCTTTTTTAAAAACGTAGATTCGAAGTAAAGAGTTTTCTGGTGGAGAGTTCGTAAGAAATCTGTAATGTGTAAAATATGTTTTATGAGTTTTAATTTTTAGTGCTTTGTAAAACTGCATAAAAAATACTTTTAATAGCAAGTAATTTTTACACCCATTATTAAATACAGAATGTTGCTATGGTTCACTTATTGTACGGGTATGGTACTAGCCTGTATGGTAAATTTTAAAAGATCAAATTCAAAGAAATTATTTCTAAACACTAGTATTAATAATCTAGTAGCATTTATTTCTATTCGCAATCGCGATTTCTTCGCATATTTCTATTTGCAAGTTATTCATATTGCGTTGGTTAAGAAGAAAAAATTGCGAAATTGTATTTATGACTTTGAAAAATTATTTTTCTGAATTACTAAACTTTTTTTCAGTTATAAAAAACATAAATTTGCTTAAAATTCGTATTAATAAAAGAACTCATGCATATGAGGTAATACAAATTGTAATATTATCGTCGATTAATCCATGTAGGGAAAAGGAGTAGCATGAAAATATGCGATTGAACAATCAAATGAACAGTTAACCAACAATTACTAAAATCCAATTAATACTTGTTAAAATAATTGAAACTACTACTATCTTTAAACTGCATGGTACGCAGTTGGAAACAGCTATGATATAATGTCTGGTCTTGATTTGACGATTTGCGTTACGTTGCTAAGTAATAAAAATGCCCAAATGTGGTAAGTAGTCTTCCTTATATTTAAGACAATTCGAAAGGTTTAGCAAATCTAAGTTGATTTTTTAATCTTTCCAAAAGTAGCCAATTAACACACATGCCATTATATTCATGACTCTACGCATAATTGCTGTGTAAAATAATGAAAAACAACGTTTCAACGATGACAACGTTTAAAAAAAGCAACGAGAAAAACCATTGCTTTTCCGGCTAGCTTAACATTACCGCAAGCGAATAAATTATTTTAATTTTTTTAACCTAAAATAACCACGCCATTTCAAAGTTATATTGTTCAAACTTTATTTCTAAGTACCGTATCCATACGTTCTATAAAATAGAAACTAAATTTTTATCAAAAGCCCTGTTGCCAACAAAGTGACACACATATAAATTCTTCAACAAGTAACTCGAAGAAGAGTATGAACTGCTACAAAACACTTTCAATAACATCTCGCAGAAAATGCTTACAAAGTGAAATATTCTAAGCATAAGGTCCGTGTAACCCATGACATACATCAAGTGGACAGTCTATCTAATAGCAAAATGGCCTATTGAGGTGGGTCCAAGATAATTGGTTGAATAGCCGTGAAAGATCGCCACTTTTGGCGACAACTTGTTAACAATGGCAAAATACCAATTACATTTATGTCAGCTGTTACGTTTTCCAGTGATCGCCACATTTGGCAACATTAAGCTGCCGTTTTCGTAAGGTTACACGAGCAAGGATGTCAATAACATGCCAACAAAGGATATTCAATCCTTCCACATGCAAGGATATCAATAATGCTTACCGTACTTACAGTGCTGGATTATTGCATTGGTAATGTTAAGTCAATTGATATTTGACAAGCAACGGATTCCAAAAGCTTGCTTACGGTTTTCAATATGCTTAATGCTTCTGCAGTAGTTAAATACGGAATTTCTTTTAAAATCCATTTAGCGCTACACTCTTAAAACAAACACTCCCAATTTACCTCAGTCTGAGTGGATTTCACTCCTCCAGACTGGAAAATGCACTTCTCCTTTGGGAGTGGATCCTTTGTGTGTTAAACCTCCGACAGGATCACTCCAAACGAGTGATTTTATCTCAGTCTGAGAAAATATGCATGCCTTTAGGGTGTCGAAAATGCACTTCTCCAACTGGAGTGGATTTCACTCTTTTGTTTTAAGAGTGTACCGCTGATAAATTCCGCACGTAAAACCGGTATACCGGAACATTACCCTTACCATTGTTTGTGAAACGAAGTCCACAAGAATAAATCGTACAACTGAAGAGTACACGGAAGAACCACTTGATTTTTTAGGAGTCTTACCTTATGTGTCTGCTTGGTGGACATTGGCGACATGAAACCGGCTTTTCTTTCGGTTCTTCATTCGCGGTACAAACGTGTTACTCCTATCCACTGATCTCTGGCGTGAATCAGAGTTGCCGCGAAAGATAAACAAAGCGAGTAACCGGTTTCTTTATACCAGTTTAGGCAATTTCTCGCTATCATTCACAAAGAGGCCGATTGAGGAAAGCCTTCTATGAAATCAAGTGGTTCTTCCCTTATACTATTCAACTGATTTTAAAGGCTATTTTTATTGAAAGTGCGTTATTGACATGTTTATCCTGACGTTTTCCTTCCAGCTTTCATTCCAGGACTTGCTGCGATTGATGCTCCAGTTGGTGCTCTGTTCTAATGTGGCATCAATTCACCAATCGAGGTTCGATAAATAATTTATAAATTCATCTTTTTTGTTGATACTCAAGACCTGAAACTTGCCCACAAGCTTTTTTTAAAAATATTATAGCCATTTTAGAATACTCGAAAAGCGAAACATAGTTTAGAATCACACAAATGTTTTTGCTCAGGAATGCAATATGGTACTTGACTGTATCGCTAAAATACCTTCAAATGTTAAATTAATTATAGTGTTAAGCTAAAAATAACAAACGTACATATTTTTTTCAATTAAATCATTAAATAGTTTACAAAAAGCATTTTAAAATGGTTTTTTTATCGGTAAGTCACGTGATCACAAATACGTCGATTTGGCCGACGTCACTAGTATATAACAAACCGGTGTGATGTTGTTTTGCTTGCAACTTAACTAGATTTAATATAATTTAATATTAAAATAGAATTATATAGATACTGGAGGGGGGTTTAACAGAAACAGGTAGTTCAAATTTGTTTAAAGTACATTCCAAAATGGTGTCTCAAAGTGTGTTTATATTTACTATTGGAGTCAAATATATATTACGTGACAGCCGCTTTAGGCGTAAATTTTCGTCCTAATTTTAAAATTATTTTTCTGCCTTTTTATGGAGTATTTGAAAAAAAAAGGAAAAAAACGGGTTTACTATTTTTTGCATAAGATATTTTAAGACAATACTTTTTTAGTCAAATACCCTATTCAGTTCGGAACCCACGTGACTTGGGGACTGATCTTGTTCACCTTTTAGGTTTGCCAATACACATAGTTCATTCTCGCCAAAATCTTTGTTTTTTAACCCCAAGTAAGAAGTAACATGAAGAAATAACCATAAATCAAAATATAGGATCGGCGACTTTTCTGCCCTTAAATCTTGTTTTCCATAGAAGGGGTTTTAGCATATTTATTTTTTGTGAAGAGGCAAAAAGTTTTGGCAATTTACGCAGTAAGCAGAATTTGTTTGTGAAATTTTTTGGCCTTTGGCTTGAATATTTTTCTTATTTTTTGTGTGGATGGGGGAGTGGATATAAGCTGAGGTTGGTTCAATTGGTTGTTGTGGAATTTTAGATTTTTTTTTGGTGGACATTTGCTTGGCGTTATGAAAAATGGTTATCATGCTAATTTTATATTAAAATGCTTGTGGGTGGATGGAGGGATGATTAGGTTTTATGGAATGGTACGCTTTTAAAACAAAAGAGTGAAATCCACTCCAGTTGGAGAAGTGCATTTTCAACACTGGAAAGGATTAAATATTAACTCAGACTGAGTTAAAATCACTTGTTTGGAGTGATCCTGTTGGAAGTTTAACACACAAAGGATCCACTCCTTTCGGAGAAGTCCATTTTCAAGATTGGAGGAGTGAAAATTACTCAGATTGAGTTAAATTCGCTCGTTTGTTTTAAGAGTGTATGGTATGATACATATATATTCCAGCTTGTGTGCTTGTTCAGGGAACCGCTTATTAGCTGTCGTCAAGTGGGACAGACACATAAAGAATATTAACAGTCACAAAGAAAGGAGTAACACATAGACAAATAACAATATTTATTGAAGCTCACAATTATCCATGCCTGACCGGGATTCAAACCCGAACCCAGCAGCTCTAAAGGCTAGCGTCCTAACAATTGCGCCACTGGGGCGGCTAGGTTTTGTGGAGAAAGGGAATCAAATCAAAAGCCGTATTACCGCTAAAAACTAGGCTGTTCTGATTGAAAAGTTAAAATGGATCATAAACATGACAAAACATTTAAAAACGCTTAAAAATCTGAGTCAAACGCCAGGTTCTTTTAACAACGAGGTTAAGGGGGTTCAATACTCCAAAATCGGTGAAAAAATCAAAACAAAAATTATTGGCTTAAAATAATAGTACAACTTTTATTAATAATGTCACAAAGTATCAAGACGATTGGAAAATATTTTTGACATTAAAAGCCATTTTAATGTCATGGCTTCGTAAGGAAGTGGATTAACAATAAAAACTATAAACGCGTTTTTCTCAGAACTTGATTTTTTGAACTTCGATGTACCTTTTCTGAAAAACTATGCTATGTTTTCTCGTAAACTTTTTTTTTATGTGATGTAATACATAGTATAGATTAATCTGAGGTTATAAATTTTAATAAAACTATAGTGAAAAAAATTTTAGGGAGCAAAAAAGTGAAAAATTTCATGATTTTTTGAGTACTTTAAAACTTATTTTATTAAAAAATCTAACAGTTATTCACAAAAAACTTTTAACCTCAGATTAATATATAAGGTTGGTATAGCACACACAGAAAATTTTAGGATGATCTGATCAGTAGTTATTGTGAAAAGGTACATTGCAATTGGCCAATTTAACATTACCGATATACAACATACCAAGCTCCCTTAAAGTGTTTAATAAAATATACACATACCTTCTAAATTAAATAATAAAAGCCAATATCAACAAGAAAAACAAGACATGTTATGAGGGATGCGATCAGATGCGATGAACGGATGAGTTTGAAAAGTTAAAATGTTTCACGTTTCAGTCAAAGTGAAGCCATTTGGCATTATCATGTTTCTGATCATAATTAAAAAAATAAATAATAATAATGCTGACATCTATTGGGATCTAGATGTTAGACGCTTATCTAGATGTTAGACGCTTATAGCATAGATATATATTGAAGTAGCATCGGTAAAAAATTTCTGGTAAATTAATGTAAAACTTTCTATGCTAGAAGTGTTAGCGTAAACTCCTTTTTTTAGTTGAAAAACACCGTTTAAAATAAATTAATTAGGGGTAAGTGGTGTACCTTGGACATATGTGTACCTCGAACCTATGCTGATTTTAGCTCGATTTGCTTAGATATTGAAACACCACCACATGCAGTCAAAGTATTTGCTACCAGGGGTCTCAGTAAAGTTCTATATGTTTGTTTAAAAGATCAATTTATTAAAGAGGTTTCAAAAAACTATATTCACAGTTCAAAAGTAAATTTTTGTCAGATACTTTAGTGTATTTTTATACTGAAAGATGTAGTGTTTATTCAGAAACGATGGTTATGCAATATAAAGCAAAGTTTTAGCTATAAAACAGTGCGCTTGAAATTAAGTTAAGTCTAACCTTAACATGGTGATGAACTATTTTGTTTTTAATATCCAAGTGGTGTACCTCGAACCTAATACAAGTGGTGTACCTTGGACTGGTCCAAGGTACACTACTAAAGGTCTTATGTGCTTCAGATTGTTGAAAACCCTTTATAAAATTCAAGTAAATTTTTTCCTTTGAAAAATTAAGTATTTTAAGCTATCAATATGCAACCCTGATTGGTAAAATTATGTAGAATAGAAATTTGTAAGAAATTTTTATATGGTGTGATAAATAATTTCTCTGTAGTTAATTGCTTAGATTTATGTTAGGCCTATAAAATTTGAACCATATTGATATAATATAGTAAATAATTATTGCTTGCACATCTAAAAATATGTTTTTTATAATAAATATCTAAGCAGAACATCCTTTTTACGTTTAGGCCTAGTTGTATAAACATAGGGGAAAATATTTTAGTTGTTTTTTCAATTTTATGACAGAAAGATAGCCAAATGTTTTTCTATGGCATGAAATGACAGTTTAATTTTATGCTGCATTTTAACGGATACACCTGAGAAAGATCGCATTGCAGCCGAAAAAGCCAAAGGGCACTAAAAAAAAACTAAGGCAATAAAACCCCTTACTAAGCCAATTGACCTAACATAACAATTACTACAATCTTGGCTAGATAAGAGTAGGTTGTAAAATGTATTTTTGAATTTTATGTGGCTAAAAATATTGGTTTTCGGACTGTAAATCGAGTCTCTCTACCTGTTAATAATTGGTCCAAGGTACACTACCGGTTGGACCAAGGTACACCGTCGGTGGTGTACCTTGGTCCTAATAACATTGTTCTGTATTTATTTTTTTAATAGTTGAAATCATTTGAATAACATGTTAAAATAAATATATGTCGTATATAACAACATAAAGTATTTATTAAAAATATTTTTATTCACTTTTTGCAAGTAATTAAGAAATCAAAAATTGAAAAGTCAAAATAGGTCCAAGGGAACCCACCTTCCCCTATATTTAAATAAAAAAATGCATAAAAAGCATTGCTCATTATATTTGAAATCACTATGCCGAATTTGGAAAAGATTAAAGTAATAGTAAAAATTTTAGAATTTGGGGGAATTTTGCGTATTTGCCTACCTTAAAGAACATAGCACATGGTGATATCTTTCATGACCAAACAACAAAAAGAGATCCCTAAAAGTAACAGAGTGTCACATCTTACTCCGTCTCTGAATAATTTCTTATGAAAATCGAATAAATCAAACTTAAACCATGAATAAAAATCTGTTAAACCTAGCATAACCGAAAAGGAGCGTCCTCTTGACATCCAACTCTTCTTCATTGGTTTCAAATAAATGTAACTGTGTGGAAGTTTTATTTAGTACTACACTCTAAAAAATGAATTCTCAAAAACGACGAAATTTTCCTTGATTTGACGATTCCATTAATGGCAAATGCTCCGAGTTTTCGTTACCTCAAAGTGAGGAAATTTGAATCGTCATTTTTATGAGGATTTGAATGTCGTCTAATCTAAAGAAATATTTCGTCATTTTTGAGCATGTGAGTACAACAATGAGATTCAGTTTCCTCAAAATCAAGATACAGAATCGTCAAATCATGATCTTAAAAGTGAGGATTCGCGGGTCGGCGACGTAGCTTATATAACCTGTGGCCGGAAGTGCAGCGCCACCTGACACAATTAGTTGAAGTTTGGATAGCTGATGCTCTAGCAAAAGTTGCAGATCTAGTTCAGCACAGGCAACCTCCACAGTTGGATAGCACATTGGTGTTATAAATTTTGTGTAGGCATATATGCAAAGTGAAAATTGCATATTCTTCACAAAGAATATATTGAAGTTAAGTTGTAGTTTAGTCAAACCAAAAGCAGAGCAGTAATTGATTTGGAGATGCCGTCACAGTAGCCGAGTTGTGCTCGCCCAAAACGTCTTTTCCATCTGGAAGATTCATGCACCCCCCCCCTCTCATCCCCGAAATTATGTCAACCCCTGCCCGCACGATCCACTAGGGTTGTAAGGGAAGTTGAGACAATTTGGCGAAGTGTCGCCAAATTGGAGAAGAGAAAAAGATGCTAAAATGGGGGTTGGTGGATGGTAGGCTTGTGGAGACTTGGCCCGTCCGTGGCCGAGTGGTTAAGGCATTCGCCTCATGATTCAGCCTTCTCAGGAGTGCGGGGGTTCGAATCCCACCTACTGCCAGTCATCCTAGAAATCGGATATCTGTACTGGGAAAGAGTAAATTCAACTCGTGAAGGATGGGGCCGAGTATACTGGGACAGAGACGTGCTCGTTAAATCTGTGGAGTCCAAAGTCCCGACGGCGTCAGCGTACGATGTCGCCCGAAGTTCCGTTGGGGGCCCGCTCAGGTGTCGACCTCGTCGCTTCACCAGGGTTCGAAATTACGAAGCGTTATTGGCTGTGTTAAAGCTCGTAATGGAGCCTAGAAATATGCAGCCGGAAACAATTACACTACTAATACTGCTACTACTACCTTGTGGAGACTGAAGATTAGAATAGACTTTGCGTAAGAAAGACTTGAAGACGATAAATCTAACAGATGAATTAAAAGAAATAAAAATAAAAATAACTAGAGGTATGTATAACTATACGGCAGTAGATGTGTAATACTTTACGACTTTCAATTACTGCTTTGTAGAGGTGTGTAATACTATACGACTTTCAATTATCGCTTTGTAGAAGTGTGTAATACAATATGACTGTAGGTGTGTAACACTATGCGACTTTCGATTATCGCTATGTAGAGGTGTGTAATACTATACGGCTCTAGGTGTGTAATACTAGTAGGTGTGTAAATACTATACGATTGTAGGTGTGTAATACTATACGACTTTCAATTATCGCTATGTAGAGGTGTGTAATACTATACTACTTTCAACTGACGCTATGCAGATGTGTGTTATACTATAAAACTTTAAAATATACCTATATAGAGGTGTGTAAAACTATACGACTGTAGGTCAGTAATACTATACGACTTTCAATTATACCTATGTAGAGGTGAGTAATACAATACGACTGCAGGTGTGTAACACTATACGACTTTCAATATCGCTATGTAGAGGTGTGTAATACTATACGAATTTCAATTATTGCTATGTAAAGGTGTGTAATACTATATTACTTTCAATTGACGCTATGCAGGGGTGTGTAATACTATAAAACTGTAAATTATACCTATGTAGAGGTGTGTGTAACACTATACGACTGTAGGTCTGTAATACTGTACTACTTTCAATTATCGCTCAATAAATCATCACGCACATTAGTATTCAAGTACCATATAAAGGGTCATTGCGCAGTTTCCCATGGGTACAGCTCCCTGGAGAAAATTTCCCTCCCCTTCAGGGACATGTCTAAATTGCGGAGGTGGCGACAGATGGCAACATCTGTCATATGTGTTTGTGTGTGTCTTGTGTTGTCCTTTTTGACGATGGTTTATAAGCCGGTCCTTGCGACCAAGCACACAAGCCTGAAAATATATGTCTACCAACCAACCATATAAAGTAATTTCAATCATTTTAAAACTTAATTAGTTCTGTTGCATTTACGTCTCGCGAATGCACAATTTTCTCTAAAACGTCTTTATGGCACCTGACAGGTAGTTTTGGTCTACCCAGACAGGAACAAGACTGGGTGGGGCGTTTTTCATGTAAGTCGGTGATCCATTCTATTTGAAAGTCCAGCTTCTGTTCATGCCTTATTTGTGAGCCAAACTAGAGCCTACTCGTTGACAAGTGATGGTATTATTCACCGAACAGGATGGGCGGCACCTTAATACTGGATAATAATGTTTTAATTTAACCTCTTCACTTCTTAACCCTTTCAGTCCCAAAAAATTTACTACACTACAGAAACATCTGATATTCACAAAATAAGCTTATTTTAATATAAGATTTCCATAAGAAAAAAATTCATTTTAATTTTTTATATGGTTTTTGAAATATTGCCAAAAAATTTTAACTGTGGAAAACAACAAAATAAAAAAAATATATATATTACCTAAAAACCCTTCGAGTTATATATTTTAAGGTATCTGACCATATTATTAAAAAAAATTAATAATTATTTTAACCGAAATAGTTTAAATTGTGTTTTAAATATGAGGAACTGAAGTGAAATTTTCAAAAATCAGGTGAAACGCTTGTTAGCTATTTTCTGAATAAAAAAAATAGTAGTTCTGATTTCTATTGAGATTAAAGAAAAATATTGTCGAATAGAACAGAGTGTGAAGAATCGAATAATGTGTGTTTGGATGTCGTAACGGGGCATAAACATTTAGAAAAAAATATTGAAAGCGATGATGCCAAATGGCATCACTGGGACTGAAAGGGTTAAAAACATATTCTTTATCGTTTATATCTACATATTTTTGAAGCAATCACGTATTTAGAAGTATGTTTTGCAAGTAATTTTGGAAAACAATTGTTGAGGGCTTACAATTGCTGTCATCCAAAAATTCCGTGAGCTCTCAAAGTAAAGTCAATAAGCCATAATTCCGCTTTTGAATATTAGTATTAAATAATTTTACAACGAAATATAACGAATTTCAAAAAGGGGAATTATGGAGCCCTGTAAGCCAGCTGAGTTTATAATAAGAAAAAGCATGGTCCAAAAATATTCAATGCAGCCTTAATAGTTTGGATAAGGAAATTAACTTCCATTTGCTTAGCACAAAAGGGCGATTTCGGTTCGGATACCCAGCTAACGTTCCACTTCCAACTAAAAAATAAACCTAATTCAGATTTTTCCGCACAAATATTTTTTTAACAATTTAAATTTGTATAAAGAAAATTAAAAGCTTAATAATTGTTATATAAAAGCTAATTAACTCTTATATAAAAGTTTAATCAGGTCAGTTCTCACCTACGCTTCTGAAACCTGGACCCTTTCCCAGGCTGATGAGAGGACCCTTGCTACCTTTGAGGGGAAGATTCTCTGATCAATTTTTGGTGGTGCTTGTGACAATGGAGTTTGGAGAAGGAGAACTAACTCTGAACTTTATCGACTATACGGAGAGTCAGACATCCTGAAGTATCATAAGATTCAATGCATGAAATGGGCTTGACATATCATAAGAATGAAATATGACAGAACAACAAAAAAATTCTTTTGGCTAAACCCCTGGAACTAGAAAAAGAGGCAGGCCCAGACAGAGTTGGGTGGACTGCCACCAAAAGGACTTTGTTTTGATAAAGATCAGAGACTGGAAAGCTGTTGCGCGCAGAAGGAGAGACTGGGCAAATACTGTCGAGCTATTGATGATGAAAAATATAAAACTTTCGGAACGCCGACCAATCATAACCTCGCCAAATGCGGCAACCCGGCACTCATCTGGACGAGAATGAATTCCCGTGCAGCAGAATTCTTTCCACGACTGCGGTAAATGCCGCTCTAATTGGGGGTCAGTTAAGAGAGTAAAAGAGAAGTTTGCGCCAGGAGTTGATGTGGGGTGATTAGTGCAGCTTGGATCATTGCACGCAAGGTTATCTTGAGTGAAAGTTTAACTTTAAGCGGTAGATTATATGAACCTTTTGGTGGAGAGGTAAAATGTTTTATATTTAACCTCTTAAGAGAGACCCGAGCATAGTCCTACACGTATATTCTTAATCTAAACACACTTTTCATACAAATATATGCTTAAAAGTATGTTTTGCAAAGACGTTTTTTAAATAGTATATTAAATAGTTACTGAAAGACTCGCCTTAAGGTCTGAAAATACATTTTTTTTGTGCTACACTCTTAAAACAAAAGAGTGAAATCCACTCCAGTTGGAGAAGTGCATTTTCAACACTGGAAAGGAGTGAATATTAACTCAGACTGAGTTAAAATCACTCGTTTGGAGTCATCCTGTTTGAGGTTTAACACACAAATGATCCACTCCTTTCGGAGAAGTGCATTTTCAAGACTGGAGGAGTGGAAATTACTCGGATTGAGTTAGATTAGCTCGTTTGTTTTAAGAGTGTACAAATGCAACAAAAAAAGCCGTATTACTTAGTTGTAGTTAACAGATTATTTTGTCATTGTTTTTAAAGCAAAATAGCTTTAAAAGTAACTACTAAAAGAACTTTTTGAAAAGTTTAAAAAATTTTAAAATTGTCTTACTTGACTAATTCTTATAAGAGGGTCTCTGTTAAAGCACACAAGCCAGAAATACGTGTACCAACAAACCAAACTATGTTCTGCTTTGCGAAATTTATGAAAAGTTCAATTCAATTCAACTTAAGGGGTCTAAGGAGTCTTAAAAATGTGCAAAGAAGATACTACAAAGCAAAGTTTGATCTTTCATGTCATTTTTGAACTACTCAATGTATAAGTATAATTTTTTTATGTGTAATTCTACATGATTTATTTATTATAAAACAAGTTTTAAAATTTATGAAACTTTAGCCAAAACTAAAATAAATGATATTAAACATGAAGCTATTTGAACACAGTGTGATTAGGCTTGCGCGGCAAATTGTGAGGTCAAAATTGAAAAAATGACCAAGAAAATGACTTTATATTGTACAAATATGTACAAACTAGGACTTATACCTAAATTCTCAGCTCAATTTTAATTAGAAATTATTTTAAAAACTTTTTTCTAAAAAAATTAATAAAATTTTAAAAATTTTGATTTTAAATTATTTTTAAAATAATTTCTAATTAAAATTGAGCAGAAAATTTAGGTATAAGTCTTTGTTTGTACATATTTGTACAATATAAATCCATTTTCTTGGTCATTTTTTCAATTTTGACCTCACAATTTGCCGCGCAAGACTAATCACACTGTGTTCAAATAGCTTCATGTTTAATATCATTTATTTTAGTTTTGGTTAAAGTTTCATAAATTTTAAAACTTGTTTTATAATAAATAAATCTTGTAGAATTACATATAAAAAAAATATACTTATACATTGAGTAGTTCAAAAATGACATGAAAGATCAAATTATGTTTTGTAGTGCCTTCTTTGCACATTTTTAAGACTCCTTAGACCCCTTAAGTCTCTAAAATTTGTTTATTTCGGATACAAATAATTCTCCCTCTCATACATAGAGTCTTAAAACATGCGAGGATCAGACTTACACCTCGGCTGAAAGACAAACAAAATGTTAGAAATTTTATAATATATTGAAAATTTGGTGATAATACTTTTCAAAAACACAATAATATACTATAGAACTCCAATTATCCGAATCAATTTAAAAAGCTAAAAAAACCGTTTGAAACACAAATACAATTTTAGCAATTTTATTATGTATTGAAAATTGGGAGGGGGGGGGATACTTTTCAAGAACACAATGATATACAATAAAACTCAAAATCTCTGAATTAATTCAACAAGCTGAAAACCGGATATATAAAATTTTGGCAATTTGTTAATGTATTGAAAATTTGATAAAAGTATTTTAAGAACACAATGATATACAATAAAACTCCAAATACCCGTACCAATTCAACAAGTTAAAAACCGCTTGAAAAACTAATACAATTATAGCAGTTTTCCAATACATTGAAAATTTGGTGAAAATACTTTTCAAGAACACAATGATATGCAATAAAACTCCAATTACATGAATCAATTCAACAAGCTGAAAACCGTCTAAATAAAATTTTGGCATTTTTTAATGTATTGAAAATTTGGTAAAAATATTTCACAGAACACAATGATATACAATAAAACTTAAAATATCCGTATCAATTCAACGATGTGAAAACCGGTTGAAAAACAAATACATTTTTAACAGTTTTATAATCTATTGAAAATTATATGAGAATACTTTTCAAGAACACAATGATATACAAAAAAAACCTCCGAATATCCGAATCAATTTAACAAGCTGAAATCGGTTGTCTCGTTTACATGAGTTTTCAAATCCAGGGATTGAAGAACAAACTCAGCAATTTTTACCTTCTTGGGGTTTTTCTCCCAGACAGAACCGGAATTTCCGGGCTCATTGGGGCGTTTCGCAAACCCTCCAAAGGAGAAGGGTTTGATGTTTCAAACCGTTTATTCGGCCACTGACTATCACTTCGGTTACAAATCCTGCTCGACCTCTTTTTCCTCCAATGGAGATTTTGGCATTCCATGGATTCGATGGCTCATGTAAACGCGCCTATTGAGTATACTGTTTCATTCGATTAACTCTAGTTATCCGAATGTGGATGCGGTTAGGTCACAATTATGTCGGATAATTGGAGTTATACCACGGCCTACTCAACTACTTAGGCCGAAGAAGCTTTCCCAAACAAGCTCGGTGTCGGAAATTTTGACGTCATAGTTCGGAGTGGCGTTGTTCCGAAGATGAATACAATCTGTCTCAAAATCTGTTCGGAATCACTTGTTCAAGACTGACCACATTTTTAGGGTTCCGAATGCGACCGAACTAGTTTCTCGATCTTCGGCACTCGGAACAGTGACGTCAAAATTTCCGTCTACTCTCATGTTTGGAAGAGCTTCTCTGGCCTTATTATCAAAGTTGGCCGCGGTTATACAGTATGAGGCAAGAAAAAGTTGCCTCAAAGTGGAGATAAGAATACGACAGAAATGTTGCCAAGTCAAAAACCAATACAAAAACAGGTTTGCTAACTGAAGCTATTGATCGCTTCAATATTAAGCCCAAACAATTATTGGCGACTTATTTGACTTATTTGGCGGCAACTACGCTACGGTTTTAGAAGCTAGTTGGAATGACATATAAACAAGGTTTGAAGAGCTGACTAAGAAAAGTTCCCACTCGTGATAATTTTGGTCGTTATTTATCCTAGATAATCGAACCTTTTAGTTTTTGTTCATAAAAAACATTCTAAATTGATTGCAAGACACACAATTTGCATTATAGGACGTCTTCATACAATAAAAACCAAGATCTGAACTCGCCACTAGTCTATGAGTAGCTCTAATGTGAAGCTAATCCGATCCAACCAATGCAAAAACAGGTTTCCGGCGGCTTCAAGAGTTTTACTTGCCAAGTATTTCAACGTATTCCTATCTCTTGACCGGGGCCACTTTTGTTTGCCTCACCCTATATTGTACTAATAAGCTTTATACTTTAAAAAACTTACTGGGAGTATGGCAAACATCCCTCGTACATTTCAATCCCTTTTTACAGGGTGGATGGAGGCGATATACGCCATCTGGATACTGTTCTTCTGAACACAAATTTCCTGTTGATATTTTTCTATTTAGATTACATAGCAAAAATAAATAAGTTTAACCCTCTAATGCATGCATTTTTATTTTCAAAAAATATGTATATATCTTTAATACTCATACATTATGGGAAAAATTCTGGATTTTTTTTAACTGCATTAGAATTTAAATAATTTAAATTTTTGGCAGTGCAATTTTTGGCATATAATTTTTTAACTACTCAATATGTAAGTATAATATTTTAATATGTAATTCTATAAGATTATTATTAAATAAAAATTATTTTAAAAAATTAAAATCAAAATTAAAAAAAATTATTAATTATTTCAAAAAAAAGTTCTTATAATAATTTCTAATTAAAATTGAGTCTAGAAATTAGTTATTAGTCTTTGTTTGTACATACTTGTACAATATAATGTCATTTTCTTGGTAATTTCTTCATTTTTGACCCCAAAATGTGGCACGCAAACCTAATGCCAATGTTTTCAACTTTTGTAAATAGTTTTTTGTTATTTTAGTTTTGGCTAAAGTTTCATTAATTTTAAAATTCGTGTTATGAAAAATATATCTTATAGAAATACATATAAAAAAATTATATTTATATATTGAGTAGTAAAAAAAATATACGAAATTGAAAACTATGCATTGTAGTACCTTCTTTGCACATTTTTAAGACTCCTATGACCCCTTAAGGGGTCACAGGAGTCTTAAAAATGTGCAAAGAAGATACTACAAAGCATAGTTTGATCTTTCATGTCATTTTTTAACTACTCAATAAATGAGTATAATTTTTTTATATGTAATTTAACAGGATTTATTTATTATAAAACAAGTTTTAAAATTTATGAAACTTTAGCCAAAACTAAAATAAATGATATTAAACATGAAGCTATTTGAACACACTGTGATTAGGCTTGCGCGGCAAATTGTGAAGTCAAAATTGAAAAAATGACCAAGAAAATGACTTTATATTGTACAAATATGTACAAACAAAGACTTATGCCTAAATTCTCAACTCAATTTTAATTAGAAATTATTTTTAAAATAATTTAAAATAATTTTTTTTTAAATTTTTATTAATTTTTTTAGAAAGAAGTTCTTAAAATAATTTATAATTAAAATTGAGCTGAGAATTTAGGTATAAGTCTTTGTTTGTACATATTTGTACAATATAAAGCCATTTTCTTGGTCATTTTTTCAATTTTGACCTCACAATTTGCCGCGCAAGCCTAATCACAATGTGTTCAAATAACTTCATGTTTAATATCATTTATTTTAGTTTTGGCTGAAGTTTCATAAATTTTAAAACTTGTTTTATAATAAATAAGTATTGTAGAATTACATATAAAAAAATTATACTTATACATTGAGTAGTTCAAAAATGACATGAAAGATCAAACTATGTTTTGTAGTACCTTCTTTGCACATCTTTAAGACTCCTATGACCCCTTAACCCGCAGGATTTATTTCCTTATCAGGCATCTTTGTCGACGATAGCGAGTCATAATTAGAGGGAACCGGTTTCTCACTTGATTCTTCTCTTGCGTTAAACATGATTCCCTCGTTTGGACCGAGAGAGAAGAACGATAGGGGAAACCGGTTTCCTGCCGCCAAAGTCTGCCCGAATACGGAAAGATACTAAAACCAAAACACACCTTAAGTTTTCAGCATTGAAATGTTCTAGTCGGAGGAAACGGTGTAAACAACGCTGCTGACGCCAAAATTTGGCCTGCTCTGATAGGTCGCTCCTTTGCGATACGTTCATCCTGATATTAGTGCGCCCTGTTACGTCAAAATCGAAGAAAAAAAATATTTCATTCTAACTGAAGCAAAATCTAATAAAAATATGTCTTGAAATAACGAATAAATTGGTTTATTGAATGTGAAATACCTTTTTTTATTCGATTCTCGCACTCGAAAATGAGAACTATTTACCCTTTTTCTCGTAGAACATTTCGAAACTGCAAACTTACTATGAGTTTTACTGTATTCAATTATAGGATTTCCCCCCGGACTCTTCATATATATTCGAGAAACATTCTGCTGACGTGTCCCCTAAATAGTTACCTTTAAGACCAGGATTCGTGCATGCATGATTGAAATCCCGAAGCACACAATATTTTTCACCTGGACACGGATTCGGACATCTATTGGAATTGACCTGTTAAAAAAACAAGTATCGCTTTATAACTTAAGCTCTGAGCACTTAGATCCCTCGAAACGCTTTTATACAAAAAAAAAAAAAAAAAAAACCAGGGCTTTAAAATTTATGCTCTGAGCACTTAGGTCCCTTGAACCACTTTAAAACTTACGCTCTAAACACTTAGGTCCCTAGAAACGCTTTTATACAAAAAAAATAGAGCTTTAAATTATACGCAATGAGCACTCATGTCACTGGAACCGCTTTCATACAAAAAAACAAGGAAAAAAAACCAAGCAGGGTTTTAAAATTTACGATCTGAGCACTTAGGTCCCTGAAAGCGCTTTAAAAGTTTCGCTTTGAGCGCTTAGGTCCCTGGAAGCGCTTTTATACAAAAAAACAAGTAGGGCTTTAATATTTATGCTCCTAGCACTTAAGTCCCTGGAATCTCTATTAAAAAAATAGGTACTGTTTTAAAATTTACGCTTCGAGTAATTAGGTCCCTGGAACAAGTTTGCTTTCATACTACAAACAAGTAGGGTTTTAAAACTTTCGGTCTGAGCTCTTGGGTCTATGAAAGAGCTTTCATATATACATGTACCTACCCACCTAACTGACAAAAATTTTGCGAAAATTGATTTATTTTAAAATATTACTTATCTCAGTAGATTAAAACTTGATAATTATTTTAAAGACACACATATTTCATATACAATGGGCATGTTTCAATTCGTGAGTGGCAATAGTTCTAGCAGAATTGTTTTCAGTTTTGGTCAATCTGAAATAAATTTCTTAAGCAATTTAGTTGTTAAAGAAACCCCGTGCAACGCCGGGTATTCAAAGCTAAATTAGGTATAGGTCATAAGATTTTATTTTTTATAACAATGAATATTATTTATATACAGTATTTTTGTAACTATGGACTACTTACGATTTCAGCCAAATAAAATGCTACCAAACTAAATAAAATTAAAGATTTCTTCATTGCAGAAAGGTTAAACGACTCAATCGCAGCTGAAACTGGTAGTATAACAATTTATAACTAACCAATAATGAGGTATGTAATCATTACTCGCAAAGATGAAGCGTAATAATGCAACTCATCCCTTTAAATTGAAATTGATGTTTTGTTTTACTTTCCTGTTACTACACAATTAATTCTAAAAGTATTATTCGACTGTTGTTTCTTATTTTGAAATTTTCTTAGAGATAAAAGTCAGTGGGCCCGTCCGTGGCCGAGTGGTTAAGGCATCCGCCTCAGGATTCAGCCTTCTCAGGGGGTTCGAATCCCACCTACTGCCAGTCATTCTATAAATCGGATATCTGTACTTGGAAAGAGTAGAAAATCCAACTCGCGACGGATGGGCCCGAGTACACTGGGACAGACGTGGTCGTTAAGTCTGTAAGTCCAAAGTCCCGACGGCGTCAGCGTACGATGTCGCTCGAAGTTCCGTTGGGTGCCCGCTCAGGTGTCGACCTCGTCACTCTACCGGGGTTCTAAATTACTAGGCGTTATTGGCTGTGTTAAAGCTCCTAATGGAGGATAGAAAAAGGCAGCCGGAAACGGTTACGCTGCACTAAACAGTAAGTGAAATCAAATTGCAACTGGGACAGACGTGCTCGCTAAATCTGTGGAGTCCAAAGTCCCGACGGCGTCAGCGTACAATGTCGCTCGAAGTTTCCGTTGGGTGCCCGCTCAGGTGTCGATCTCGTCACTTGACCAGGGTTCGAAGTTACGAGACGTTATTGGCTGTGTTAAAGCTCCTAATGGAGGCTAGAAATAGGCAGCCGGAAACGGTTACGCTGCACTAAACAGTAAGTGAAACCAAATTACCTCCCCTTCAGGGACATGTCTAAATTGCGGAGGTGGCGACCGATGGCAACATCTGCCATATGTGTTTGTGTGTGTCTTGCCTGGAGATTATTTAACACCCCTTCAGGGACATGTCTAAATTGTGGAGGTGGGGACAGATAGCAGCATCTGTCATTTGTGTATGTGTGTGTCTTGGGTTGTTCTACTTGACGATGGGTTAGTAGCGGGTCCTTGCGATTAAGCATACAAGCCTGAAAATATATGTCAACCAACCAACCAAATTGCAAAGGCACCTACGTGCACCAACTTAGACCTATTTCAAATTCACGATTTAAAAGAAAAAAAAAAGGTTTGTTAAACTCTGAATTAATCTTGATGATTCTCAATTTCTGCAGTTCCTCAGGTGCATATACACCCAACACAGTTATATTAAATTTCTTAAATTATCAGTCGTTTGGCTAGCATTGATCATTTCCCTATCGCAATAATAGGCGCGTTTACATGAGCCATCGAATCTATGGAATGCCAAAATCCCCATTAGGTGAAAAAGAGGTCGAGCAGGATTTCTAACCCAAATGATAGTCTGTGGCCGAATCTATGGTATGAAACATCAAACCCTCCTTCATTGGAGAGTTTACGAAACCCCCCCCCCCTCCCAAATATACCTTGCAATTCCGGTTCTATCTGGGAGAAAATCCCCAAGAGGGAAAATACTCTTCAATCCATGGATTCGATGGCTCATGTAAAAGCTCCTGAAGAGGCATCCCTGTCGCTGGCATCGTATCGTTACTGGTTAGAACCTATTTTCGGAGGGACTGGGTGGCCTAGTGGTTAAGATTAATGACCATTATGCTAATGGTCTACGCACTATACCAGGTGCTGGTCCGATTCACGAATTCGTCCTGGGTATAATTTCTTTGTTTGTGTCAGAAAAAAATTATGTCTGCGTTTGTCGTACTTGACGAAAGGCTTATAAGCGGGTCGGTTGGTTGGTGGACATATATTTTCTGATTTGTGTGCTTGGTCAGAGACCAGCTTATAAACCTTCGTCAAGTAAGACAGACACTACACACACACGCAAGCGAAATATACTGCTATCTATTTAGACATGTCCCTGAAGGGGAGGGAAATAGTCTCCAGTTACCAGTACCCATGGAAAACTGCTCCATGATCGCCCACAAGACTTTTGTAACCACTGATTTAACGAGCACGTACTCGGCATATACTCGGTAGGTCTTCATTGAGATCGGGACTCGATCGCTGGACTGTCCGATTCTGAAACCGAGACGCTAACCACCTGGTTACCATCAGATTAAGCGGTTCTCTGATCAGGCACACAAGCCGGAAATAAATGTACCAACCAACCAACCAAACTATGCTCTGCTTTGTGAAATTTATGAGAAAATCAATTCAATTCAACTGAAGTCTCTAAAATTTGTTTATTTCGAATACAAAGAATTCTTGTTTTATACATATGCTCTTAAGACTTGGGAGAATCGGGCTTGCACACCGGCTGAAAAACAAACACAATTTTAGCAATTTTATAATATATTGACTCTTTGGTGATAATAATCTTCAAAAACACAATGATATACAATAAAAAAACAATTATCCAAATCAATTCAACAATCTGAAAACCGGTTGAAAAACAAACGAAACGTTAGCAATTCTATAATATATTGAAAATTTGGTGAAAATACTTTTCAAGAACGCAATGATATACAATAAAACTACAATTATCCGAATGAATTCAATGGGCTGAAAACCGGTTGAAAAAAAATTAAAATTTTGGCAATTTTATAATACACTGCTCACAACAATTAGGGTAGCACATGGTTTAAACTCTTTAAACCCCAATCTTTCCATTTGGAATTATGAGCTAGCGATTTTTTCCCAATAAGTTGAGCTTGCACTAATATAATGTTAGATGGAAGAATCATGTCTTTTGAGGATGTAAATAATGTTTGTTTTAATCAAATGAAAATATGAAAACATTGTAAAATAAAATTCACTCCCGAAAATTTTCTGAAACAAATTGACCCTAAATGGGCTTCACGCTTGCATTCTTAGATGTTTAAAAATTGATTTTACCTCTTTTTTGCAAATAAAATTTGAAAAAATTAGTGTTATAATTTATTCTTATTTTTTTATTCCAATTTCACACCCTTAAATTTTAGTTTAAAAAAAATAATATTTTTCCGCCTGTTTTTTGCCATTTCGTTCTGCATGCATAATGAATCTATCTCACAAATTTTAGATTTTTAGAATGAAAAACAAAGTGATGAAACTGAAAGGGTTAACAAAAGTACGCAAAGTGCTCCCCTAATTGTTTTGAGGAGTGTACATTGAAAATTGGTGAAAATACTTTTCAAGAACACAATGGTATACACTAAAACTACAATTATCCGAATGAATTCAACGAGCTGAAAACCGGTCTTTGGTCTCCGAAACTTTTTGCAAGATCGAAAAACTGGTTTTATCTCTTATAAACTTACCCGACTTGCTCCCATTCTCACACATTTGAATCCTTTTCCACAGGGCGGATGATTGTGGTATGAATTATCTGGCGTCAGACTTTCTCTTGGTGAACAAGCATGCCCTGATGAATATATATATATATATATATTTATTACAGAGCATACAGTAAATAAAATAAGAGGAAATATCAAAGGCAATAGCACAAAAAAAAAACATAAGCCACTAATCGCTGTACAGTAAGCCCTATAGTTCCCGCCAACCTTATTTGAAACATTTTAGTGATGGAAAACCGAAACCGGTTCTTTTGCCCTCGGTTTTGACCGAAAAACCGGTTTATCCATGAGGCCGGTCTAAACCGCAGGCTGGTTTGCTGCTTTAAAAACCGGAAATCGGTTTTTTCTCAAAAACCGCCATACCCACTGTTTCTAATTTGGTTGGCGGCGAGTATAAGACGCTCTTGGGCCGAACCAGCAGCACAACGGTAGGGGAGCTAGCCTTTGATGCTTCTGGGGTCTTGATCGAATCCCGGTAATGCATGGATGATTGATGCGTTTGTCCCTAGTATATGCGGGGAGTACGTGCTTGTTAAATCTGTTGGATCCGTAAGTCCTGTGGGAGGTCATTGCGCAGTTTCCCATATTGGATGTCACTCATTGAGTTAGGAAGGAGTAGAGATTGCTATCAGTTCAAATGGTTTGAAGCAGGGCTATCTGGTTTTTCGAGCTACTGCTCATAACAAACCGTCACTGAGGTATCCCAAGATTAACCACTTTAGCGATTTTTTTGAGCTACTGCGCATATCATAGTGACAAAGTGGGCGCTGAGGTATCCCAAGATTGAGCGCTCTAGCTTGCTTCTTTTGTGCGTTACCGCGAATTTTCGAGAACGCTCTATTCTCTCTCCTAACTCTACGAGTTCAAGTGATCTGCCAATATAGCACTTTAAATGATACCTATGGCTTGGTCAGAGACCCGATTATAAACGTGCGTCAAGTAAGACAGCCGAAACACACACACGTGTCAGATGCTGCCATCTACCACCACCTCCGCAATTTAGACATGAAGGAGAGGGAGATAGTGTCGTCATGACCGCTCACAGGACTTTCGAACCCACAGCTTTAACGAGCACGTACTCCGCATATAATCGGTGGGTTTTCAGTGGTACCGGGACTCGATCGCGGGACCTTCCGATCCCGAGACCGAGATCTTAACCACTAGACTCTAAACAACTATCCACTAAAACTCCAAATGACGTCATTTGACAATTTTGATAAGAATGATAAGAAAACTACTAAATATATATAAAAAATAACCCTCTTTAAATATAGTCATTTTTTAAAAATTTTATTTGCATTTATTACTAATATTATTATACTTTGAACGCTTCTAAAGACGTAATTTTACAACAGTTAATAATTTCACTCTTTAATTTTGAATACTCTTTTACTACTGTCATTATGAGGGTTATTAGTAACTAAAATTTCAAAATGGAATGTAATAGATGAAAAAACACAGATATGTCGACAGGGAGATCCAAATTAATATAATAAAATGGATTATGTTACTTGTTGCCCTATGGCAACAGTACGCATTAGGGTGGGCCGAAAAAAACTTTTAATTTTATTTCGGATCGCTATAGTGCGGAAAAGTTGCCATTGGTCAAGACATGAAAAATGCACTAATTATTATTTTTTTATTACTTTATCTTCCGTTCGCGCAATGCCCTCAAAGTTGGAAAAAATTGTCCAAAAGCGAAATTTTTAATAATTTTTTTAAGCACGATAGATGTTTTTAGTTGCGTTCCTATTCATCAATTAACTACTAAAAGTACATAATATCAAAATATATGCACTTATCATACATTTGTGTCAGATCTTCCGGCCACGCAACGTAGTACAAAATGAGGGAAATTCTTAGGTTTTGCAAAATTGACAGATCTGACACAAATGTATAATAAGTGCATATTTATTGATTTAAGTAGTTATTTCATGATATAGGAACGCAACTAAAAACATCTATAGTGTATAAAAAAGTATAAAAAATTTCGTTTTTAGACAATTTTTTCCAACTTTGATGGCATTGCGCGAACGGAAGATAAAGTAATAAAAAAAAATAATTAGTGCATTTTTCATGTCTTGACCAATGGCAACTTTTCCGCACTATAGCGATCCAAAATAAAATAAAAAGATTTTTTCGGCCCACCCTAGTACGCATTAGAGGGTTAAGGTGTGATTGATGAAGATGTGATTCGTGAAATAACATTTAATTTTAATTATTTAGCATTGGCTATTTAGAGATATATGTTATGTTGCGTCGGATAAAACTTGCCATTTTAGGTACATAAATTGCGCAAATCTACTATAAAATAACTATAAAAAATTATAAATTTTTTATATAAAATAAGACCCTTTATAGGAGGTTAGTTTTTTTTATATGAGCAGCGCTGCAATAAGCTGCCAAAAGTAGCAACCTTTGTTTCCTGTAGGGGAAACTTTTTTTCAATGACCTGGGTCCGGTCGCATGCAAGGAAGGCGCCTTACCAACTGAGCTCCCATGCCTACATACTAAGACAATAGATATAGAAAGTAGCAGATCTGCCCCAAGGGGGAAAGGTGAAGTCAATTTTCAATCAGTATCCCATAAGGCATGTCGCAAGCCAAAACATACCGCGTGAAATAAGCCACCAGATGGCACCATGAGATAAATTCTCGACTAATAAAAATCTATATTTAATATTAACTAATTAAAACTTTTTTTTACCATTTTTGCTAAAATAAGTTTATAGCTGGATATGTATTGACATTTTCTGGCAGATATGAGGTATATATTCATAAAAGAAGCATATTAAAATCGCAATTTTTATTGCATGTAACTCTTCGGCAAAAAAAGTTTATTGGAACTAGTATCCCGTGATGCATTGCGAAAACGGCTAAAAGTGGCTTCATTACACGATCCTGGGGTTTGTATTGCGTTGTACGGGATTGCGTAATCGATGATCATAATATCTGCTACTTTCTATATCTATGTACTAGGAGTACAGGGGAAAATCCCTTTAATCAGAAGGATTATATGTCCGCATCAGGCCTCTTTGGCGACGATAACGAGTCATCCTTAAACAGGATTATTCTCTCGCGGTAAATATGATTCCCACCTTTGCACCGAGAGCAAAGAACGATGGGAAAACCAATTTCCTGAAGCCAATATCAGCCAAGCACACCCGAATACGGAAAGATTCCTAGGCAATTACAGAGTTTTTCCCCTTGGACTCTTCATAGAAGCATTCTGATGACGTGTCTCCTAAATAGTTACCTTTCCAAGCATGTTTCATGCAGATATAAAGAAATCCCTCGCGTACACAATACTCTCCATCTGGACACGACTCTATCGGACATATAACTGAATTGACCTTAAAAAAAGAAACAAGTAGGGCTTTAAAACTTACGTTTAAGCACTTAGGTCCCTAGAACCGCTTTCATACGAAACCCAAGTAGGGATTCAAAACTTACGCTCTAAGTACTTTGGTCTCTGGAGGTGTTTTCATACAAAAAACAAGTAGGGCTTTGAAACTTACGCTCTGAGCATTTACACTCTTAAAACAAACGAGCGATTTTAACTCAGTCTGAGTTAATTTTCTCTCATTCCAGTGTCGAAAATACAATTCCCCTATAGGAGTGTATTTCACTCCTTTGTTTTAAGAGTGTAGGTCCCTGGAACGCTTTCATACAAAACTCAAGTAGGGCATTAAAACTTACGCTCTGAGCACTTAGGTCCCTGGAACCGCTCTCATACAGAAAAACAAGTAGGGATTCAAAACTTACGCTCTAAGTACTTTGGTCTCTGGAGGTGTTTTCATACAAAAAACAAGTAGGGCTTTAAAACTTACGCTCTGAGCATTTACACTCTTAAAACAAAACGAGCGATTTTAACTCAGTCCGAGTTAATTTTCTCTCATTCCAGTGTCGAAAATGCAATTCCCCTATAGGAGTGTATTTCACTCCTTTGTTTTAAGAGTGTAGGTCCCTGGAACGCTTTCATACAAAACTCAAGTAGGGCATTAAAACTTGCGCTCTGAGCACTTAGGTCCCTGGAACCGCTCTCATACAGAAAAACAAGTAGGGCTGCAAAACTTACTCTCTGAGCACTTAGGTCTCTGAAACGGCTTTCATATAGAAAAACAAGTAGGGCTTTAAAACTTAGGTCCCTGGAAGCGCTTTCATACAAAAAAAGGAAGGTTTTTAAAATTTACGCTTTGAGCACTTAGGTCCCTGGAACGGCTTTCATACCAAACTCAAGTAGGGCTTCAAAACTTACGCTCTGAGCACTTAGGTTCCGGGAAACGCTTTCATACAAAAAACTGGTAGTTTTTTTTAAAAAAAAATCACGCTCTGAGCACTTAGATCTCTGGAACTGCTTTTCCACAAAACCTAACTGACAAAATATTTACGAAAATTGATTCATTTAAAATGCTTACTTATCTCAATAGATTAAAACTTTTTAATTAATATAAAGCATTTTTTTTAATCAGAATTTACAATGGGCATGTTTCACGTCGTGAGTGGCAACAGTTAAAGCTGTATTGTTTTCATTTTTGGTCAATCTGGAATTAAATTGCTTAAGTAAATCAGTTGTTAGTGAAACACACTTGCAATGCAGGGTATTCAAAGCTAAATAAGGTATAAGTATTAAGATTTTTTTAATGACAATGAATAATATTTACATACTATATTTTTGTAAATATAGACTACTTACGTTTTCAACCAAATAAAATGCTACCAAACTAAATAAAATTAAAGATTTCTTCATTGCAAATAGGTATACGACTCAAATACTAAAACAGGTAGTACTACTGCTACTAACTACTAACTATTAATGAAGCAGGAAGTACAACAATTAAAAACTTATCAATAATGAGATGTGTACATTATTGCTCGCACAGATATAACGCGTAATAATGCAACTCATCCCATTAAATTTTAATTGATGTTTTTTTTTGCATTCCTGTTACTACGCAATTAATCTTAAAATCACTTGCAAAATAAAGTTTTTAATTCATAATTGTTTGAAAAATGTTTTGATATGAATATATGTGTGTTAGATTTTTCTGAGCCATTTCAAATACGTAAATTAGATAAAATCCAATTGCAAAATAGCAATAATAAATTAAAAAAATCTTTAAAATACAACTACTTAATTGATTTAAGTAATACTCTGATTTGATTAAGTAAACGGGTGCAGTAATTTAAAATGGCCGGACGGTAAAAGGTGGATTTCTCTATATGAATAACATAATTGTTATGTTAAAATTTATACTTTCTAGGGAAGATATTCGCATTCAGTTGCATGGGTTCGGATTAGTGCGAAATATCGTCGCACTAGTGCTATACACGAGGGCTATTGGAGAAGGGGATCTTAATTTAGAAATATAGTCAAGTGACGAGCCGACACCTGGGTAGGCACACAATGCAACAATTAAGGGCGACACCGAACGGGGATTTGAAAAATATTTAACATGCACTCCCACCACACGGGGTATTATTCGGGACACGGGATATTTATGGCTGCATGGGCCTTTTATAGGTCAGCAGTTATTCTGACGATGTCCGGACCTGAATCTGGGATCCATTGCTTACAAGGCGAACGCCTTTACCTACAGGGTTCCGCATCCCTGTCAAGTTGTCGAATATGGAGTTTATTTTTTACCACATTTTGGGCAGTTTCGATTGTAGGACAGCAAATAGAAACTGGTTATTATATCATAGCTATTCTGGCAATTTTAAAAGGGTCTATGGGAAAGCCCTCTAACTCCTAAAAATGTCAGAATACAATCGGAACTCTTTTCTTAAAAATGTGGTTGTTGTCGTGTGCCTCCTGGTGCCTCCTGTCGTGTGCCTCCTTCTACTCCGAGATGGCGCCACCTCCTCAATTTAGACATGTCGATGGAGGGGAGGGGCAAATTTCTTCAGATGACCTGCACCCAAGGTAAACTGCGCTATGAATGACTACAGGACTTTTGGACCCACAGATTTAACGAGCACGTTCTCCGCATTTAAAAAAAATTAAGACTGGTGTTAGAATGGCAGGAAATTATAATATTACGATGGAGACCAGTGGATGGGCCAGTGGAGACTTGATAAATTGGTATAAAGTTAAAGTAAACGGAAAAAAATCTCAGTTAGAAAGGGTAAGGGTACACTCTGTAGTAAAAAAAATCCAAGCATCGGTAAAGCATCGGTTTCCTTGGAATCCGTCAACAGATTTAAGCTGTCGGACAAGTACGGTGAGTGACGTCATGCAAACTTGACGTTGATTACGCTAGAGTGGTCTTCTCGGGAGCGTTGCAGGGAAACTCAGCACGACCGCCAGATTGAGTTGCTGTTGATTGCGTTGGGGAAATCCCAATGACAACGTTTTTTGCAGTTATTTGTTGTGTGGTGTGTTTGCCAAAAATTCAAAATTTGAGGAAGTGACGGAAGGCGGAGATGACGGAGTTGTTTTACGCTTGCCGAGGAAGAAATGCTGATTAATTTAGTGAGAAATCACGAAGAACCTAAATTTTCCCTTTTTGACATGCAAAGACGAAAACCAAAACAACAACAGAGTTAGTTGAGTGAGTTCGCTAGGTTTCCAGTTTCGTGTCAACGTAACGTTCCGATGAAGCGGTGGCCGGTAGAGTGACGTCATCCACGTATAATAGCGGTCGCATTTTTTCTGGCGACAGACTCCGAGGAAACCAAGGCTTAAGGGTAAACCCGTGTAATGCGGGTATTTAAAGCTAGTCATGCAATAACGAGAAAGAGTGGGGGCCTATTGAAACGGTGATCCATTTTATGCAAAGTACGGCTTTTGTTCTTGCCTTATTTGAGATTAAAACCCGCTCGTTGACAAGTGAGGGTCTGAACCTGATGAGCGGCAACCAAATACTGAATAATTATACTTAAATTTTATGTATTTTAATTTTGTTAAGATTGAAAGACCGTTTGTGGTCTCATGCCTCACTGGGGCTTAAAGAGTCTCAAAGAAAGGCCTGAAAGATTGTTCAAGAATCTATGAAATTAGAAGTGGGCAATCATAAATCAATGAACATTAATGCAACTTCTCACCCTTTCAGGGTCATGTCTAAAAAGTGGAGGTGGCGTGACATTGATGGCAGCATCTGCCATATGTGTGTGTGTGTGTGTGTGTTGTGTCTGTCTTACTTGACGAAGGTTTATAAGCGGGTCCAGAGACATAACATAGAGTGGACTGCGCATTCATAGTAAAGCAGCTTAGGGATGGAAAACCAAAACCGGTTTTCAAAAAACCGGTGGTCCCGGTTTTGATTGAAAACTGGTTTTTTTGTATGAGGCCCTAAGGTACCGAAAAACGGTTTTTTAGGGAAAAACCGATGGAAAATGGAACCCAGTTTTTTCTAAAAAACCGCTATCCCTTGCAGATTAGCATTATGTCCTAAACATCATAAATCGCCAAGAGGGGAAAGGTTGCTACATATGGCAACTTAACGCTACCGTTACGTTACGAACTATTCCAAATTGTCGCAAGACCTGAATATCAGCTAGCAAACCGAAGTGGAGACTACCATCAATATCCATGTCACGTGGGTTTCTACCAATCACGGCAGCTTGATTTTTTTTTAATGTTTTTGCAGACGATTGTTTGAGCATTGTTGGAATTTTTCTCTTTTGGCTTAAATAATAAATATTCAATTACATTCTTTTAATCTCTGAGCATGTTAACAATCGTGAATGTTGTACTCTTAATTAAGTAACGTTTTGTGCAAGATGTCAAATGCTTGTGAATTCCTAATTGTAAAGAGGGGTATAAAAAAGGATTAGTCACACTTTCACGGGTAAAATTTATTTAGTTCTGCATACTTTTAGTAAGTGTGTGTTCGTCATAAACTATAATTTCTATCGAGGGAATTTATTCTAAAAGCTCTTTTATACTGAAGAATCATATTCATGATTAAATCAACGTTGTTAGAACTCTAATTATAATAAATATTTTGGGCCAAGTCAATTAAATTAATGGTCTGAACATTGACAGCTTAGAAGTAGAATATTTTTTTTACAATTTGGTCAAAACGAAACCTGTTTTTGCAATCGTAGTTTTTTAGTTATTTATATTTAAAAAGTAGAGCATTTGTTGAATTTGGAATAGGTTGATGTGTTTTAGAAAGTTGATTTATTCCAGGTGAAATAAAGGAAGAAGCAATATTTCAAAAAAATATAAATATTTGATTTATTTTAAATAAAGGAAGAAGCAATATTTCAAAAAAAATATATATTTGATTTTTTTTTTTAAAAAAATCGGACCGTTAGAACTAAAGTTATAGAGACGGCAGAAAATATTCACCATGTCAATACCAACTTATATTACAGCAACACTCTACATAAACCTACTAATGTTCTTTTAAATTAATTTTTAATAAAGAGTCCACATTCAATTGTTCAAGTAATCTTAAATAGACGCACAAAATCAAAGAAATAATCTTAGGAGGATCTCAAAATACTAGCGATTCTTCCTTGCTCCTTTCCAAGCTTCTTTATCATAACATTAGATTGTCGGCCTCTGTGTTCAGGTCGTTGTGGAAAAACTCGCCAAATGGTAAACTCGCCATAGATGCGAGCCAAACGCGACACAGTCATGTGACTGTGTAAGTTAGATGTTTAGGACACTTTAGGTTTGCCAATGCGCAGTCCACTCTATGTTATGTCTCTGAGCGGGTCTCTGACCAAGCACACAAGATTGAAAATATATGTCTACCAGCCAATCAATCTACTTCTCAGAAATGAAGTTAATGCAATCGGGTGTAAACTCACTTCCTGCTATTAATTAGTTCATTTTTTAGAAGATGACATCACACGATATAATTCTTTGATTGATTCCCGATTTCATCATTATATAACTTTATCAAAATGCGTTAAGATAACTGAATAGTTTGCGCGTCTTTTAACTATAATGTTTTTTGTTCGCTTTAGTGATATCTCTGTATGTTTGTAAATATTTTTTTTTTATTAGAATGAATATCATTTTTTTTAGATGCAACCAGAGCCTATTACTGAGGATTTTAATATTGATTGAAATATATAGTTAAGTAATAGAATTATAGAGTGATGCAAAAATGAGGAAAATAAGCAGTACACAAAAAAAAATAATGAGATAAGTAGATAAGAATCAAGAAAAAATTTCAAAAGTTGAAGAATAAGCAATCAATGAACACGCGTTTTTATTTCGGTGATTCATTGCCTCCTTGTCATACCAAAGACATAATAAAAGCTTGTAATTCCACTTTATTTTCAATTGCTTCGAATATTTTTTTAAAATTTTTAATAAGTAATTTCGAAATAAAATATAAATAATTTCGAAACAAATATTTAATACACCTGAAATATTTTTTCTGAGAAAAATATTTCCCCCTTGGATTATTATACATTGAAGACTTTGGTTTGAGACCCAATCATTACTTAAATTATCACTAAGAAATAACCTAATTCGGATTCTTTTATGCAAATACGTGTTTTTCAAGATGAAATGTGAAAAATAAATTTGCAAAAAAAAGAACTATTCAAAACACTAACATATTATAAAGTAATTATATATCTTTATGCAATTATAATTGGAATATTTATAAGCAGGGTCTGAAAAACGACGTATTTAACGCGAAGTATATTTGAAATGAAGGCAATCTTAGATTATCTGGGATTGACATTGTGTCTCTAAGATTTGTCTCACTACGAGTGTCTCTTATTATTTAATAAACAAAATAATAGTTTTACACCACAAAAAAATTCTATAAAAAATAATTAAATTTAAACTTATTAGATCGATAAAATCACATTATAAATTTGAAATAAAAGCTAATTTAAATTATAAAGGCCAAATAACTTAACTGTAAACTAAAAAGTATTATGAAAACCTTTATATATTGTTTTCTGATAACCGTCGAATGACTACAAACGTATACACCAGTTAATGAACTTCCAGTTTTTATAACCTACCTGCTTAATTAAAAAAAAACACATTTATAACTTTAGAGTTTTATTTATTTTAAAAGCATCCTGGCAAACTTTAAAACCAATTGAAACACAAATATAATTTTTAAAGACTTTTTATCCAGTTGAAATGTTAAATTTAAACCTTATTCAGTCAAAACAAGTTTACACTTTAGTCCCTTTGCTTATCCCTTAGCAGACTAAAATTCCACCAGAAAATAAGCCACCCTCAAAACCGAGAAGAAAATAACCAAATGGACAAAAAAATTTTTTAAATAGAAATCCCGAGAAGTGAAAATTTAAAATTTGAAACTGTGCATGTCAAATGCGAAAACGAAACCCTCCAATTTTTATGGGACTGAAGGATTTGGGATTTGGTAATTGCTCGCTATATATCACTGAGAGAAAATTGAGTAGATTTTATTTCCATATGATTTGATAGGGGGGGGGGGGGAGTATTTCGGCAGCTTGAAGGTATATTTGTTATATATGGGATGGATATAAATGGGTTTTGATTTTGTTGGCATTTTCTTTGGAATATTTTTAAAAACTTTCTTGAAAATTGTATTGTTTCTGTGTGAAGGGAGAAATAAAGGCTTTGGGTTTTGCAACTAAATGTTCAGATGAAGATAACTTTGTTAAATATAGTTATTATATTTTAACCCCTTTCCTATATTTGCTCTTGCCATGTTTCTGGGCTGAAGTATTCAGTAATAACGGGCCAATAATATAACAAAACTTAAATCCAAACAATTAAAATACAAATGGAATTGTTTTACGTCTCATCTGGCAACAGCTCCGCGGTCTTGTTTTCTCGCATTACTCTTGTTTTGGTATTCGAAAGGGAGTTTTCTAAGAATATTCTAGTTGTTATTTTTTTAAGTGCCAACTGTACAGTTGGTTGTTCTAATAAGTTATTAAGGAAAACTTGAATAGAAAGAAAAGCTTCTTTTTATCCATTTCCACACGTGAAACAACCAATGAAATCGTAGTACAGAAAGAAAATAAAACAACCAATGAAATCTTAGTACAGAAAGAAACCGAAACAATCATTGAAATTGCATTACGGAGGGCGTGACGTCATAAGAAACATTCCCATATCTGGAGTGTCCTGTAGGTGATGCGTCAATATTTTCTAAGAAGGAAAATGGGAATTTTCTTGACCAACAAAAAAAAAATCTAAAATTAAGCCAGAATCAATTGAACAACCTCAACTTAGCCACTCTCCCATTCACAAAAGAAAAAGTAAGTATTCAAGTCAAAGTCCAAGAAATTTCATAAATACATTCTGCTTACAGTGTAAAATACCAGAAGTTTTTTGTTTCCTCTCAAAAAATAAATATTATAAAATCCCTTCTATGGAAAACATGATTTAAGGGCAGAAAAGTCGGCGATCCTATATTTTGATTTATGGTTATTTCTTCATATATCTCCTTCCTTGGGGTTGTCAACAAAGATTTGAATAATGATAGATTGTGTGCATTGGCAAACCTAAAAGTTGAATAATGTCTGTCCCAAGTCACGTGGGTTTATTGAATTTTCTGACCAGAGAAAATTTGCTTAATTCTACACAATGAATTTGCATTGTTGGCCTCTAAAACAACCAAAAAAAAAAAAAACTGGTGGACGTGTTTCAGGTCTTGGCAACACAAATGCTGAATGAAGATGGGAAATGGGTAATGTAATCGATTCCGCCTGTAAATTTCTAGCCTCCTTTAGGAGTTTTGTTTGTTTGTTGCTCATCTCCTAGGTTTTGCAGAGCCAAACAAGGTCCATGATGTTAGTTACTAACAAAAAGTCCTGAATCATGACTGGATTTTCGTAAAGGTCGAGTCTGGAAAGTCTCAAACAGTCCAGGATGTGGTCAGGTGCCGGCTGTTTGCTGGAACGCTTCGGGCAGAAAGGAAAGGTCTTCTTCCCATTAGTGTAACACAGAGATCTAATGTGTCCACTTTTAAGTTTCGTAATGGCCGTCTGGTTGCTTCTGCAGCAATTTAGTTTTAAAGCCTCTCCGGGTTGCTTACCTTGGTACCAGTGTTGCACTGGAGGAATGTTCCAAGAGGCATTATGATAACTCATAGCCCGCGAAAAGAACTCAGAGTGGGTCAACAAATCAGAGGTGTAAAGCGGTTCATTACAACCCTCTTTAGCCAAAACGTCTGCCGTCTCGTTGCCATAAATGTCGCGAGAATCTCCAGCTCAAACCGATTCCAAGCATTCATTGGTAGATTCGGTTTGGGTGTACACGTGACTATAATGATGGCCAAGTATTCGGTTTACCATGTTTGGCAGTGAATTGTTTAATTGGCTGCTTGGGGTGCGGGGCGATTTTGTTTTCTCTAAAAACACATCAGTATATAGCATGGGGCAGCATAGAAGGGCCCATTAAAATCCTAAACACTCGTTTGGGGACCCGGGCAATTTTGTTTTTGTTTTACAAAACCTAACCAAAATTTTTTTACATTCACAAAAAAAATAGTTCTAAAAGATTCACGTTCAAAAACGATACCCACTCGTAAAACGACACAACATTTTCAAATAATGCTAAATTAACACACCTCCTTAAATCTAAAAATAACATCGTACATTCAAAAATCAAACCTATATATGAAACGAAACTCTGCAGACTGTTTCCCTTCCCTTCAGGGACATGTCTAAATTTCAGAGGTGGCGATAGATGGCAGCATCTGTCACTTGTGTGTGTGCTTGTGTAGATCCATCTTACTTGACGTTGGTTTATAAGCGGGTCTCTGAACAAGCACACAAGGCTGAATATATATCTCTACCAACCATCCAACAGTACAATTGCAATAATCCCACAACAGTGGGCATTATTGAAATTACATGTTAAACGGGTATTGTTCGTTTGCTTTGGATGCCCACTTAGGTGCTGGCCTCGCCACTTGAACATGGTTCTAAACTCTTTGGTGTAATTTGGCTGTGCTAAACCTCAATGGATGCTATAAATAGATAGCTGGAAAACGTAAAAGCTGGCTTAAACGTAATTGGTCTTTCGCCGTAGCAAGATAAGATGTCGCCAAAAGTGGCGATCTTCACACCAATTCAGCCAAATATTTCTCGGACCCACTTTGATATACCATTTTACTCAGAGACAAAACATAGAATGGACTGCGCATTGGCAAACCTAAAGTGTCCTCATCATCTAACTTACACAGTCACATGACTGTGTCACGTTTGCTCCATAGAGATCTTAATTAAAGTATTAGAGTGGGGGCTCACGTGAACTTGAAACGCTTTTCTAGTATTTTTATTATATTTATTTTGTAATTTTAGAATTATATATTATTTTTCCGAATATTTTTCTTAATGTGGCGGCGGTGGAGACAAGTTACCAGTGTTGCCATCACATAAAGAATGCTACGAAAAAATTAAATTTAATTTTAAAATTACAAAAGAGATATTATAAAAATACTAGAAAAGCGTTTCAAGTTTTTTAAAAGCCAATAAAAATATTCCAAAATGCAGCTATTATTTTTATGATATTTTTTGATAATTTAAGAATTAAATTTATTTTTTTTCAAAATTTTTCCTACTTAAAGTACTGTCAACACTGGCCCAATTTCTCCACTTTTCGACAATATGGCGGCCTCCATGCTCTTCAAGCCGTTAGCATTGGAGGTCACGTGAGCCCCCACTCTAAAACTTTAATTAAGATCTCTATGTTTGGCTCGCATGTATGGCGAGTTTACCATTTGGCGAGTTTTCCACAACGACCTAAACACATGAGACCGACAATTTAATATTATAATAAAGAAGCTTGGAAAGGAACAAGGATGAATCGCTAGTTTTTTAAGATATTCTCAATGGATATCAGATTATTAATTTGCTTTTTTTTTACCTCTATTTAAGATAACTTGAACAACTCAATTACGTGGACTCTTTTTTTAAAATTAATTTAAAAGAACATTAATAGGTTTTTGTAGAGTGTTGCTGTAATATAGGTTAGGTTAGGTGTGAAGTATCGTCGCACTAGAGCTACACGAGGGCTATTGGCGACGGGCGTCGTATTTTAGAACCACAGTCAGGTGGCGAGCCAACACCTGAATAGGCACCCAGCGCAACCATTAAGGGCGACATCGTACGCAGCGCTTTGAAGGATATTTAACGTGCACTCCCTTACACGGGGTATTATTCGTCGGACATTTTGGGCTGCAAGGGCCGTTTATAGGTCGGCAGCTATTTTGGCGATGCCCGGACCCGAACCTGGGACCTTCCGCATGCTAAGCGAGTGCTTAACCGACTGGGCTCCCCAGCCCCCTTGCTGTAATATAAGTTGGTTATTGACATGGTGAATATTTTCAGCAGTCTCTATAACTTTCGTTCTAATGGTCCGATTAAAAAAAAATCAAGTAGGTCGTTTTGAAATATTGCTTTTTCCTTTATTTCACCTGGAATAAATCAACTTTCTAAAACACATCAATATATTCCAAATTAAACAAATGTTCGATTTTATAAAAATATAAATAACTCAAAAACAGGTTTCTTTTTGACCAAATTGTTCAAAAAATTCCACTTCTAAGCTGTCAATGTTCGGACCATTAATTTAATTGAATTGGCCCAAAAGATTAATTATAATTTAGAATTCTAACAACGTTATGACTTAATCATGAATATGATTCTTTAGTATAAAAGAGCTTTTAGAATAAATTCCCTCGATAGAAATTATAGTTTATAAAGAACACAATTACTAACTAAAAGCATGCAGAACTAAATAAATTTTACCTGTGAAGGGGGTGTGACAGATCCTTTTTTATACCTCTCTTTGCAATTAGGAATTACACAAGCATTTTGCATCTTGCACAAAACTTTACTGAATTAATAGTATAACATTAACGATTGTTAACATGCTCAGAGATTAAAAGAATGTATTTAAATATTTATTAAAAAGCCAGAAGAGAAAAATAAGAACTATGTGAAAAAAATCATCTACAAAAACAATTAAAAAAAAAAAAACAAGCGGCTGTGATCGGTTGAAACTCACGTGACTTTTGAAATAGATGCAAGTCACCACTTCGGCTTGTGAGTTGATATTTAGGTCTGTCGACAATTTGGAACAGTTCGTAAAAAAAAGGTAGCGTTCAGTTGCCATATGTAGCAACCTTTCTCCTCTTGGCGACTTGTGATGTTTAGGACATAATGATAATTTGCAAGGGATGGCGGTTTTTTGAGAAAAACCGGTTTTCCTGTTTTCGTCGGTTTTTTCCCTAAAAAACCGGTTTCTGGTTCAGACCGGCCTCATAAAAAAGCCGTTTTTTCTCTGTCAAAACCGGGGCCAAAACACCGGTTTTTCGAAAAGCCGGTTTCAGTTTTCCATCCCTAACTTGCTTTGACTATTGAAGCGCAGTCCATTCTATGTTATGTCTCTGGTACCAACTAGAGTGGCTCCATAAATAGTAAGTACTATAAGAGTGGAGACACCTTGCTCCCCTGCCGATTACGTGAAGGCAAGCATCTGCAATCTCATTGGCTGGCTCCACTTCCGGAGTCCAAGGAGTCCAAATTTTCGACCACTGTATTTTTTCTCCATAGCGCGTCCATAGGAATTGTGAGTGTTCTACGATAATCTGCTTAATCTGCAAAACTTTAGGTTTGTTTAACTTTTATATTGCATAATTGGAATAGGGAATAGTCCGAGCTACATTTTGCACCAAGTATTTTTTTTTATTTAACAAGTTTTAAGGAAAGAATTTAAGTTTTTTTTAAATTGTTCCAACTTGCAATGCTATTTTATCAAGTTTTCGTTAATAATAATCCTAATAATCGTAATTTTAAGTACTGTTTATTATAGTATTATGTTCAATGAATGATTATGAATTCCTAAAAGCAAAAAATAGTTGTTATTTTAAGTGATGTTGGCAATTTTCGGAATTTGCGTGCAGACGATATTTGGCCACGTTTTGGCGCTAGTTGGCTTCACCATGTTGGCGCTTTTCTAAAAGGTAAACAAATGAAAGTCTGTACGGTATGGAGTGTTATTCGGGAATGTACTATTTTTGTATTTCAAAACTTATTTAATGCATTTTATTGTAAGTAAAGGTTCAAAGAAAAGTTAAGGGTTTTTTTTTTCAAACGATTTCAAAGAATTTTGAAGATAGTACAAATAGTTTTAGTTTTGAAGATAGTCAAATCTTTATTGTTTTATATTTTTTATATCAAACATGTGAGCTCTACAAGTATCTTAACTGATTACAATAAATATTTTGCTACTTTCAATAAATTTGTTCATTAATAGCAAATGTTGGCGTGTTTTTATAGTTATTATAATGTAACTTAGGAATTTTTTGAATTATTAAAGATACTTTAAGTGTTTAACCCTCTAGTGCATTCTGTTGCCATATGGATAAAATTAATACATCAATGTTAATACTCTTTTTGTTATAAATGTTTTCATTAAAGATTTTTATACTTAAAACTGTGTCTGTGCCTCTGCAACTTATTACATAATAATAAAATAATCAATTAACTTTATTTTTAATTATAATTTGTTAGCAATATAAAAAGAATCATTGGATTAATTGAAAAAGGTAATAATTTGCATAAAAAATAGATATTAATACCCCAAACTTTAGGCATCAATTCAGTGCTCAATGCATGGTGTTGCCATATGGCAGCAATTTAAAAAATTTAAACTCCAATGCAGTTAATTTTTCTGTATTTTCCCATAATTATGAGTATTGAAGATACAAATATATTTTTCGGGATAAAAAAGAACATGCATTATGGGATTAATAATTATATCCATTTGTCTTTTTTCGCTGTAAGATACAACATAAAAAGTTACATGTACGGCGATTTTTTTAAAGGTGAGTTCATTATTAAGTGCTTCATAGCCTTTACAAATTATATCCCTTATTAAATCTAAAATCATAAATTTGGATATGGTATATTGTTCTAAAAAGTAATTTAAAGTGCACTTGACTACATAATAAAATTCACAAATATATAAGGAAGTCCTAAAAAAATAAATTATTTAGCCTGGAGTACCTATTTTTCTACTTCATAAATTCCATGCAAAAACTTTTTAAAATTGAAAGAATTATTTACTTTATAGCTATTCTTCTCAGTACAGTTTTTAAATATATTAAAATAAACCTTTAAATGTATCGTAATTTGTTATGTTGCCGTTTTTATATTGTTAAAATCTGATATCTCCAAAAATCGTATTTGGATGAAAAGTGGAGTTTTAAATTAAAAGAAAATGTATAAATACAAATTGGTTATAAAAATCTTAAGTTTTTCAAACTGTTTTGTTAGAAACAAGATAAAAAAAATCAGTGTTATACTCAACAAAATTTTCTAAAAAGAAAAGAGCGCTAAGCTTTTTCTTTAAGTTGAAATCGAATACTGTCCAAAAGAATCCGATACAAATTTCCCCCATCAGGAACCCCGAGCAAATATAACTTTAGTTTCGGTTTAGCTTTGGCACCGTTAAAAGCGATAACGATTCTAGGTTGGCACGAGCCGGGGAAGAGCGTGGAGAGCCGGTTGCCAGTCACTCCCCAGTGGCGCCACTCTTATACACTTGTACATGGAGCCACTCTAGTACCAACCAACCAGCCAACCAAACAATGCTCTGCTTTGTGAAATTTATGAGAAAATCAATTCAGTTCAACTGAAGTCACCAAAATTAGTTTATTTCGGATACAAAGAATTCTTCTCTTATACACATGATCTTAAGACTTCTGATTATCGGGCTTGCACACCGGCTGAAAAACAAACAGAATTTTAGCACTTTTGTAATATATTGAAAATTTGGTGATAATACTTTTTAAGAACACAATGATGTACAATAAAGCTACAATTATCCGAATCAATTCAACAAGCTGAAAACTGGTCGAAAAACAAAATAAATTTTAGTAATTTTATAATATATATATTGAAAATTTGGTGAAAATACTTTTCAAGAACGCAGTTATGTACAATAAAACTACAATTATTTGAATCAATTCAACAATCGGAAAACCGGTTGAAAAACAATTAAAATTTTGCCAAATTTATAGCAAATATGAGGAATTATTAATTAAAAAAAAAGGAAAATGAAATAGAGATGAAATAACGCAAAGCTAAATAAAAATACTTAAAGCGATTGGAAAAACCGGAATAAGAAAAGGAACATTACAATATTCAATGATAAGAAAATAACAATTAGGACGAAACCTAGAACTTAGTTTCCAACAAAACACTTTAAACATTTAAAATTGAATGTGTAAATTGTTTTTTATTCGAAAGTAAAGTTTAAAAATTGATTTTTTCAATTTATTAATAAAAAAACTGAAAAACTTAAAAAAAAAACAGGAACACAATTTTTTCCCATGAAAATCCGGTTTCGTTGAAAAACGGTTTTTAAGATTCGGTAAAAAGGAAAAACCGGTTTTTGAAACATGTTTTTTTTCCTGAAAAACCGCCATCCCAACTGTTTCTTGCTTGGCGGCGAGTATAGCCTGCTTCTTTTGTACGTTACTGCGCACATACATGGACCGCTCTTTTCTCTTTAATAAATCTTTTGAATGTTGATGCGGTTAGGTCACAATTACTTTCGGATAATTGGAGTTCTACTATACTAATAAGTTTTGTTTGGTCTAATAAACTTGTTGTTGCTAATTTCCATCTGGTCCCGAAACTAAAAGGGAAAAGAAAATACAGGGTGGTTTTAAAATAACACTCGCTATTCGGAGTAATATGTAGCTTTAATGAATAATCCAAATGCAAAAAAAATTGAGACACTTACTAATCAAAAAGGGGGGAAAAGAATGGAATCATAAAAAACAAACTCGTCTCTTGACCAGGGTTCTAAATTACGAGGGGCAATTGGATGTATTGGCCGTAATTAGCCATAATTGGCTACGTCTCGTAGTTAGAACCTTGGTCAAGAGACGAGTTTCTTTCTTATGATTCCATTCTTATTCGTAAAAAAGAAACTCGTCTCTTGACCAGTGTTCTAAATTACGAGGCGTAATTAGCTGTGTTGGCTGTAATCGGCCATAATTGACGACGCCTCGTAATTTAGATTCTGGTCAAGAGGCGAGTTTGCTTTTTCTGATTATTTTTTAGGATTCTGTAAATTTTATTCCATTCTTTCCCCCCTTCTTGATTAGTAAGTGACTCAATTTTTGAGCATTCGGATTATTCATTCAAGCCACAGACGACTGCGAATAGCTAGCGTTATTTTATAAACCCACTGTATATCCTCCCAGTCCTGTCCTAAGCAATCAAGGATATGGTCAGGTGATGCCTGGTTTTGCTGGGATTTAGGGCAAGGAGGGAAGATCTTATGATTAGCAGAAAACTTAAAGCCAGTAATCCTTTCACGCTGTAGCTGGATTTTGTGACGTCATTTGCTGTATCTAGCGTGGATGGAAGTTTCTTGACTTATGGATGATTTCTCTCAATAAAAAGTATACAAACAAGAATATTAAGTTAAAAACCACGGACAATTAAAAACTAAATGACTCTTATGACTGCTCATGCCCGAAACTAATTTACAGCTTTGATATCGCTTGGAAAACGATTCAAAAATCCAGCTTCAGAAGTACAGCTTTGACCACGCGCGCATGCGTACTAGTGAAAGTTACGTCACAAAATCTAGCTACAGCGTGAATTTATTACTGGCTTAAGACTCTTTTCAGGTGTCCGCTGGCTAGTCCGGAGAAGCAGGTGTTGGTCTATCTGTCACCAGGGGGAGAAGGAGAGAGTCCTTGCTTTTTTGCTTTGTACCAGTAGTGAGTAGGAATGGTATAGTATGGTATGGTATGATACATATATATTCCAGCTTGTGTGCTTGTTCAGAGAACCGCTTATAAGCTTTCGTCAAGTGGGACAGACACAGAAAGAAATTTTACAGTCACAAAGAAATGAATAACACATAGACAAATAACAACATTTATTAACAGTCACAAACATCCATGCCTGACCGGGATTCGAACCCGACCTCAGCAGCTCCAAAGGCCAGTACACTGACCATTCAGCCACCGAGGCGGCTAGTGAGTAGGAGGTTGTAGCCAATTTTAGTTGTTTTTGTTCTTTTGCCTTGCGAATAATTCAAGCTATGTGAGCTCTGAGGTGATAAGGACTGAGTTGCCGAGTCCCTGCTTCGCTAGAGTGTCTGCCAACTCATTACCGTGGATGTCGATATGGGATGGGATCCATTGGAAGTGCACATCATGCTGTTGGGAAAGGTGGACAATTTTTTGCAAGATCGAAAAACTGGTTGGATTGAATTGGTTGACATATATTTTCAGGCTTGTGTGCTTGGTCGCAAGGACCCGCTTATAAGCCATCGTCAAGTAGGACAACACAAGACACACACATACACATATGACAGATGTTACCATCTGTCTCCACCTCCACAATTTAGACATGTCCCTGAAGGGGAGGGAAATTTTCTCCAGGAACCTGTACCCATGGTGAACTGCGCAATGACCGACCACAGGACTTTCGGACCCAACAGATTTTACGAGCACGTACTCCGCATATACTCGGTAAGTCTTCAGTGGCACCGGGTCTCGAACTCTCAACCTTCCGATCTGGAGTCCGAGATCGTGACCACTAGGCTCCCTACAGCCCCGAAAAACTGGTTTTATCTCTTATAAGCTTACCTGACTTGCTCCTTCACATTTGAATCCTCTTCGACATGGCGGATACATGCGATATGTATTATCTGGCGTCACATTCTCTCTTGGTGAACAACGACGTCCTGTTGAATATTTTTTTTAAAGATTGCAGTGCATACAGTAAATAAGATAAGAGGAATTATCAAAGGCAATAGCACAAAAAAAATAATAGAAGCCACTAATCGCTGTACAGTAAGCCCTAAGACGCTCTAGGCAAAGTTATTTGGGCCGACCCGGCAGCACAGCGGTTAGGGAGCTAGCCTTGTGAGCCCCTGGGGTCGGTTTCGAATCCCGGTAAGACATATATGTTTGTGTTTGTCCCTTTATTGCGGGAACTTCCGATCCCGAGATCTTGACCACTAGGCTCTTAACAACTAACCACTAAAACCTCCAAATGACGCCATTTCACAATTTTGATTAGAATGATTAGAAAAATATTAAAAATATTTTAAAATAACCCTCTTGAACTATAGGGGTAAGTGGTGTACCTTGGATATATGTGTACCTCGAACCTATGCTGATTTTAGCTCGATTTGCTTAGATATTGAAACAACACCACATGCAGTTAAAGTATTTGCTACCAGGGGTCTCAGTAAAGTTCTATCTGTTTGTTTAAAAGGTCAATTTATTTAAGAGGTTTCGAAAAACTAAATTCACAGTTCAAAAGTAACTTTTTGTCAGACACTTTAGTGTATTTTTATACTCAAAGATGCAGTGTTTATTCAGAAACGATGGTTATGCAATATAAAGCAAAGTGTTAGCTATAAAACAGTGCTCTTGAAATTAAGTTAAGTCTAACCTTGAAATGGTGATTAACTAGTTTGTTTTTAATATCCAAGTGGTGTACCTCGAACCTAATACAAGTGGTGTACCTTGGAATGGTCCAAGGTACACTACTATAGGTCTTATGTGCTTCAGATTGTTGAAAACCCTTTATAAAATTCTCAAGTAAATTTTTTCCTTTGAAAAATTACGTATTTTATGCTATTAATATGCAAGTCTGATTTGTAAAATTATGTAGAATGGAAATTTGTAAGAAATTTTTATATGGTGTGATAATTAATTTTTCTGTAGTTGATTATTTAGATTTATGATAGGCCTCTAAAATTTTAACCATATTGATATAATATAGAAAATAATTATTGCATGCACATCTAAAAATTTTTTTTATAATAAATATCTAATCAGAACATCCTTTTTACGTTTAAGCCTAGTTGTATAAACATATTTGAAAATATTTGAGTTGTTCTTTCAAATTTATGACAGACAGATAGCCAATTTTTTTTCTATGGCATGAAATGACAGTTTAATTTTATGCTGCATTTTAACGGATACACCTGAGAAAGATCGCATTACAGCTGAAAAAGCCAAAAGGGCACTAAAAAACTAAGGCATTAAACCTCTTACTAAGCCAATTGACCTAACATTAACCAATTGCTACAATCTTGGCTAGAAATAAGAGTAGGTTGTAAAATGTATTTTTGAATTTTATGTGGCTTAAAAATATTGGTTTTCGGACTGTAAATCGAGTCTCTCTACCTGTTAATAATTGGTCCAAGGTGCACTACCGGTTGGACCAAGGTACACCGCCGGTGGTGTACCTTGGTCCTAATTACATTGTTCTGTATTTATTTTTTTAATAGTTGAAATCATTTAAATAACATGCTAAAATAAATATATGTTGTATATAACAACATAAAGTATTTAGTAAAAATATTTTTATTAATTTTTTACAAATAATTAAGAAATTAAAAATTGAAAAGTCAAAATAGGTCCGAGGGAACCCACCTTCCCCTAATTATATTTTCAAAACAATTTATTTGTATTCCATACTTATATTATTTTGTTGCTTCGGTTAAAACTTGCCATTTAAGGTACATAAATTGAGCAAACTACTATAAAATAGCTATAAAAAATAAAAAAAAATATATAAAATAAGATCCTTTATAGAAGGTTACTTTTATTTATTGGAGCATCGCTGCAATAAGCTTCCAAAAGTAGCAACATTTTTTCCTATGGGGAAAACTTTTTTTAATAACCAGGGTCCTTTCGCATGCAAGGACGGCGCCTTACCAACTGAGCTCCCAAGCCTACATCTAAATCATAGATATAGAAAGTAGCAGATCTGCCCATAGGGGAAAAGGTGACGCCAATTTGTAACCAGTATCCCATAAGGCAGTTCGCAAACAAAAACATATACCGCGTGCCATAAGCCACCAGATGGCCCCATAAGATAAATTCTCGACTAATAGAAAATATATATTTAATATTAACTAATTGAAGCTTTTAACCAGTTTTGCTAAAATAAGTTTATAGCTGGATATGTATTGAAAATTTCTAACAGATATTAGGTATATATTCATAAAAGAAGCGTATTAAAAATGAAATTTTTATTGTATGTAACTCTTCGGCAAAAACAGTTTTTTGGAACCAGTATCATGTGATGCATTGCGAAAACGGCTAAAACTGGCTTCATCACACAATCGTGGGATTTGTATTGCGTTGTACGGGATTGCGTAATTGATGGGCACATCTGCTACTTTCTATATCTATGTACTAAAAGCATAGAGGAAAATCCCTTTAATCGGCAGGATTATATGTCGCATCAGGCCTCTTTGGCGACGATAACGAGTCATCCTTAAGCAGGATTCTTTTCTCGCGGCAAATATGATTTCCACCTTTGCAACGAGAGCGAAGAACGATGGGGAATAACCAATTTCCTGAAGCCGAGATCAGCCAAGCACACCCGAATACGGAAAGATTCCTAGGCAAATATAGGGTTTTTCCCCTTTGACTCTTCATAGAAACATTCTGATGACGCGTTTCCTAAATAGTTACCTTTCGAAGCAGGTTTCATGCAGATATTAACAGATCCCGTGCTTACACAATACCCTCCATCTGGACACGGCTCTATCGGACATACAGCTGAATTGACCTTAAAAAAAACAAGTAGGGCTTTAAAACTTACACTTTAAGCACTTAGGTCCCTGGAACTGCTTTCATACGAAACCCAAGTAGGGTTTCAAAACTTACGCTCTAAGCACTTAGGTCCCTGGAACCGCTTTCATACAAGAACAAGTTGGTTTGTTACAGAATCTGTCACTTACACCGCTTCCACACAACATTTACGTTCAACAGGAAACACACTAACAGCACCTCAGAAAGAAATTCGCCAATCAGGCCCTTTTGCTAGTTCGAATTCAATCTTTAATGAACCAAAATTATATTTGTCTTTAATCTTCTTTTGAAGATTTGATAATTAATCTTTATCGTTTGCTAATTTTTTTGAAGTTCGAATAATAATAATGTATTTTTTTTAAATAAATACCTTTTGCAGCCACAAGTTTACATTTCGAAAATTAAATAAGTAAAATTGTTGCTTTAAAAATAAAAATGAAACTTTGCATATTTTTTAATGCAAATTTAGCATTTTTTATGCATCTTTCTTCATTCATATATAATGAGCCTTCAAAATAACATTATTGTGCTATTACAACAATCCAAATTGAATTATTGAACAAAAATAAATATTTTTTCAAGTATTTTATTTTTATTTTAAATAAAGTTTCTTGTTCGTTTGTCGTTATGGCAACAGCGAAAATATTGAATGAAAATGGAATTCGCATGTTATTTCAATGTAGATTAAATTTTTAGTTATTTAAATTCTAAATAAATTTCTAATTTAAATTTTTTAATGAAATTTGGAATGTAGCCTAAACTGATTTTTTGCCTCAAAAAGACGTATCCCTATTGTTTGTGAGACTTTCGGTCCGTTCTGTGAAAGTGGGTGACAGAAAGACGGACGGACGGACAGCACGATTATAAAACCTTTCACTTTTTACATTATAAACGTAGTGTGGAATCTAAAAAGTAGGGCTTTATAAAATTTACGCTTTGAGCAATTAGGTCCTAGGAACCGCTTCCATACAAAAAACAAGGAGGGCTTTAAAACTTACGATCTGAGGACTTAGGTCCCTGGAATTGTTTTCATTCGAAAAACAAGTAGGGCTTTAAAACTTACGCTCTGAGCACTTAGGTCCTGCAACCGCTTTCATACAAAAAACTGATAGGTTTTTTAAATTTACGCTCTGAGCACTTAGGTCTCTGGAACTGCTTTTGCAGAAAACCTGACAAAATATTTACGAAAATTGATTCATTTAAAATGATTACTTATCTGAATAGATTAAAACTTTATAATTAATTTAAAGAAAAAAATATTTTTCATCAGAATATACAAGGGGCATGCTTCATGTCGTGAATGGCTACAGTTCCAGCAGTATTGTTTTCACTTTTGGTCAATCTGGAATTAAATTGCTTAAGCAAATCAGTTGTTAAAGAAACACCCATGTAACGCCGGGTATTCAAAGCTAAATTGTATAAGTCTTAATATTTTTTTATAACAATGAAAAATATTTATATACTATACTTTTGTAAATATGGAGTACTTACGTTTTCAACCAAATAAAATGCCAGAAAACTAAATATAATTAAAGATTTCTTCATTGCAATAGGCAGTAAGACTCAAATACTAAAACAGGTAGTGCCACTGCTACTAACCACTAACTATTGCTGAAGCAGGAGAAGTACAACAAATAAAAACTTACCAATAATATGACATGTACATCTTTGCTCGCACAGATGTAAAGCATAATAATGCAACTCATCCCTTTAAATTTTAATTGATGTTTTGTTTTTCATTCCTGTTACTACGCAATTAATCTTAAAATCACTTGCAAAATAAAGTTTTCAATTCATAATTGTTTAAAAAATATTCTGATATGAATTTGATATTATGTTTTGTTTTTCATTCCTGTTACTACACAATTTTTTTCTAAAAATTATTTGCAAAATAAGGTTTTTAAAGAATAATTGCTTGAAAAATGTTTTGATATGAAAAATGTAAATTTGATAAATTTTGCTGAGCCATTACATAACGTAAATTAGCTAAAATCCAATTGTAAAATGATAATGATAAATAAAAAAAAAATATAAAATAAAACTACTTATTTGATTTTAGTAATACTCTGATTTTATTAATTGTACGGGTGTAGAAAGGCAAAATGCGAGCCGATTTCACTCTATGAATAACATTGTAATATTAAAACTTATACCTTGTATTTCAATTTAAAAGAAATTCCCGCGCGTTCAGAAACATTAGTTTCCAGCTAATTTTATAACTGATTACAATTTTATTTAATGAAGCTTTAAACTTTGAAAAAAAAAACCCGCATAATTTTGTGTTTTCAGCAGCGTTTAGAGCTCTTTAGCTCCGTGTATCAAAAGTAACCAGTTATAAAATGAGCTGGAAAATAATCTTTATGTATTGTAGAAATAAAATCAATTCCCAGAATAATGGTTATTTGCTCCAATTTTATTTAATAAGGCTCTAAACCTTGGAAAAAACGCACAGTTTTGTGTTTGCTGCAAAGTTTAGAGCTCCTTAACTGCTTGTGCCAAAAGTAAAAAGTTATAAAATTAGCTGTAAAATAATCCTTATGTATTACAGAAAAAAACCCAATTCACAGGCCAATGGGTATTTTCTCCAATTTTATTTAGTGAAGCTCTTAAACTTTGCAAAATAACTCAAATTTTCGGAGGGCTGAAACATGCCCGTTGTATGTGAACATTTTTCACATACACTGGGCATGTTTCAGGCCATAAAATAGCAAAAAAATTTGAGTTCTTTGGCAAAATGTACAGCCTCATTAAATAAAATCGGAGCAAATACCCATAGGTCTGTGAAATAATTTTGTTTCTGCAATACATAAGGATTAGTTTCCAGCTGATTTTTATAACTGATTACTTTTGGCACAAGCAGTTAAGGAGCTCTAAACTTTGCAGAAAGCACTAAATTTCACGAAATTGTAAGTTTTTTTTCAACGTTTAGAGCCTTATTAAATAAAAGTGAAGCAAATAACCATAATTATGTTAATTTATTTTATTTCTACAATACATAAAGATTATTTTCCAGCTAATTTTATTACTGGCTACTTTTGATATGAGGAATTAAGGAGCTCCAAACTTTGCAGCAAACACAAATATTTTTTTTTTTCAAAGTTTAAAGCATCATTAACTAAAATTGAAGCAAATACACATAGGTTTGTGAATTGATTTTGTTTCTGCAACACATACATTATTTTCCAGCTAATTTTATACATTTCCAATGTTGTCACAAGGAATAAATGACCTCGAAAGTCGTGCAATTTTTGATTTTCGGCAAATTTAAGGTCAAATATTTCTGTAACCAAAAGTGCCACCGCCCATCACTTGCTATTTTTGGGTACTTCTCTTTGACATGTATTCATTGGATCATATACACTTTTGTTTCACTGTTGGCAAAAGAAAAAATTAAAGGTCAAAAGTTCAGAAAAAAGAATAGTGCTATACACAAGAACTATTAGCCAAGGGGATATTTATTTAGAATCGCAGTCAAGGGACGAGCCGACACCTGGGTAGGCACACAATGCAAAATTAAGGGTGACACAGGGCGGGCTTTGATATATATTAACATGAACTCTCACCACACGGAGTATTATTCGGGACACGGGACATTTTTGGCTGCATGTAGCTTTTATAGGTCAGCAGTTATTTTGGTGATGCCCGGACCCGAATCTGGGACCCATTGCATGCAAGGCGAACGAATTGCCTACTGGGTTTCACAGTCCTACTGTCAAGTGGTCGAATATGGAGTGGAATGCTTACCACATTTTGGGCAATTTTAAAAGGGCATCTGGGAAAGCCCTCGAACTCTTAGAAAAGCCTAAATACAATTGGAATTCCTTTTTAAAAAAATAATACTGGTGGTAGAATGGCAGCAAATTATATTATAATGATGGAGACCAGTGAAGACTTGATGAATCGGTATAAAATAAAAGTTTACTTAAAAAAATCTCAGTTAGTAAGGGTAAGGGTACACTCGTGCAATAAAAAAAAATCTCCATTAGTAAGGGTAAGGATACACCTGTGCAATAAAAAAAAACATCACTGTTAGTAAAGGTAAGGGTAAACCCGTGTAATGCGGGTATGTTTAACCCTTTCAGTCCCAGTGATGCCATTTGGCATCATCAAATTCAATATTTTTTTCCAAATGTTTATCTTCCGTTATAACATCCAAACACACATCATTCGATTCTTCACATTTTATTCTATTAGACAATATTTTACATTAATCTCAATAGAAGTCAGAACTACTATTTTTTTATTTTGAAAATAGCTAACAAGCGTTTCCCCTGATTTTTGGAAAGTTCACTTGAGTTCCACATATTAAAAACACAATTTAAACCATTTCGGTTAAAATAATTACTATTTTTTGTAATAAAATGGTCAGATGCCTTAAAATATATAACTCGAAGTATTTTTTTAGGTAATATATATATTTTTATTTTGTTGTTTTCCACAGTTAAAAAATTTTGGCATTATTTCAAAAATCATATAAAAAATTAAAATGATTTTTTTCTTATGGAACTCTTATCTTTGACCTAAAATAAGCTTATTCAGTGAATATCAGATGTTTCTGTTGTGTAGTAAATTTTTGGGGCTGAAAGGGTTAAAATGATATGAAGTTGGAAGTGGGCAATCGTAAATCAATGGACATTAATGCAACTTCTCAGAAATGAAGTTATGAAATAGGGTGAAATCTCATTTCCTGCTTGTACTTATTTCATCCATTTTTAGAATATTTTTCTTTTTTTTTTAATTGGCAGGAATTAAAAAAAATAGGTCGGTAAGAAGTAGGTATTGACATGCGGTCGATGTCTGTCTGTCTGACCGTTCGTCTGTCTCTCTGTACCCCCTTCCAAAATCTGCTCTATCCATTCGAACTATCCATTCAACCCAAGGGAAGGAGACCCAATTTTCATACTTTTTGTCTCTATATGTACGATAAGACGGACGTAAAACTACTACTTGTCGACGAATTTCCCATTGGATAAGCATTGATATGGTATGGTATGGTATGGTATGGTGCATATATATTCCAGCTTGTGTGCTTGTTCAATAAGCATTGGAATTCAATTTTGAGTCATTTAAATTGCTGTTCCCTACTAAAAATTATCCATAGAGATCAATACAAAAATCTATTGACATAAGTACAGCTTTATTGATGTGTACTTACTTCTAAGGATGTCTCTATTGTTATTAGTAGAAGCTCTTGATATCAGTAACCTACTGATAATATGTCTTATTGATATCAATAGAGCTCTACCAACACCAGTAAAACAATTATCAGTAAGCTACTGATCTCAATTGAGATCAATAGGCCTGTACTTATATCTATAAAGATCAGTAGATATTTGTATGGATATCAATAGAGATCAGTAGAGATTTGTATAGATATCAATAGAGAATTCTATTGGTACCAGTTGGCCATTTCCACATACAAATTTTCTATTGATCTCTACTGACCATTTTTAGTAGGGTTGCCAACTCAACAATGGCGTGAGAAACTTTATTAATTTAAAAATAGTATTTTAAGCAAAATTTATTTTATCATAAATCACTTTGGAACGACGAACTCTTGACGAAGATGAACTTTTCGTTTGAAAAGGACATCACGAGATAGTACTTTTATTGAGTACCAATTTCGTCATTATATTACTTCATCAGTTTGCGCGTCTTTTAACTATAATACTTTTTGATCGCGGTAGTGATATCTCTGTATGTTTGTAAATAAATGATTTTTTTAATTAGAATGAATATCAGTTTCTTTGAGATGCAAGCAGAACCTATTAGTAAGGATTTTAAAATTGATTGAAAGATATACAAGGTGAGGCAAGCAAAAGTGGCCCAGGTCGAGATAAGAATACGACAGAAATGTTGCCATGTCTAAAACCAATACAAAAACAGTCAACTGAAGTTATTGATCGCTTCAATATTAAGCCCAAAAAATGCTTGGGGACTTACTTGCCGGCAACTACGCTACGGTTTTAGGTTATGTTAGGTTTGAATAATCGTCGCACTAGAGCTACGCGAGGGCTATTTGCAAGCTACGGTTATAGAAGCTAGTTAAAATGAAATACTACTCAACGTCAGAATATTAGAATATTCCAAATATTTGAGTTTTTCTCATCAAAAAGACACCATTTCTTACCGAATATGCAAAGTAGACGCCTCCTTGAAGTTAGCATATATTTTAAAGATATCTATCAACCATATATTGTTTACACAAAACATAAAAATAAATACAAATTTATAAAATCAAATTTTAAAAAGATCATATCATTAGAATAATGATAAAAGGCGTTCCAAAAAATTAGAATATTTGTCCATTTACGTGATTGGTCCACGTGGTGTTGAAATTTCATATAACTAGCGACGTATTAGAAGTAGTGACAGTACTGTCCCATGATTGAAAACAAAATTTCCGTTGTTGTTGCTTAGAATGGGCCGAAAAAAAGATATCCCTATTCTTACTAAGAATATAATTTTAACGTTACGGAATGAGGGGCTGACTCAACAGAAAATAGCCAGGAAGGTGAATTGCTCTCAAGGAACTGTGAGTAAAATTCTTCAGGACTACTATAGGAACAATAAATTTAAATATACTCGCGAAAAATGTGGTGCCAAACGAATAACAACCAAGAGGCAAGAGAGATGTCTGAAAAGGATTACTGAAAAACATCGATTCAGGTCAGTGAATTTTATAAATAGGAAGTGGCGAGAATCAGGAGTTGATACCTCAGTCAGCACTACATGACGTCGAATACTTGAAATCGGCTTTCGATCACGTGTACCAAAGAAAAAGCCATTCCTTAGTGCCAGACAAAAAAGGGCACGTTTGTTGTGGTGCCGAAAAAGGCTGCTTTGGGGCACCCAAGATTGGGGCAAAGTACTTTTCAGTGATGAATCAGTATTTTGCGTGTCTGTCGGTCCACAAGGTCACCGTGTTTGGCGTTTTTCTCGAGAGGCTTTTCAGCAACAGTGCTTAAAACGCACAGTTAAGTTCAGCACATCAATAATGGTTTGGGGGTGTTTCAGTGCCAATGGCTTAGGAAAGCTTTGTGTATTGAAAGGCACTGTTAATTCCGAAGTGTACAAGTCCGTTCTTGACAAATATATGATCCCTGTCTCTGAAGATCTATTTGAAGGGGAATTTGTCTTCCAACAAGACAGCGCATCATGTCACACATCGAAAGCCACCTTGTCTTGGCTGAAAGATAATGAAGTACAACTACTTCCTTGGCCCGTGAATTCACCTGATTTAAATCCTATAGAAAATATATGGGGCTTAATGAAGAAAAAACTGAAAATATTGGCTCCAAAGGACCAGAACGAACTCACAAAATTCGTTAACCGTGCTTGGTATGATATCAGCCAAGATCATTGTAAAAAATTAGTTGAAAGTATGCCGGATCGACTGCGAGATGTGATAAAAGCTAGGGGCGATGCAACCAAATACTGATTACTTGCAAATAAAACTTGTAAGAGCAATTTATTTTATTTGTTTACGCATTATTCTAATTTTGTGAACTACCATTAGGATGTATTCTATTTTTGTGATTTTTTTATATTTTGATTTTAAAAGTAAATTTGCAAAATCAAGCCAATTGTTTTATGTTATTTTCATTAACAAATCTTATAAAATGTAATAAAACAAAAAGAATTTGTGAAACTTTAGTTGTGTATAAAAATAAATGCAACTTTCAAAGTTTTGAAATGTTTTATTCTCATTATTCTAATATTCTGACGTTGGGTAGTATAAACAAGGTATGTAGAGCTGATTAAGAAAAGTTCCCACTAGTGATTATTTTGATCGTTATTTATCCTAGAGAATTGGAACTTTTTGGTTTTTTTTAATACAAAACATTCTAAATTGATTGCAAGACACAAAATTTGTATTATGGGACGTCTTTATACAATACGAACTAAGATCTGAACTATGAGTAGCTCTAATGTGAAGCTAATCCGATCCAACCAGTGCAAAAACAGGTTTCAGGAGGCACCAAGAGTTTTTCTCGCCAAGCATTTCAACGCATTCCTATCTCTAGACCGGGCCACTTTTGTTTGCCTCAACCTGTAGTTAAGTAATGGAATTATAGAGTGATGTAGTACTGAGGAAAATAATCAGAACAACAACAATAGAATGAAAATGAGATAAGTAGATAAGAATCAGAGGAAATGTCGAAAGTTAAAGAATAAGCAATCAATGAACACGCGTTTTTATTTCGTTGATTCATTGCCTCCAAAAGACGTAATAAAGGCATATCATTCCAATCTTAAAAAAATGTTTAGAATAAATTTAATTTTTAATAAGGAATTTCGCAATAAAATATAACTGATTTCAAACGGTGTAATCATAGAGTCTAGTAAGACTGCTATATTTATAAAATTAAAAAAAAACGTAATTAAAAATATTCTATACACCTGACATATTTTTTATTAGAAAAGTATTTTCCCTCTCAATCCAAGTGTTAATTTAATTATTAATTAAAATAATCTGATTTCCATGAAATTCCATTTGATCCGAGCCTACACTCTTAAAACAAACACTCCCAATTTACCTCAGTCTGAGCGGATTTCACTCCTCCAGACTGGAAAATGCACTTCTCCTTTTGGAGTGGATCCTTTGTGTGTTAAACCTCCGACAGGATCACTCCAAACGAGTGATTTTAACTCAGTCTGAGAAAATATGCATGCCTTTAGGGTGTCGAAAATTCACTTCTCCAACTGGAGTGATTATTCTGAAGGCTCAAGGCTTTTTGACTTTAAAATTTATCGAATTTACAAGCTTTCAAACAACTTTATAAAAACATTAGAAATCGAAATATAATTTTTAAAAGAAATTATGCCACAATTACAAAAATAAAAATTTAAACTTCACTGAAGTCAAAGCAAGTTTAGACTTTAGTCTCATCACTTATTCCTCCGAAGACTAAAATTCCTCCAGAAAATAAGAAAAAAAAACCCTCTCGAAACCGAAAAGAAAATAACCAATTGGACCAAAAAATATACTTTAAAATAGAAATCCCCAAGAAGTGAAAATTTAAGGTTTGAAACACTTTGCATGCCAAATGCGAAAACGAAACCCTCCAATTTTTATGGGACTGAAGGATTTGAGATTTGGTAATTGCTCGCTATATATCACTGGGAGAAAATTGGGTAGATTTTACTTTCATATGATTTGATAGGGGGGTATTTCGGCTGCTTGAAGTTATATTTGTTATATATGGGATGAATATAAATGTTTTTTGATTTTGGTGGCATTTTCTTTGGAATATTTTTTAAAAACTATTCTTGAAAATCGTACTGTTTTGTGTGAAAGGGAAAAAGAAGGTTTTGGGTTTTGCAACTAAATGTTCAGATGAAGATAAATTTGTAAGATATAGTTATTATATTTTAACCCCCTTCCTCCATGCTCTTGTGATGTTTCAGAGCTGAAGTGTTCAGTAATAACGCGCCAATAATATTTAAAAGAAAAAACTTTAATTCAAACATTTAAAATGCAAATGTTATTTACGGTTGTCAAACGGTTTTTTATACTTTTGTCGTGGATATTGTAAGTCCAGGTAACGTAGAGCATAAAAAGTAATAACCGCTTCAGTACTATTTAAGCCTTAATAATCTATTTTTATTAATGCAATATAGAATCATTTAATTTTATTTAGCTTCTTGGAATTTTGTCGGGTTAGAACGTAAGTAGTCCTTATTAGCAAAAGTATTTCATACATACATTCATTGTTATGGAAAAAATCTGTTAGGACCTTGATTTCAGATTAAAAAATAATTTTCAATTTTATCACTTGTTCAATATCTCTCACTCCATTACAAGTTTCAATGGGGCGGTTTCACGTCGAATCTGGCAACAGCTCTGCTGTCTTGTTTTCATTTTGCTCGCATAACTCTTATTTTGGTATTCGAAAGTGAGTTTTCTAAGAACATTTTAGTTGTTATTTTTTTTAAATGCTAACCCTTCTGTTGCTTGTTCTAATAATTTATTAAAGGAAACTTGAATCGAAAGAAAAGTTTCTTTTTATCCATTTCCACACGTGAAACAACCAAAGAAATCCTAGTACAGAAAGAAAACGAAACAACCAATGAATCAGTACAGAAAGAAACTGAAACAGCCAATGAAATTGCATTACGAAGAGCGTGACGTCATTAGAAACATTATCTTAGCTGGAGTGTTCAGTAGGCGATGCGCCAATATTATCTAAAAAGGATTATGAGAATTTTCTTGACCAACAAACAATCTAAAATTCCGCAAGAATCAATTGAACAACCTTAACTTAAAGCCACTCTCCCATTTAAAAAAATAATGAAATATCCAAGCCAAAGTCCTAGAAATTTCATAAATGAATTCTGCTTACTGTGTAAAATACCAAAACTTTTTTGCTTCCTCTCAAAAAATAAATATTCTAAAATCCCTTCTATGGAAAACACGATTTAAGGGCAGAAAAGTCGCCGATCCTATATTTTGATTTATGGTTATTTCTTCATGTATCTCCTTCCTTGGGGTTAGTAACAAAGATTTGGATAAGGATAGACTGTGTGCATTGGCAAACCTAAAAGTTGAATAATGTCAGTCCCAAGTCACATGGGTTTAGGGAATTTTCCTGACCAATTTTTGCTTATATCCAAAATTTGCTTATTTCCAAACAATGCATTTGTCTTCTAAAACGGCCAAAAATTAAAAAAAAAAAATCTGGTGTGCATGTTTCAGGTTTTAAAGGGCAACACAAATCCTGAATGAAGATAAATTATTTATTGTTCCTCGATTAGATTAATTATTGTCACGTGAGAACAAAGCAATTGGATGACATATCGAAGGAAGCCAGGAATGAAAGCTCAAAGTAAATACGTCACCTCAAGCAAGACAATGAATTTACTTTTGAAGTCTTCTAAAGTGGCCATAATAATTAAAAAAAAAGACAAACAAATTACTACTTTTAATAAAAATAGACTCTAAAATCAGTTTTTCTATTTATTTAGTTTTGGACTAAGGCGTTTCACATGGATAGGTTCCGGTCATTTTTGCCGTATTTACGGTAACAGATGAACGCAGATACAATGTAAAGTCAATCGATATTTCACAACACGTCAGCAAAAACGTTCTTATGACTTTACCTGTGGTTTTTAATCAATCAGTGGCACTGCTACGTGAAATTTAGGGAAAAAAATGTTTTATCTTACATACATAAACACTGCAGAAAAAGGGCTGTGGATAGCCAAGTGGTTAAGATCTTGTTCTCGGAAAAGGAAGGTAACGTGATCGAGTCCCGATTCAACTGAAGACCCACCAAGAATGTGCGGAGTACGTGCTCGTTAAATCTGTGGGCCCGAAAGTCCTGTGGGTGGTCATGACGCAGTTTCCCGAGGGTACAGATCTCTGGAGACCATTTTCCTCCTCTCCAGGGACATGTCTAATCTTCAGAGGTGGCGATAGATGGCACCATTTGTTATAAATATGCATGTGCTTGTTTAGTCCGTCTTACTTGACGAAGGTTTATAAGCGGATTTCTGACCAAGCACACAAAGCCGAATACATATGTTTACAAACAAACCAACCTTACATAAACAGTGCAGCAGCGTTTTCGCTTCTGTCACATGTGAAATTTCAAATTGATTCTACAGTACAATTGAAATAACCCCTCAACGAAAATATAATGTGTATTATTGAAATTTCATGTTAAACGATATTATTGAAATCGCATGTTAAACTGGTATTATTGGTTTGCTTTGGATGTCCGCTTAGGTGCTGACCTCGCCACTTGAACAGGGTTCTAATCTCCGTGGCGTTATTTGGCTGCGCTAGAGCTCAATGGATGCTATAAATAGATAGCCGGAAAATGTAAAAGCTGACTTAAATATAATTGCTCTTTCGTCGTAGCAAGATGTCGCCAAAAGTGGCAATCTTTACACAAATTCAGCCAAATATCTTGGACCCACCTTAATATACCATTTTACTATTACATAGACTGTCCACTTCAAAAATGCCATGCCATACACGGACCTTATGCTTAAAATATTTCACTTTGTAAGCATTTTCTGCAAGATGTTATTGAAAGTGTTTTGAAGCAGTTGATACTCTTCTTCGAGTTACTTGTAGAATTTATATTTACGTCACTTTTTTTTGCGACAGGGCTTTTGTTGGTGATCCTGAAAGGTTTAGGTTTCTATTTTATGCAACGTATGGATACTGTACTATGAAATAAAGTTTGAACCATATAACTTTGAAATGGCGTTATTAATTTTTTTTAAAATAATTTATTCGCTTGCTGTTGAATAATGTTAGGCTAGCTGAAAAATCAATGGTTTTTCTCGTAGCTCTTTTTAACGTTTTCATCGTCTTGAATGCAAGTTTTTAATTATACACATACACTCTAAAAAATGAATGCTCAAAAACTTAAATAGCTTAATAGAAAAATAGAAAGTCCGAATGAATCGTATGAAATACATTCTAAAATTGAAACCGATCTCATTCGGACAAAAAAAGACGTCCATGGAATTAATTTTTAAACATCCAAGAACACGGAAAAAGCATTTACACCGTCTGTTTCCTAGACTTCAACTTTCATTTTCATTCGAAGTATTATCGGGAAAGAGAGCTGAATATTAACTACTTAACTTATATCTTTTGAAATCCATGTTTCGGAAAATTATCTCGAAATATTTTCGGCTGTTTTCGAGAGTGTTGGGATAAAGTACTTTTTGAAAGTTTTAAGTTATCAGGATATTAAAAATTTTATAATTTTGTATTCAAATGCGTTTATGTAGAAGTGAATAAATTGTACAAAAAATGAATTAAAAAATAGATAATAAATAACTTTTTTATTCGAAAATGAAGTTGGTAAGTTGAAGTTGTCTTCACAAAGTAGCCTTTAATGGGTTAAATAAACTAAAAATATGGGATGAGTGAGATTAATATTTTTTTCCTTTTCTATTTTTGCACCGGTCGCACGACGCAACAACTGTGATAGGGTAAGGCAGTAACAACTCTTAATACAAACGAGTGAATTTAACTCAGTCTGGGTTAATTTTCACTCTTTTCAGTGTTGAAAATGCACTTATCCTATTTCAGTGGATTTCAATTTCACTCTTTTGTTTAGTTAAAACTCCGACAGGATCACTCCAAACGAGTGATTTTAATTCAGACTGAGTTAATTTTCACTCCTTTCCAGTGCCGAAAATGCACTTCTCCTTTATAAGTGAATTTCACTCTTTTGTTTTAAGAGTGTATAGATTCCGACTTATGTGCTTGATCAGAGACCCGCTCATAAGCCTTCGTCAAGTAAGACATACACAGAAAGCATTTTTACTGTCACAGAGAAAGGTGGTACACCCAGGGCGAAGGCAGGAAACGAACCCGCACCCGTTACAGCGCGCAGACAGCAAGCGTAGTGGTCCAAACCACTCGGCCATCCAGGCCCCAACAACTGGGATAAGGGATCTACTACTCAAAAACTTCAGATTTTTTTCCCATCTTAAACATACAATCCCAAACATTTATATTTCCCCAGCAACCATCGTTTCCAATATTTAATATAAAAACAACTCAAAAACTCTCCACAATTTACGACTTTCCTTCCACAATACCCGTTCTCAATTTTAACACCGATTTGGAAGCACGACTGATTCCCCTGATATTGTAGCAGCCAAGTGTCTCTGTGTCCCTTATCTTGGCGCGCAGATAAAATTTTATTCCGCCAAAATCTTCAGACGTCTTTTTATGGTCAATGTGGGAGGGAAGGGGGGGGGGGGGGCTTGGCGATAAAAATAATAGAATAATTTAAGAGTTTTTTCCAAGTCGAAACCGAGATCTTCTTCTTTGATTCTGAATTTGGAGGTGTGTAGTGATTGTTATTTTTGAAAAGCAGGTGTCTGTGTTATTTGAATGAACATAGATTTGTATTGATATTATTATAAATTTTCATTAATCAATATAATAATTATTGTAGTGATAATTGCTATCTTAATTATTGTTATGGTAATAACCATTGATATCATCATTGAACAAATTGTCATATCTATTACTCTAAAAATGCTTAACAATAACATCTTCATTTTTAATTATATTTGATTACGACCATTATTTATTTTTGAATATTGGTCATTTAATATGTGTGTTAGTGTGAAAATATGAATGTTAGGTTCTTGAAATGACCACAAGAGCATTGGGAAATATTTATACATGCTATAATGAATCAACACTAGATGAAACATAGTAAATGGCTGAAAGTCCTTTCAAATGAACGGTTTTAAACTATCAAGCGAGTTCAAAATAGCGTAAAAACTAAAAAAAAGTTTCTGTTTTGAAAACAAAAATCTAGTTAAGGTTTTGTCTCGTAAAATTTTCATACTTTTTAGAATTGAGAGCAGGTTTTGCTTCATATACATCTCAAGTCTGCAACCTTTAACCTTTTGACTTCTAAAATGGCCACGGCGGCAGTACAAATAAGGTTTCGATAATGATATCTCTAGCACATATTACACGGAAACAAACACCCTGGCCCCTCTCTTGGGGTCTCCATGCGCGTCCCCGTCGTTAGCGTTGGATTTCACGTGATCTGCCAATCTAGTACTTTATATGATGATCTATGATATCTATGATCTATGATATCTTTATACACTGCTCAAAACAATTAGGGGAGCACTTTTTAATTTCAACTTTAACTTCACTCCCAACTTTTTAATTTTTGTCCTATAAATCTAAAATTTGTTAAATAGTTTCACTATGCATTCGAAATGAAATAGTAAAAAACAGGAAAAAAAAATTAAGTTTTTAATACTTAAATTTAAAGGGGGGAAATGGAATAATAACTTTTTAATAAATTATAACAATATTTTTTTCAAAACTTTTTTTGTTAAAAATAGTTGCAATCTATTTTTAAACATCTAAAAAATGCAAGCATGAAAAATTAAGGGTCAATTTATTTTCTAAAACTGTTTTAAAGTGAAATTTATTTTACCATATTTTTCATATTTTTATTAATAAAAAAAAAATATTAAATTCTTCAAAATACGTTATTCTTCCATCTAACGATGTATCTAACGATACATAAGTGGCGAATTTAACTTAGTCAGAAAAAAATCACAAGCTGATGATTCCCAAAGGAATTATTGGGAACGAAAGGGTTTAAAACATGTGCTCCCCTAATTGTTTTGAGCAGTGTATGATATCTATGATCCAATCACAGACAGTGAAGCAAACTGTCGCTGAAAAAGCTTGCTTCAACGGTAGATACTTAATATACCAATCTTCTCTGGCAAAACGTTATTGAAGCAAGTTGTTTATGTGCCTCGGTAGGCTAAAAAAAATTAAACTAATTTACTGTGTAAAAATGCAACAATGTGACCTGCAAAATAATATTTTTACAGATTTTTTTTTGCAATGTGAATGTAAAATAACAGATTGGAAGAGCATAATGTATATTTCGTTCACATCTCTACAGTTTAAGTTAAAGTCGGGGCTACTTTATGTTCTTTGTCAAGATAGTAGACCGTATCACATGGAAAAACGGTTTAATGTTAGAAGCTTTTTTTTAAAGCGAAGGTAGTTTTGGTTTTAGCACATCCCGTATGTGTGTTTAAGGTTATTTAGTTTTAACAAGTGTTTCATTTTTATTTGAAAGTATTTTACAACAGTTTCCCAAACGTTGCTGTTTAAATGCAAGTCATATGTATAAAGAATTTTTCTAAAATTAAAATTTTTGCTTAAACAATTGAAAATAAATGTACTTGAACTTTTTCCATAAGTATTATTTTTTAATAACGTGTTTGCAAAAAATGTGTTAATGTTTGATTTGTTTTGGTAAAATTTATTTATTTAATTTTTACATAGCTTTAAGGCATTATTTCTACCTTGAGAAGTTACTTCGTATTATTTCTGCTTAGTATAGTGAGGTGGGGAGCCCAGTCGGTTAGACACTCGCCTATCATGCGAAAGGTTCCAGGTTTGGGTCCGGGCATCTCCAAAATCCGTATAAACGGACCGTGTTGCTAAAAATGTCCGACAAATAATACCCCGTTTAGGGGAATGCACGTTAAATATCCTTCGATGTCCTAACGCTGCGTTTGATGCCGCCTTTAACGGTTGCGTTGGGTGCCTATTTAGGTGTCGGCTCGTCACTTGACTGTGGTTGTAAAATACGACACTCGTTGCCAATCGCCCTCGTGAAGCTCTAGTGTAACGATAATGCCTAATCAAACCTAACCTAATTTAGTATAGCTTGAAAAGTTCTCAGCACTTAACAACAGCAGTAATTATTAGGTACGCTATTTATAACAGTTTAGTATTAAACGTTAATACACAGTTAAAATTTTTTGGCTTTGCCATAGTTCTGTACCCGTGGGAAACTGCGCAATGACCGCCAATGGATAAGGGATTTTTTTAAGTGTGCATAGGACTTTCGGACCCAGCAGATATAACGAGTACGTACTCCGCATGTACTCGAGACAAACACAAACATCCATGCCTTACAGGGATTCGAACCCGAACCCAGAAGCTCCAAAGTCTAGCTCTCTAACCGTTGTGGTGCCGGTTAGGCTACTTTTGATATTCGGCTACCTTTTCTCATAGAGTTAAGAAAGAGAATAAAGAGAGCCATGTATTTGCGCAGTTACGCACAAAAGAAGCAGGCTAGAGCGGTGCATCTTGGGATACATCAGTGCCAGTTTCCATAGTTTCGGCTACTATGTTACTCGCAGTAGCTCAAAAAACCTCTAAAGTGGTGCATTTTGGAATATCTCAGTGCCGGATTGTTATGAGCAGTAGCTCGTAAACCCTGACAGCCTTGCTTCAAGCTATTGAAACTGATACACACCTCTACTCCTCCTTCCTAAGTCTATGCCTTTTCTCATGTTGTTTTTTCTTCAAAACCTGACTAAAAATGGTTCAACAGATTTTAAAATCGATGACACACTTCACCACACAGTCACTGCTTCGAATAGAAACCCTTATGTAGGTGAAATCAAGCAAAAAAAAATCAAGCATCAAACTCAATTTTTATTAACCTCCACTAAAAAAAAACCCTTTTTGAACACCTATAAACTTCTCCATTGATTTTACAATCCACTGAATATCCAACACCACTTATTGACAACACTATAAATTCTTCAAAAATACAAAACATAATGGGAAAAACTCAACAAAAATGATATCCAGGCCAAACTCTAGACCGTAAAACTACGCACTTAAACATCTCAATGCCCCCAAATTCCTCTCAAAAACTTAGAAACGACTGATATATCATGTTTTATGGCCCCCGAACGGGTATCAAGAACTCACGTGCGACAGGTTTTTGGAATTTGCATACGCTCTATATCCGAAGTAACGACCGAGACGACCCGTTACAAGTTTCCTGGATCTGTCGTTTTGGCAAAATCTTGAAGAAAATAGTTGAATTGTGTACACTTCTTGCCAACCTGAGTTGGGTTAATAGAAATATGCTATGGAGAAGATCCTTCCGCGCATGTAAAGAGTTCCATAAATTATTTGTGAATCCATCCAGAAAATATGTTTAAAAAATAATTTCGTTTAAGGTCTAACAGATTTGAATGTTATTTGAGAAAATTTGGCAATTTTATCAGAATGAAAAGTATATTTTGGTAAAATTATATTAAGAACATTTTATATGCAAATATTACTTTAAAAGAGTTTCCAACTAACGGACCAATCGCGCTTTTCCCCCTGTCTTTTTACTATTTGTTTTTACCCAAGGTAGGTTGGCACGGAGTGTAGGGAAAGGTGGATTTGTTAAATAAAAATGGGAAATTGCAATTTAATGGAATTTAATGTAAGAAGCACCAGTTCAGTTTGAATATTTATCTGGCAATATATTGATATTGCTGTAAAGAAAAACATAAAAATATATTGATCTTAATCTCAACAGTAGTATACTCTACTCAATCTTAACAGTATTATGTATGCTCTACTCAATGGAAAATATAATTTCTTTATCTTTTATTGTCTTTTTGTATTTCTATACAATACAAAATTTGATGAACAAAATAAAAAATAAAAAAAATCAAAGAAACATCTCACCACAGAATTTGTTAAATTTTTTATTTAAACCTTTAACAAGATTTATATGAAGATACAAAAACCTGAGCGTAATTATAATAAATTTAAAGTAAACTTCACTCTTAATTAATTAAACGAATATAATCTTGGATAGAAATCAATCAAGTAACTAATGCTCAAGTAATCTTAAAGTTAAACTTTGAAAACCTACATTTCACAAATAAATGGGAATTTTTGAGCAAAAACATTTCAAAAAAGAATCTTCCATCTGGAAAAAATTCAAATCTTAATAAATAACATTGAAATAATAATCTTAAACTGAAATCAAGAAACCTGAGCTAAAATACAATAACCTCAAACAAAACTATACAATTGCTCTATCAAAAGAAAATTGTCCTGGATAAAATTTAAATAATTTAAGCTCAAGTGATCTTAAAGTAAGCATTCTGAAACTCTACAGCATGCAAATTTAAGCGAATGTTTAGGACAAAACAAATTTAAAAGAAGAATTTCCCTTTAGAAACAATGCCCAAAAATTTTTCCACCCTGGGTAACTGTCAATCAAAACTCAATTCACCTAAAAATATAAAACGCGCATTCTGGGGGTGAAGTTTCTTCGAAACAAATTTTTTGAATTTCAGATTTTTTCGGGTCCTATTTTCTTCCTTCAAAAACTTTCGCCATTTTAAGCATTTTCTTCTTTTTTTTTGGTCGCACAAAAACTACTTTCATGCAAATTTTTGAGACAGAATTTTTCTCTTAGGTCGTGTTTGGGAATTAGTTAAGATTCGAAACAAAGAGATCGTGAAAAAAATAATAAAATAACCCTATCTATTGTATATTTTTCACAGATTAAAAAAAATGTGAGAAAAAGTAAGTGCATACATCCTATGGTATTGTATATTCAATATACAATACCAATGATAATAAAAAAATGCTAGTATTAAGGAATCGTAGTATTTGTAAGAATTACAGCAACAATAACAATAAAATATTTATTTTATATAATTATCATTCAAAAGGGATGTTATTGTAATCCCATTACATTATTGTTTATTGTGTCACATAATTACACTAAATATAAATAAATTAATATTGTGGATACGTAAATTCCATATAATAACATAATTTGAACATAGTTTATTATAAATATAAAAAGTACATGTTTCATTTCATCAATGGAATATCCCTATATGAAGCTAATTATATTAATAAGATACAAGTATTAACTATAAAAGCTTTGGCACAACTGCTTCCAATTGTAAGTTATTTTGAACTTTTAATGCTTCAAGAAATATGTTTTTATTTTTTAGAATTAAGTACAATAATGATAGAAAAATTGAAAAAAATTAATTATATTAAGAATGAAAAGCAATTAGTGTGACATAAAAGTGCTGTTACATAAGATTCTATACAAAATGAAATTAACAAATGCATTGCAATATAAAAAGTACCTTACACATAATCTCAGGTAACCATGTTCTGAAGAGTTACGTATATTACAGATTAACTTTAAAGAAAAATAGCTGCTGTATAAATGTAAAACAACCAGAATTTTAATTAGTTGTTAACAAAACATTCACTGTAAAGGTTAAGAAATTTACTTAACATAACAAAAATATTTTTTTTCATTTAAAATAATCCCCAACTACCTTCAGAATAATCAGAATATATATTTTATATTTTTCTTCATACTAACATCTCTAAACATAGTACAGGTTTTTAAAACTCATAAAATTTTTAAGAAAATGTTAATACTTTCCCATAAAATGGTTAAACTCAAAAAATGAGATTTTAATCCTATATTGTATCATATCCCTGGGTCATATTTCACTACTAACCCATTTGAAGAGTACAGGGGAAGAACCGCTTTATTTCGTAGAAGGCTCTTTGTGGATGATAGCGAGAAATCGCCTAAACTGGTGTAAAGAAACCAGTTACTCGCATTGTTTACCATTCGCGGCAACCCTGATTCACGCCAGAAATCGCAGTGGATACGAGTCACAAGTTTGTACCACGAATAAGAACGGAAAGAAAAACCGGTTTCCGGTCGCCAAAGTCAGCCAAGCAGACACAATTACGGAAAGACTCTAAAGAAATCAAGCTGTTCTTCCCCTGTACTCTTCATATACCATTAGAGAATTCCAACACAATATCTACATAACTTTTAGTTTAAACTACTTCCATCTCATCAGCTACATATTCAAACTTTTCATTTTATTCATTGAATATAATTCATTATTTAGTATTAGCCCCGATGTCACGTCTCAGTATGATATTCTTGACGTATGCCTAACCACTTTTCATATTAAAGCACTTACTGGAGTCCGCTGTTTCATCACCTTTTTCAAATTTTAACGCGCGGCCGACAACGATGCATTTTAATTTCAGCACGAACCATCCGTTAAAGACTGGTAAGGCTTAAGTGGTTATCCCACTATACAACTTGGCTTTTGTAGCTTATAAACCATTAATATACCCTTTTTTTAAAAAATAAAATTAAGTTTTGTGCTGCGCAAAGTAGTACAGGGTGTCCGTAAAAGAATGTCAGAGTTTCAAATTGTAATGATATCAGCTGTAATCAGTTGTGGTTGAAGGTGACGAATAAAGAATACCTGCAACAGTTTTAGATAAGCGCATGTGCTTGTACCGATACATCGTTTTCACAGTTGCACAGGCTGTTGTTTCCATTATTCCGGACTTGCTGCAGATAGTATGCAAAGAACTGCATTTTCTTTTGGATGTGTGCCGTTTCTCTAAAGGCTCACACATTGAGAAAACTAGGATATTCTTTGCGAAAACCCTAATAGATATACACTCCGGTTTGTGTGCTTGATCAGAGACCAGCTTATAAACCTTCCTCAAGTAAAACAGACACTTACATAACTTTTTTCTTACACACAGAGAGAGGGTACACACAGGACGAAGGCGGGAATCGAACCCGCACCCGCTCCCGGTCCTACGCGCAGACTGTTAGCGTAAAGGTCCGTGATCAAAACCACTAGGCCATGCGGGCCTCAAAATGAAAGGGGGCACCCGGGATATTCGGTAAATTGTACTTTGGTTGGCTGGTAGACATATATATTCAGGTTTGCGTGCTTGGTCAGAGACCCGCTTATAAACTTTCGTCAAGTTAAGCAGACACAACGCACACATAAGAGACAAATGCTGCCATCTATCGTTGTCTCCGCAATTTAGACATGTCTCTGAAGGGGAGGGAAATAGTCTCCAGGGCCCTACATCAGTGGGAAGCTGCCCCAAGACCGCCCACAGGACTTTCCGACCCACCGATTTAACGAGCACGTACTCGGTGGGTCTTCAGCGGCACTGGGACTCGATCGCTGGACCTTCCGATTCCGAGAACGAGACCTTGACCACTAGGCTACCCACGGCCCTTATGAGTTCTGTAAAAGTTGTTTCATGTTGGGTTGTAGTTTTAAGGCAGTAAAACAAACAACTAGTAAACATGAGTTATGCAAACGTTGCTTCATTTCAAGGGGAGTCGAATGGTTTTATCTCGCCCATGTTCATTTTACTAACTTTAGGAACAACTAGAACATTCAGATATTATTATGAATTTTTTTTATAGTTTGTTCCTTACATATAGCTCTTTGATTTAAACTGAGGATATTTAGCAATATTAAAAAGTACGTTTACACTGATTTTTTTAAAAAGATGCATTAAAAAAAAAACAAAAATCCGATTCAGCGTTGTATAACTTTATTTTGAGTGATGACAGTTAAAATTCTTTAGTTTAAATCAAAGAGCTACTAATGGGAAGGAAATTATAAAATAAAACAAGTTGATATATCTTTTACAGTTCCCGAGAAAAGTGTTCTTAACTGTAGAAAAACCTTATATTTAAGGTAACGCAAAGAAAATTAAGAAGTAGGAACTCAGGTAGAGTTTCTTAAAAATGCTTATAGAAATAAAAATCTACTAAAAAGAAATCAATATTCTAGGAAAGAAATCAATATCTCAATCTTGAGATTTTTGAATCAAACATCCTACTAATTAAGTCATAAAAGTAAAAGACCTTCAATAAGTCCACCAGGAATGAATTCTCTGATATCATTGGTGTTAGTTAAGATTTTGAATTATTTTTTCACATTTAATTTATTAAACCGAATATGTATACCGGAAAATTTTAAACTTATTAACCTTTATTAAATTGTCATTCAAAGTGAGGGATGCCACTTCGAATTTTCCGGTAGGATTAGAGCTTAAACCAAAGCAACGTTGGGAGAATTTAAACATTTATAATTAGAATTGCGTTAATTTGTTTAAATATATGTTTTCGCCGTCTTCATACAACCCGGATGAAAAATTAACTTTGTACTGAGTAGTTTTGAATGTTGAGTTATTTAATTCAACCGCGGCTTGAACTCTTGTATGATAAGACTTGCTTTTTAATTTCTTAAGGAATTTATATTTTAGTTAAGCATAATTAAAGTTATTCGAAGAATAAATACGCCGCTCTTTATTCACTTTAAATTCTTTCATTTTGAGCCAGATAATTTAAAAGAAACGTCATGTCATTGCATTTTTGGATGGGATTTTATGTTGTTTTTTGATGTCACGTACATTTTGTTTAAAATAGATTTTTTTCAGATGATGTAGCGCTCTTCTTTTTATTTTTCTACGTACTACGATTTCATTTATACTTTCCAAAGAGTTCTATTGTAGGGTAGAGACTGAACCTAACAACAGGACCATGGACCAACACGGAGACAATATTGGGTGGCATGTGTGACCCGATGGTCGGGTGGTTCTGATCGCAGGCCATACTGCTAGCAGTCCACTCCTTGTTCTGTTGCGGGTTCGATACCCGCCTTTGTCCTGGGTGTACTTCCTTTCTAAGCATCAAATTTATAAATTAACAAACACTTTTGCCACTCTATTCGGGCTCCGTAGTGAGCCATGGCTGCCGATGGCAGCTTAGTACGATTCGTTCCTCTACTATACTATAGAACTCTTAAAATTACTAACTAGTAGAATTACGCCAAATTTACTTGTTTATATTTGTACGTGTTTTTTAGACAGCCTTATAACAACAATCAAGTATCTATATTATTTAATTATGGTAAAAAAAAGTAAATGCACAATTCTGATTAAATTTAAGATCGTCCACAATAAATTTTTTCATTCCTATAACATGATAATTGATGATCCAAAGAAAAATGAGTTAATCCTCTATTACCGTTTGGCAATAAGTGTAATGTAAGAGAATTAAAGATATAAATAAATTTTTTTCGGGATGAAAATTCATGCATCACCGTGTAAACAAAAATATTATCATCTCACCAAATCTGGATTTATCCCATTGAAATTACCTTTTCCATTACATCACTATACATTTTTTTAATATGTTAGTCAAAAAAATCTACCACCAAAAACATCAACACAGTAATCCAACCTTGCAATGCAGCTGAAAGAAAATACTATTGCAAATAAAATAACCAAAAATACTGAATTTCTTTCTTCCAAAAGTATAACGTAATATCTTATTCCTTTTTGTAACTTGAAACTTGATGGTATATAGCCCGGCTGTGAAGATTGTTGTTGACAATTGAGCAAGTTTGCTGATGAACAAGACAACTGCAATTTTCCCGTTTTGAGATGAATTTCCGTTGATTCCGATTTTGTATTCGATTTCATTTGACATGATCGAAAGTGTTTCTAGTGGTTTTTGGAGGACTTAAGGTAGGCGAATACCCAAAATTCTAAAACTTTTACTATTACTTTAATCTTTTCCAAATCGGGAATAGTGATTTCAAATATAATGAGAAGTGCTTTTTAGGCAATTTTTTTTATTTAAATATAATTTATTTATTTCAAACGGTGTTTTTCACCTAAAAAAGGGGGGTTACGACAACACTTCTAGTATAAAAAGTTTTACATTAATTTACCTGAAATTTTTTACAGATGCTATTTCAATATATATCTGTGCCACATGAACCTCTAACATCCGGTGTAAATATATAAGTTTTTTTTTTTTTAAAATGTCCAAGTGTAAGTCAATCGAAAAAAAATCCTTTTTTTGTGTTTAATTTATAACATTTTTCTTAATAACTTCTTTTCTTGTAATTTGTATGCAACTCTAGAGGGTCATTGCATGCATCAGTTCAAACCGAAGAATTTAACACATAATTAATGTTTATAGGATGAAAATCCAATGTGGTAGACTTGTTAGCGTAAACCTCCTTTTTTAGTAGAAAAACACCATTAAAATAAATAAATTATATTTAAATTTTAAAAAAATGCCTAAATAGTATTATTCATTATATTTGAAATCAGTATGCCAAATTTGGAAAAGGTTAAAGCAATAGTAAAAATTTTAGAATTTTGGGGAATTTTGGGTATTCGCCTACCTTAAATAAAATGGACTGCGCATTGGCAACACTAAAAGTGTATTTCGTATTTTCGCGTGGTTTTGGCCATAGATTTAGGAAAAATAATAGAGCGGGCCATGTATGTGCGCTGTAAGAAGTAAGTAAGTCTTGGAGAAAATACTCAAGAGGGAAAAATTGCTAAGTTTGCTCTTCAATCCATGGATTCGATGGCTCATGTAAATGCGCCTTTAGTTTCTTTAGTTAGATAAAATTAAGCACAAAGCTCATGTTTATGTGCAAAATTTTCTTGCCAACTGTCGTTATGCATTATTTTTTAACGCAAAGCAACTGGAAGACGATAATAAGAAGTTCAAGTATAAAATGAGCTAGATATGAAGAATTTATCTATAAAGATGTTTTGTATCAATTTTATTCCCTTCTTATATTGTATCTTTTATATATTTCTCTATGTATTTATGCGGCCAATAAAATCGATAATTTCATATAATAAAACGGCAACATTCGAGTTTTATCTTTATTTCAAAAGCTAAACACATATTTTTATAACTATGCTGCAATATTTTGTAGTTAAAAAACTGGATTTATTGACAGGTTTATTAAAAAAGAATCTAGAGTTCACTAACTTCTTTTCTCAAGGACAGTAAGTCATTTAAATTGTCCAATGAGAGACCCGTCTTTTCTTACACGGGCAATTCTATCATTTTTTTTAAACCTTGAGGTATATATATATATATGAAATGTGAATAAACAAAACCAACTGTATAAGCTTGTAACTGTTTTAATCTTAATAAAAAAGTATACAGCAATGATTGTTTGTGGAGAAATTTCTTTTAACTTACCAATATAGCTAAAATAGAAACAATTCATTTGGACTAAATGTTCACATTTTAGTTATTCATCGTGTAACAGTTAATTAGGTTTAAGGTTTAAAACTTTTGCAGTTATTTCGAAAAACAATTCCCGAAGAGTGAGTGTTCACAATATTTAAACTATTAGATTAAAAGCGGCTCAGTGGCTGAGAGGTTACACGTGCCCCGCCTCGTAAGCCAAAGACCGCGGGTTCGATCCCCGGCCGAGTCGTCGGATTTTCTGGATGGAAAAACTTTGGGCATGCATGTCATATGATTATATGTTATGTAAAATCATTTGGCTTGGGTTCTGTTGGCAAAATTAAATCTTACTTTAACGTCCACTGAGATTGTACATTCATTGTAATCTGGGCGTCAAAAATTTGTAGCGAGAGCCGCCTAGATGGTGCAACAAAAATGGTTCTCAGTTCTGGGGAATATGCCGAGTCTGCATAGGCTTTACCGCAAATGTTGCAACCCCATTTGAGAAAAAAATATTAGAATAAAACAAATCAATGGACATAAAAAGCAATATTTTAGTCATTCCGGTCTATTTATTGGTGATTATGCCGATTGTAATTAACATTATCAAAAATCGCCAAAAGACGGGAAGGGCCCAGTATCTTATTTACACTTTGGAGAACGTGCGTTTTGTAACCAGACGCTTCATTATTTTGTTTCTATTCAGCCCTGTCGGCTACACTCGTAAAACAAACGAGTGATTTTAACTCAGTCTACGTTAATTTTCACTCCTTTCTGTGTCGAAAATGCTCTTAATTCTCCTACAGAGGTGGATTTCACTCTTTTGCTTTGTTAAACCTCCAACAATCTTAGCAACAAACGACCATTTTTAAGGCGATTAGGAGCGATTTAGGGTGATTACGAGCGATTAAGGAGTTAATTTTCACTCCTTTCAAGTGTCGAAAATGTACTTCTCCCATAAGGGTGGATTTCATTATTTTGTTTTAAGAGTGTAAGGGGTTCTTCTTGCATGTGGAAGGTCTAAGGTTAGAGTCCATTCATTGCCAAAATCACTGCCAGCCTGTAAACGGCTCGTGCAGCTAAATATTATCCCATGTAGAAAGAGTACATGTTAAATATACTCCTAAGTCCAGACGCCACCCACGTAGTATGTCCCATTAACGATTGCGTTGAGTGCCTACGCAGGGGCAGGCTCGTCTCTTGATTGAGGCTTTTAATTACGACACCCGTCGCCAATTGCTCTCTTGTAGCTCTAGTACGACGACCATCTAAACTAACATAAATAATTTGTTAATTGAAACTTGCATCATGGGTAAACTTTCAACTTAAAAAAAAGAGGGCAATTCAATGGCACGTAGTTACTATAGTGTCACGTGAAAATACAAGGACATTTTTATCTGAATTGAATTCAGGGTTTTACAATAATGCACGCTAAAATTGCTTTATTTGAACACTTTATCCTCATCCATTCAAAAGAAATATTATTCAGATATATTCTTTACATAAAGTGTTTTTCAAAAAAATATTTATTTGAAGTATTTTTTTAATAGAAGTTAAAAAAAAAGATTTGAATATGTGCTGATGTATACATCATATTAATAGAACAACTTTATCAAGCATCATTTTTTACATCAAACAAATTATTAACAGTAAAAGCCAAAACAATCATTTTTTAAGTAAAATGTATTGAAAATAGTATCATACAATATATACTTTTTTTGCAATGAATAAGCATCATAAACACTTATAATAATTACTAATGCCACAAAGGAAAACTACATAATTTATTTCAATATTGTATTTTGGGATTCTTTGAGTTTTACTGAAACCAATTGCTTTAGTTGAAGATGTGGATTAGTCCAGTCCCATGTTTTCGATACCACAGCAAGACTCCAAACATATCTATAAAAGCAAATACAGTAAGACTTGGTTATAGCGTCATTATTCAAGGGACGACAATGCAACTCGAACTTCAACTTTTATCTGCATTTTGACTTCATGTAGTTGGACATGGGATGCAAGAGTTGAAGGAACGGCAGCTATTTATACAGGGTGGTTATAAAATAACGCTCTCTATTCGGAGTGGTCTGTAGCTTGAATAAATAATCAAAATGCAAAAAAAACTTTGAGACACTTACTAATCAAGAAGGGGAAAAAGAATGGCATCATAAAAAACAAATTCGTCACTTGACCAGGGTTCTAAATTACGAGGCGTAATTGGATGTGTTGGCAGAAATCGGCCATAATTGGGCACGCCTCGTATTTGGAACCACCCTGGTAAAGAGACGAGTTTGTTTTTTATGATGATTCTTTTTTATGATTCTAAGTTTCAAATTCTAAGTCAAATCACGATCGTAAAAATGAGGATTCGCGTTTACTAAAAAGTCACGTGATAGTTTAACGAAACAATCCTCAAAATTAACGAAATGAGGCTTGAGGATTCATGAATCTTCAAAAATGAAAGTGTTATTTCTGAGAGTGCAGTTATCCGAAACAATTGTGAACTAACCATATTCGGATAATCAGAAATTTGTATAATTGGAGTTAGCAACGCTTCGGATAATAGGAGTTCTACTGTAAAAATGCTCATTTTCAGCGATTCAATACTTCATTTAGGCTTTATAAATGAAATAAATTAAAAACAAAACTACTTACCTTGTAAAAACGTTCAGTCTCACAGTTAATTGCCTGAAAAGAAACACCAACAGAATTAGGCTTACAAAAAATATTAACCTTTATTTTTTTTTGAATATTAAGAGCAATGACCCTTGCGGCATAAGTTTTTTTTATATTAATTTGATAAAGAAAAAATTGCTTTTTATCCAAAAATATTTATCCATTTAAACTACTAAAATTACCAGATGTTTGGTAAAAAAAAACTTAATCGTAGGGTAAGGTGGGGTAAGTGGGCCACCTTTTTGGCATAATTCAACTTTAGACCCTCATACCACTGGATATAATCGGCCTAACAACTTATTTTTTTTGTGGTCCATTCTATCATATGTTATAACTGTACCCATGACAACCTTAACACAAATTGGCAAAAAATAAATATAAAAAATATGTTTTTCATTTTGGTCATCCGAGTGGCTCACTTGCTCCACAAGGTGGGGTAAGTGGACCACCCCCCTAATATATTTTTGCACATAACTGGTAGAGATATGTTGGGGCAAGTGGAATAATCTACATGATTTTTTGAGTGTTTGAAAAAAAAAAGTAATAATGTATCCTTAATAGTTCCCCCATAGCAACTTTTTCTGGCTTGCAAGCTTACTACAAGAAAAAATACATTAATTTTCATCTTGTCATTTTTGCATGTAGTGTAAAAAAAATGTTAGGGCTGCAGATTTTAAACTGGCCTATGTCAATGAATAGGTCTATGACAGTGTATATGACTAACCCTATGAATCAGTAAATATGACTTTTTTTAAGTATATTAAAGAGTTGTGGCTAGTGGGCCAGGGGTGGCCCACTTACCCCGCCATTGCGGTGGCCCACTTACCCCAAACGCGGGGCAACTGGGCCACCCCAATTTTCTTTTAACTTTATCAACATCACAAGTACATGACACTACAAAAAGATACTATGTTTTATACACTTTCAAAATATATAACATTTTGGGTTTTTTTTTGTATCATGACCCGTTTGAAATAAATTTAAAAATAGTATGATGGCGTGAATTACGAAAAGATGCAATTTAAAAAATTTTCACAAAAAGGATTGTACCTTGTTACATACTTAAGTGAAAATGATGCCATAATGTTTCCTGCAACTATTGGGGTAAATACGTTAAGTTAATTTTCACTCCTTTCTGTGTCGAAAATGCTCTTAATTCTCCTACAGAGGTGGATTTCACTCTTTTGCTTTGTTAAACCTCCAACAATCTTAGCAACAAACGACCATTTTAAGGCGATTAGGAGCGATTTAGGGTGATTACGAGCGATTAAGGAGTTAATTTTCACTCCTTTCAAGTGTCGAAAATGTACTTCTCCCATAAGGGTGGATTTCATTATTTTGTTTTAAGAGTGTAAGGGGTTCTTCTTGCATGTGGAAGGTCTAAGGTTAGAGTCCATTCATTGCCAAAATCACTGCCAGCCTGTAAACGGCTCGTGCAGCTAAATATTATCCCATGTAGAAAGAGTACATGTTAAATATACTCCTAAGTCCAGACGCCACCCACGTAGTATGTCCCATTAACGATTGCGTTGAGTGCCTACGCAGGGGCAGGCTCGTCTCTTGATTGAGGCTTTTAATTACGACACCCGTCGCCAATTGCTCTCTTGTAGCTCTAGTACGACGACCATCTAACTAACATAAATAATTTGTTAATTTGAAACTTGCATCATGGGGTAAACTTTCAACTTAAAAAAAAGAGGGCAATTCAATGGCACGTAGTTACTATAGTGTCACGTGGTGTAAAAAAAATACAAGGACATTTTTATCTGAATTGAATTCAGGGTTTTTACAATAATGCACGCTAAAATTGCTTTATTTGAACACTTTATCCTCATCCATTTCAAAAGAAATATTATTCAGATATAATTCTTTACATAAAGTGTTTTTCAAAAAAAATATTTATTTGAAGTATTTTTTTTAATAGAAGTTAAAAAAAAAGATTTGAATATGTGCTGATGTATACATCATATTAATAGAACAACTTTATCAAGCATCATTTTTTACAATCAAACAAATTATTAACAGTAAAAGCCAAAACAATCATTTTTTTAAGTAAAATGTATTGAAAATAGTATCATACAATATATATTTTTTTGCAATGAATAAGCATCATAAACACTTATAATAATTACTAATGCCACAAAGGAAAACTACATAATTTATTTCAATATTGTATTTTGGGATTCTTTGAGTTTACTGAAACCCAATTGCTTTAGTTGAAGATGTGGATTAGTCCAGTCCCATGTTTTCGATACCACAGCAAGACTCCAAACATATCTATAAAAGCAAATACAGTAAGACTTGGTTATAGCGTCATTATTCAAGGGACGACAATGCAACTCGAACTTCAACTTTCCGTTTATCTGCATTTTGACTTCATGTAGTTGGGACTTGGGATGGATGCAAGAGTTGAAGGAACGCAGCTATTTATACAGGGTGGTTATAAAATACGCTCTCTATTCGGAGTGGTCTGTAGCTTGAATAAATAATCAAAATGCAAAAAAAACTTTGAGACACTTACTAATCAAGAAGGGGAAAAAGAATGGCATCATAAAAAACAAATTCGTCACTTGACCAGGGTTCTAAATTAGGCGTAATTGGATGTGTTCTGTGGCAGAAATCGGAAAATCCCATAATTGGGCACGCCTTCACTCGTATTTGGAAACCACCCTGGTAAAGAGACGAGTTTTGTTTTTTTATGATGATTCTTTTTTATGATTCTAAGTTTTTACGATTCCCATACTTTCCCCTTTCCCCCTTCTTATTAGTAAATGTCCTCAATTTTGTTGCAATTTGGATGGATTATTCATTCAAGCTACTAAGACCGCACCAGAATAGGGTGCGTTATTTTATAACCACCCAGTTCAAGTAGACTTGGATATAGCGTCATCCGTTCGTAAGATTGGCGACAATGCCTAATGCAACTCGAACTCGAACTCAACTTTTATCTGCATTTTGACTTCATGTACATGTATTTGGACTTTGGATTGCAAGAGGTTGAAGGAAACTGCAGCTATAGATATATTAGTAGATATATTTTGAGCAGTCAGCAATAAGAAATTTAATCTCACGTTTGGTGCAATTTTTTTTATCATCAAAAGTATGCGCAGGATTAGGCTATTGTTAAAAAGGAGCAGCATAAAGAGCAGCCATATTTTTTGGACGTAGT